>JAVLUX010000024.1:39080000-39272500 GCA_032164185.1 Moxostoma hubbsi | reverse complement strand
TTGTGATTGTCTACATTATTCTATCCTAATTTTCTCTCTCTATTCATTGCAACTTCAAAAGCAAGGCAAGTTAACTAAAATAATTATGCTGGATGAACTTAAGTCAAAGTAAATAATACCCAAATACAACTGATTTTACTTCTATAAAGTTACTTTCCTGAAGGGAAAAAAAGAAAAGTAAATCAGGCCCCGATTTGATTCAAAAGGTATTGAACAGATCATGAAAATTGATGTACTGTAAGCCCGTTTATCGGTCCAACGGTGGTCTCCAATAATACAGGTGAAGGTCTCTGCGCGTTACTGTCTTTCTTTTACGCAACACAACAAGATTCATCCATCCATCCATCCATCATCAACCACTTATCCTGTGTACAGGGTCGCGGGGGGCTGGAGCCTATCCCTGCTAACATTGGGCGAAAGGCAGTGTACACCCTGGACAGGTCGCCAGTTCATCACAGGGCCACACATAGACAGACACACATCCACACCTAGGGCAATTTTTTTTTGGAGACACCAATTTACCTAGCCTGCATGTCTTTGGATGGTAGGAGGAAGCCGGAGCACCCAGAGAGAACCAACGCAGACACGGGGAGAACATGCAAACTCCACACAGAAAGGCCGGGGCAACCGGGGTTTGAACCCATGACCTTCTTGCTGTGAGGCAACAGTGCCAACCGCTGTGCCACCGTGCCGCCCAATTTCTCTTATGTATTACCTCGTTATTTCATCTGACTCCATAAATGAAAAAGGTTTTAATGATATCTGAGCATCATTAAAAGTGAGCGAATGTTTGATTATTCTTTTTAATTTTTTATTATATTTTACCCTTTCAGATTAGGAAACTATGTTTCATGCACGTGTAATTCAGCGGGGACAGGTACATCGCACGAAACCCCTGTAAAGACAGACAGGTGTTTCATGCACGTGTAATTCAGCGGGGACAGGTACATCGCACGAAACCCCTGTAAAGACAAGACAGGTGTTTAATGCACGTGTAATTCAGCGGGGACAGGTACATCGCACGAAACCCCTGTAAAGACAGACAGGTGTTTAATGCACGTGTAATTCAGCGGGGACAGGTACATCGCACGAAACCCCTGTAAAGACAGACAGGTGTTTAATGCACGTGTAATTCAGCGGGGACAGGTACATCGCACGAAACCCCTGTAAAGACAAGACAGGTGTTTAATGCACGTGTAATTCAGCGGGGACAGGTACATCGCACGAAACCCCTGTAAAGACAAGACAGGTGTTTAATGCACGTGTAATTCAGCGGGGACAGGTACATCGCACGAAACCCCTGTAAAGACAAGAGAGGTGTTTCATGCACGTGTAATTCAGCGGGGACAGGTACATCGCACGAAACCCCTGTAAAGACAAGACAGGTGTTTAATGCACGTGTAATTCAGCGGGGACAGGTACATCGCACGAAACCCCTGTAAAGACAAGACAGGTGTTTAATGCACGTGTAATTCAGCGGGGACAGGTACATCGCACGAAACCCCTGTAAAGACAAGACAGGTGTTTAATGCACGTGTAATTCATCGGGGACAGGTACATCGCACGAAACCCCTGTAAAGACAGACAGGTGTTTAATGCACGTGTAATTCAGCGGGGACAGGTACATCGCACGAAACCCCTGTAAAGACAGACAGGTGTTTAATGCACGTGTAATTCAGCGGGTACAGGTACATCGCACGAAACCCCTGTAAAGACAAGACAGGTGTTTAATGCACGTGTAATTCAGCGGGGACAGGTACATCGCACGAAACCCCTGTAAAGACAAGACAGGTGTTTAATGCACGTGTAATTCAGCGGGGACAGGTACATCGCACGAAACCCCTGTAAAGACAAGACAGGTGTTTAATGCACGTGTAATTCAGCGGGGACAGGTACATCACACAAAACCCCTGTAAAGACAAGACAGGTGTTTAATGCACGTGTAATTCAGCGGGGACAGGTACATCGCACGAAACCCCTGTAAAGACAAGACAGGTGTTTAATGCACGTGTAATTCAGCGGGGACAGGTACATCGCACAAAACCCCTGTAAAGACAAGACAGGTGTTTAATGCACGTGTAATTCAGCGGGGACAGGTACATCGCACGAAACCCCTGTAAAGACAGACAGGTGTTTAATGCACGTGTAATTCAGCGGGGACAGGTACATCGCACGAAACCCCTGTAAAGACAAGACAGGTGTTTCATGCACGTGTAATTCAGCGGGGACAGGTACATCGCACGAAACCCCTGTAAAGACAAGACAGGTGTTTCATGCACGTGTAATTCAGCGGGGACAGGTACATCGCACAAAACCCCTGTAAAGACAGACAGGTGTTTCATGCACGTGTAATTCAGCGGGGACAGGTACATCGCACGAAACCCCTATAAAGACAAGACAGGTGTTTCATGCACGTGTAATTCAGCGGGGACAGGTACATCGCACGAAACCCCTGTAAAGACAAGACAGGTGTTTCATGCACGTGTAATTCAGCGGGGACAGGTACATCGCACGAAACCCCTGTAAAGACAGACAGGTGTTTCATGCACGTGTAATTCAGCGGGTACAGGTACATCGCACGAAACCCCTGTAAAGACAGACAGGTGTTTAATGCACGTGTAATTCAGCGGGGACAGGTACATCGCACGAAACCCCTGTAAAGACAGACAGGTGTTTCATGCACGTGTAATTCAGCGGGGACAGGTACATCGCACGAAACCCCTGTAAAGACAGACAGGTGTTTAATGCACGTGTAATTCAGCGGGGACAGGTACATCGCACGAAACCCCTGTAAAGACAGACAGGTGTTTCATGCACGTGTAATTCAGCGGGGACAGGTACATCGCACGAAACCCCTGTAAAGACAGACAGGTGTTTAATGCACGTGTAATTCAGCGGGTACAGGTACATCGCACGAAACCCCTGTAAAGACAGACAGGTGTTTAATGCACGTGTAATTCAGCGGGGACAGGTACATCGCACGAAACCCCTGTAAAGACAGACAGGTGTTTAATGCACGTGTAATTCAGCGGGGACAGGTACATCGCACGAAACCCCTGTAAAGACAGACAGGTGTTTAATGCACGTGTAATTCAGCGGGGACAGGTACATCGCACGAAACCCCTGTAAAGACAGACAGGTGTTTCATGCACGTGTAATTCAGCGGGGACAGGTACATCGCACGAAACCCCTGTAAAGACAGACAGGTGTTTAATGCACGTGTAATTCAGCGGGGACAGGTACATCGCACGAAACCCCTATAAAGACAAGACAGGTGTTTAATGCACGTGTAATTCAGCGGGGACAGGTACATCGCACGAAACCCCTATAAAGACAAGACAGGTGTTTCATGCACGTGTAATTCAGCGGGGACAGGTACATCGCACGAAACCCCTGTAAAGACAGACAGGTGTTTCATGCACGTGTAATTCAGCGGGTACAGGTACATCGCACGAAACCCCTATAAAGACAAGACAGGTGTTTAATGCACGTGTAATTCAGCGGGGACAGGTACATCGCACGAAACCCCTGTAAAGACAAGACAGGTGTTTAATGCACGTGTAATTCAGCAGGGACAGGTACATCGCACGAAACCCCTGTAAAGACAGACAGGTGTTTCATGCACGTGTAATTCAGCGGGGACAGGTACATCGCACGAAACCCCTGTAAAGACAAGACAGGTGTTTAATGCACGTGTAATTCAGCGGGGACAGGTACATCGCACGAAACCCCTGTAAAGACAAGACAGGTGTTTCATGCACGTGTAATTCAGCGGGGACAGGTACATCGCACGAAACCCCTGTAAAGACAAGACAGGTGTTTAATGCACGTGTAATTCAGCGGGGACAGGTACATCGCACGAAACCCCTGTAAAGACAAGACAGGTGTTTCATGCACGTGTAATTCAGCGGGGACAGGTACATCGCACGAAACCCCTGTAAAGACAAGACAGGTGTTTAATGCACGTGTAATTCAGCGGGGACAGGTACATCGCACGAAACCCCTGTAAAGACAAGACAGGTGTTTCATGCACGTGTAATTCAGCGGGGACAGGTACATCACACGAAACCCCTGTAAAGACAAGACAGGTGTTTAATGCACGTGTAATTCAGCGGGGACAGGTACATCGCACGAAACCCCTGTAAAGACAGACAGGTGTTTCATGCACGTGTAATTCAGCGGGGACAGGTACATCGCACAAAACCCCTGTAAAGACAGACAGGTGTTTCATGCACGTGTAATTCAGTGGGGACAGGTACATCGCAATTTTATAAACTGACATACGTTTAGCTTATGCGTTCATATGCACTTATATTGCAAACGGTAACAAAAATGATTGATCGTTACTCGTTCTTTACGTTAAAATGCTACCGCATCATTTACAAAATCATCTGCCTCTGTATCATAGTAAAACAACCAAAACATTTACTGATTTCCTTGTTTTGTCCGAGATTCTCCATGTCTTGTCCATCAGTTTGCTGTCGCTGTTATGAAAAACCCGCGATGAAAAGCCCGCGGAAAGAAGGCACTATTATGCGCATGTGCGCTGACCTGACATTTTTTTATGTCATGGCCACGCCCCGTGTGCGTCGCTGTACTGAAACCCCTGTACTTTAGTGAGTGCCGTTCCGAAGCGGCCAATAGGGCGTTTATGGTGGCAAGTGTCAACAATGCGCGCTATAGGGTTTAAAACGCGCACGCGAGTTCTTCCTTTTTCCTCGTGCGGCTTTACTCTATCGCGCGTGCGAGCGTCAATAACGCGCACTGATTAATGGTGTTGAAATGCCTTCATTATGATGACCATAATGATGAATAAAATATTGAAACAGTAAAAAGGCTTATACATTTTGACGAACCTTTTTATGCTGCTTGTATAAAACCTTTTAACAGCCCGACGGGTCTATTGCGCAATAACTTCGCGATATGCAAAAACTCAAAAATTAAAAGATAAACATATCTTACATCGTTGGAAAGCTGAGACTCTTGTGATTCGAACGATGTAAACCATTTTAATATACACTTAACACAGCGGATACAATCGGTGTATTTCTCAGACCACTTACAGCAAAATAAATGAATACAAAATGGTAGAAACTCACCTATAAAGCTCATCTTACTCTACTGATCCACTTCATTCCATCAAAAATGGTTTAGTTACACTGTAAAGGGTCCATACAATCCAATTCAATGAAGTATTTGGTCCATAACCCATTTATATATCAATAAACACCCACATAGTATAGACGTAGCATTTTGAGCTAACCGACAGAGCTGACACAACTTTGTATTCTTTGATGAAGCTACCTTGAACATGTAAACATTACAGATATTTTTATGTCAAAATGTCCGCTGACCCCTGGACTTTAGATGGACAGGTCATTTTAGCCAGTCGGTGCATTTTAGAGGTGTGGCCAGGTATCAATATCCTTGAAGCCTATACATACACTTGGATAAACATGTGTAAAACACTCATTTTCTAATGTATTGTTATCAAATTTTAAATTGGGTTTGGTAAGGTTACATGCTGTGATCTAATTGTGTTTTCCAGCTAATTCCTCCCAGCTGTAGTTATCTGCAGGCATCTTTTTACAAAAAAAAAATGTAGGCGGAGTTTATTTCCCCTTTTTGAGTGTGTTCAAAGTTCTATTACTCAATACAAGTAAGACTTACAGTGATTCTGACTATTCAGGAACAAACCTCAAAATCTCCCCTTTCAAAAGAGACCAAAAGCATGCATATACTCCAAAGGGTTCAAGAACAGCATGCATTTTAATTTGGGTAGGCCTTTTTTTAGGCGTTTTTGGCAAATATTGCAGGATGTTTAAAAGGTTAAACTTATTTTGCAGCTTTGAAGATTTTTGACAAGAACACGTGAAATGTTCCGTTTAAAATGATTCTGACAGTCAAACTAAAAATAAATGGCATAATGAGTAAACATCAATAGGGATGTGCACGTGTGAGAATTACAGTCATACTGTGTTTGTAACGTTTGTTGGAGTTCGGTGTGTAAATTAACCATTAAACGCCTCGCAATAAGCTACAATTTGCATGAAATGAATCGTGTATACAGGGGTTGGGAACCTTTTTTCACTAAGGAGCCAATTTTTAAATTTTTGGTTGATGCATTTTTTTCAAAAGAGCCACAAACGAATAATTTACTATTTTCAAAAACAAAGTTTTCAATAAAATAAAATGTTTATTTTGCCCATAAACTACTCAAAAACAAACAAATATGCAAACATTAATATGTAGCATGTTGCAATATGGAACTGAGTACACGTGTTTGTGCGGGTATGGTGTATTTCTTTGTGTTTCTCTGTGTACTTCTCTAAAAACAGATATATGGTGTATTTCTTTGTTTCTTATTAGGCTAGTTGTATATCTCTCGACCAGTCATGGTGTCTGCTCTAGCAAACTGAAAGTATAATGAATATCTTTAGAGCTTGTACTCCTTTTCATTTGATCTAATAACATTGTGCGTGTGAGCAAAAGAAGCCCCCTCAGTAAGAGGGTACATAGATGTTTAAATCAAGGGCTAGGGATGTGTGCTGAGGACACGGCTGTTTTTCTCTCACACACATATTTCTAAGTTAAAAGCATTCTTTCCTTGAACAGTGACTTTGTCAAAAATTGAGGAGTTACCAGCTGAATGTGAAAGATATACATTTTTAAAAATAGATGAGTGAGGGATTTTCCACCAATATTTAATTAGCAAGCAACATAAAACATATTGGTGTCAGGAGAAAGAATTGAGGGAAATAATCCCATTGGCTAGAGATAAGGAGCAGAATGACAACAAAAAGGTATATAACTGGGAACTTAGGATAATGAAGTCAGAACGGGCAGCTGACCGGTCTCATGTAGTTTGTTGGTGTTCAATAAACTATAACTTTGGCATCTGGAACTTGGGACTCCGAGAATTTTCTTACAACTTAGAGAGAGAAACATCGTGAATATTCCACGACACGGGTCTCCATAAAATTACTTAATTTTAAATGAAAAATGTAACTTCCCTTTTGGGCTTGACGATATGTAAAAAAACATTTGAATGATAATTGCATTTATAATATCAATATTCGATTATATGATCAATCTCCAAGGTCAGTGAATACTTTTCATTTATTGATTTTGCTTAAAAATGTTATTAATTTATTGAAACACACAAAATTCACGAAAAGACATAAAAATTGCACTTTATACGAAACAAAAAAACAATACAAATAACGAAGTGATAAAAACATCCTCTACACCACCAACCCAAATCTAATCATTTATGGTCTCCAACGGTTGATTTAGTACAAAGATACCTGTATATATTACTGAACCTGCAGAGTTGCGTTCACAATGTGTAAGAGCGAACTAAACTCACAGCACCTCCTGAGATAATCGGAGATCATGTGCAGCTTTCTCATATATTACATTATTCTTGCAAACAGTTTTCAGTTGAATGAAACAGAGAAAAATGAGTGATAACTCATGCGCTTGTTTCACGAGACAAGGTCCCGTTCCATGCCTCTGAACAGTGAATCAGACACGAGCATTGACGGCTTTTCTTTTGTCTGTTCTTAAATATATAATAGTGTTTTTCTTCAAACAGCCTTTCTTGTCATGATTCACTCCGAGACACCGTTTGCAGGTAGATGAGCAAAATTACTCGTGCATGAAATGCATTTGGAGAGGAGCTCGCGAACTGGATTGAGTCTCGTCGCATTTTGTGTGATATATCACACCCTGGTTGCACATAAAAAATAACGAACGTTCATAAAATCGCTGGTAGAAAATCCTCTTAACAGCTAAGATCAATAGTTATTGGGAAACGAGTCCCAGAACTCTATGAATGTTTGTGTGTTGGAGAAGCGCTTTCATTGCATTGGGAGAAAGGAAGCCAAAACAGTGTCATTGACTTCAAGCTTTGCAATCGCACCCACACTTTCTGTTGGAGAAGTCTCTCTAGAAAGTTTTAAACATTCATGTGTTGGTGAATGTGAGAGACCTGGCGAGCAAACAAAGAGCCACATGTGACTCGCGAGCCATCGATTCCCGACCCCTGGTATAACGTAATCAGGCCTGTAAATCACACACATCTGTGTAAGACTTTATCAGGCATTACGTCCTCCAACCACTAGGGGTCACTCTACAGCTATGACCAGCAGTATGGCTCCCAGTCACTAGGGGGCGCAGGAGGTCTTTTGCCTGCAATCCCCCTCCCAGTTGCCAGGGGGAAACCATTGGCAAGAACTCTCAGTTGTAGTTAGCAATCATTGTTGATGACACTCACCTGTGTAGGGCCCTATTTAAGTTTGCCTTTTGTCATTGCCTTTTGTTCAGTCTTGAGCCTACCTACTGGTGTACCACGTGAGTTTGTTCTAAGCCATTGTGCTTGTTTTGTTTGCCTTTTTGTAACCATTTGAAGCTTTGCTTCTTGTTTTATTGTTTGTACTTTGTTTTCTGACTCATACTAAGAGTAAAAGTTACTTGGAGTTTATGCTGCTGGTCTCCTTGAAATTTTTGTTGTTACTCCTCTGCACGTGGGTCTTGTCATCCTCAACTGTGAGTTAGCTCACTCAGGAGGTACACCAACTCTGTGTCCAGGAGACCGGGGTTCAAATCCCACCAAAGACAACATTCCAGGTCTTAGTCCTTAGTCCCTGGTTCTAGATCCTGACAGCAAGACTGAACCAAAAATGGACCCAGCAGGAGATCAAGGGCCTCCATCAAATGTGGAGAGAATATTATCTGAGCTCACCAATCAAGCTTCTGCAATTCAACATCATGAACGGATGCTCACAGAGATTCTTCAGCGTTTGAACCTTCTAGCTTTGCCTCAAGACCCTCCATCCCAGGAAGTTCCTGAATTACCCATGCCTCCTGTACTTCCCACCTTACCCCAACCAATTGTGGCAGTTCATCTTCTTGAGCCCAGGCTGCCACCTCCTGAGAGATACGATGGTAATACCAGGGGCTGTCGAGGCTTTATCACTCAATGCTCTCTAGCCTTCCAACTTCAACCCAGTAGTTTTCCTACAGACAGCAGTCGTGTGGCTTATATCATCAGCTTACTTACTGGAAGAGCTTTGGAATGGGCTACAGCTATCTTGGAAAATTGTTCACCATTCACTTCTAACTCTGAGCAATTCCTGGCAGAGATGAGGAGGGTATTCCATCATCCAGGTGGAGGAGTCGGAAATGACCAACGTTTACTTCAACTCACTCAAGGAACGCGCAGTGTAGCAGAAATGGCTATTGAGTTCCGTACTCTGGCAGCGGAGAGTGGCTGGAATGAACAGGCTCTTCAAGCAGCATTTCATCAGGCTCTTGCACCTGAGCTAAAGGATGAATTGGCCTTCCGTGATCCTGCGCCCAACTTGGATTATCTTATTGATGTCGCCATCCGAGTGGATAACCGAATTAGGGATAGAAGGTCTGAAAGACAACAAGACCGAGTCCCAGCCCAGAGCAACATCAGTCCAGTTCAACCTACTTTCCCAACACTCTGCACAGAGGAACCCATGCAGCTTGGGAAGAATCGCTTATCACAATCTGAACGGGACAAACGTATGCGGGAACGGCGCTGTCTGTACTGTGGAGAACTGGGGCATTTTCGTTCTCATTGCCCTGAACTTGTGGGAAAAGAGATTTCTCGTCCAGAGAGAGGGGGGCTGAGACGAGAGAAATAATCGACCCCCGATCCCCAACTGGACTTTTGACGGTGATGCATTTCTCCTGGGGCAATGGTTGGCACAAGGGTTCTGCATTTGTCGATTCAGGCACTGCTGGCAATTTCATGGACAGTACTCTGGCTAGGAGCTGGAAGATACCTCTCATAACTCTCCAGGATAAGCTCACGATAACATCCTTAGACAACAGACCTCTGGGGTCCGGCCAGGTAACACACCGTACCATTCCCATTTCAGTTGAAATAGGCTCTCATCAAGAATCATTGTCTTTTCTTCTTATTGACACACCTGAGTTTCCAGTTATCCTTGGTTACCCTTGGCTAGTCTCACACAATCCTCAGATTGACTGGACAACTAGCAGTTTTACCAGATGGGGATGTACATGTCCAATGGCTGGAACTCTTTCACCTCCTGATTCCTTTTTGGGGCCTAATCGACAACTCTGGATTCAACTTGAGTCAAAGAACACTCCAAGAACCAAGATACTAGTCGTTCCTCAAGTTAAACTTACACCCCCTGCTCTGGTTGTTCCTCCTCTTGACCTTTCTCGAGTTCCCCAGGTATATGCCGATCTCCAGGATGTGTTTAGTAAGTCCCGGGCTGATACTCTTCCTCCTCATCGACCCTATGATTGCTCTATTGATTTGTTGCCAGGATCTTGCCCTCCAAGAGGTAGACTTTTCTCATTGTCAGCTCCAGAGAGGGTGGCAATGGATGAGTATATTCAAGAGGCACTAGAGAACGGATTTATTCGACCTTCCACGTCACCGGCAGGGGCCGGTTTTTTCTTTGTGGGTAAGAAGGATGGAGGTCTTCGCCCATGCATTGACTATCGTGGCCTAAACAACATCACAATAAAGAACCGATATCCATTGCCACTCATGGCCACAGCCTTCGAACTCCTCCAGGGCGCTACCATCTTCACTAAGTTGGACCTCCGGAACGCTTACCATCTGGTGAGAATCCGGGAGGGGGACGAATGGAAGACGGCTTTCAACACCCCAACTGGGCATTATGAATATCAGGTGATGCCCTTCGGGTTAGCAAATGCCCCAGCCGTCTTCCAAGCCCTTATCAATGATGTCCTGAGAGAGATGTTGAACCAATGTGTGTTTGTATACCTTGATGATATCTTAATTTTTTCCCAGAGTTACGAAGACCACGTTCAACATGTCCGGCAGGTTCTGTCTCGTCTGCTCTCGAACAACCTCTTCGTCAAGCTAGAGAAAAGTGAGTTCCATGTCGCTACAGTCTCTTTCTTGGGTTTCATCATTTCATGTGGCAGTGTACAGATGGACCCCAGCAAGGTTTGTGCAGTCCTGGAGTGGCCCCAGCCTGATTCATTGAAACAAGTCCAACGCTTCCTGGGCTTCGCCAACTTTTATAGGAGATTTATTCGAGGCTTCAGTTCCATTGCGGAACCCCTCACAGCTCTCACCAGGAGGTCTAGTACACCCTTCCAGTGGACCGAGAAGGCTAACCAGGCGTTCGAACGACTCAAAGAGCTATTTACTTCAACTCCCATATTGACTCTACCAGATCCTGAGTTACCATTTATTATTGAGGTGGACGCATCGGACGTGGGTGTGGGGGCTGTTCTTTCCCAAAGAGCGACTAGGGACAATAAACTCCATCCTTGTGCCTTTTCACGTCGGCTGACAGCAGCAGAGAAGAACTATGATATTGGGAACCGTGAGTTGCTGGCAGTTAAGCTGGCTTTGGAGGAATGGAGGCACTGGCTGGAGGGGGCTAAACACCCATTTCTGATATGGACAGACCACAAAAACCTCACCTACATCCAGGGAGCCAAGAGGTTGAATCCTCGCCAAGCTCGGTGGGCCCTTTTCTTTAACCGTTTCGACTTTGTCCTCTCTTACAGACCCGGTTCCAGGAATACAAAGCCTGATGCTCTGTCAAGGCAGTTTGAGTCACAGGAAGAGGAGGAGAGGTTGGAACCCATCATACCAAGGTTCAGAGTGCTGGCAGGCATCCAGTGGGACTTGGAGACGGCAGTACGGAAGGCTCAACATCACCAACCTGACCCAGGTAATGGCCCATCGGGACTCCTCTTTGTGCCAAACACCGTCAGATCCAAAGTACTGCAGTGGGGGCACGCTGCACCTTCATCTGGACATCCAGGAGTCCTTAGAACGCTGAGGCGGGTCCAATCTAAGTTCTGGTGGCCCAACATGGGAACCGATGTCCGGAGATTTGTTGCTGCATGTTCCACTTGCGCCCAGAATAAGGAACCTAGAGCCCTCCCTCAAGGTAAACTACATCCCCTCCCTATCCCGAGACGACCCTGGTCCCACATATCCATGGATTTTGTTAATGGCCTACCCAATTCTCAAGGTAACACAGTGATTCTTGTAGTAGTCGACAGATTTTCTAAGGCATGTCATCTTATTCCCACCTCTAAGATTCCTACAGCAGGCCAGACGGCGGAACTTCTCATGCGACATGTCTTTAGAATTCATGGTTTTCCTCAGGATATGGTGTCTGATCGGGGTTCCCAGTTCACCTCAAGATTCTGGAAGGCTTTTGGACGTCTAATCGGTTCCACCATCAGCTTGTCATCAGGGTTCCATCCCCAATCCAATGGCCAGACAGAAAGAGTGAACCAGGAGATTGAGAAGACCCTCAGGTGTCTTGTATCGAACAACCCGAGTACATGGAGTTCCCAGCTGGTCTGGGCGGAATTTGCTCATAACACTCTCCATCACTCATCATTGGGTATGTCTCCATTTGAATGCCAGTTTGGGTTCCCCCCCTCTTTGTTTTCTGAACAGGACCTCCAAGCACAGGTCCCGGCAGCGGCCCAGTTAGTCCGGAGGTGCCGGGGGATCTGGCAGAGAGCTCGGGCAGCCCTGTTAAAGTCATCCCGGGAACAACAGAAACAGGCCAATCGACGTCGGCGGATAGGTCCGTCATTCCGTCCTGGACAGAGAGTGTGGCTTTCAACTAAGAATCTTCCATTGCGCCTCGAGTCACGGAAACTAGGTCCTAGATACGTTGGACCTTTCAAGATTCTCAAGAGAATAAATCCAGTCTCTTATCGACTCCTTCTCCCCAGGTCCATGCGCATACACCCCACATTCCATGTCTCATGCCTCAAACCTGTCATCTACTCTCCTTTGTCTCCTGTAGGTAAACCACCTCCAGTTCCTCGGATGGTGGAGGGGCAACTGGCTTACTCCGTGCAGAGACTATTGAGCGTGCGCAAAGTAAAGGGAGGGGTCCAATATTTGGTTGACTGGCAAGGCTATGGTCCAGAAGAGCGCTCGTGGGTACCAGCTAGAGACATTCTGGACCCAGACCTCATCAGGGACTTCCACAGACGACAATCGAACCGCACTAAAGGGAACGTCAGGAGCCGTTCATCAAGGGAGGGCTCCTGTAAGACTTTATCAGGCATTACGTCCTCCAACCACTAGGGGTCACTCTACAGCTATGACCAGCAGTATGGCTCCCAGTCACTAGGGGGCGCAGGAGGTCTTTTGCCTGCAATCCCCCTCCCAGTTGCCAGGGGGAAACCATTGGCAAGAACTCTCAGTTGTAGTTAGCAATCATTGTTGATGACACTCACCTGTGTAGGGCCCTATTTAAGTTTGCCTTTTGTCATTGCCTTTTGTTCAGTCTTGAGCCTACCTACTGGTGTACCACGTGAGTTTATTCTAAGCCATTGTGCTTGTTTTGTTTGCCTTTTTGTAACCATTTGAAGCTTTGCTTCTTGTTTTATTGTTTGTACTTTGTTTTCTGACTCATACTAAGAGTAAAAGTTACTTGGAGTTTATGCTGCTGGTCTCCTTGAAATTTTTGTTGTTACTCCTCTGCACGTGGGTCTTGTCATCCTCAACTGTGAGTTAGCTCACTCAGGAGGTACACCAACTCTGTGTCCAGGAGACCGGGGTTCAAATCCCACCAAAGACAACATTCCAGGTCTTAGTCCTTAGTCCCTGGTTCTAGATCCTGACAATCTGAATGATCATTCGTGATGTTCATGTCTTGAGCTCAAAACGCACCAACAAGTGTTTGAAATAACATCTGACTTGGATCTGATGTGGATTCTGATCACAGAATGAAGCAGAATTACATTATTTATTGAGTTACATGTGATACTCTTACTCATACTAATCACTTTCATACTAAATATACTTTATACTAAAACCAGAGACAGCTCAGACAAATGTCTCATGTGCTGAGAATGTGCTAACGTGCTAATCATAAAAATATAAATCATAAAAGTTTAAGAACCACTTCATGGTCAGAATGGGACCTTTTGAATCGCTCGCGCCAGAGAATTATTGCACCTTGACCTGTAATTGGCCAAAATGCTCCGTTGGACTTTCCGAGACCCCCTACTCTTCCCTGAGGATCACGGAAGCTTGACCTCTGACCTGTTTCTGTAGATCTGAATTTCTGCTTCATCTTGAAAACTTGAAGCTGTATTTTTTTAAACTGAATATTTACAGTGTAAGAATTCAGAACCAAAAATTTGCTGTTTGAAAATAAATATTTATAAAATTGTGCCATAAAAAAAACAATTAAATTTGGTTAATATGAAATGTCCAGGATTGGAGTTTAAAAAATTCTAATTCAAACCTATTTAAAATACAATGTTTGGCAAAATCACGCTTATAATTCAAATTTACACAATTGTATTTACACAAGACGTATGAGTACAGCCGACTGCTTTCAAACGCTCACATGTGTATGTATGTGCGTGTGCGCTCGTATTGTTAATATAACATTTTTAAATGAAATAGAAATAAATACTAAATTAAAAATGTAAATCTATTATAACCTTGCTACACCTGTTTCTAACTGGGATTAGCCTGTTTGAGCCATCCGATCCTTGTAAGGGAGGAGCTCTCTTCCCTTCTTCCTGCATAGTGCCTCAGAAGCTGAACAAGAGTTTGTTTTTTATTATTAATTTAAGCCCTAGAATGAATAAATCTCTTAATAAATCATATGTATATCTGTAATGTGGATATATGTGAATATACAACAGTATGATCCAATGATCAGAGTTAAATGAGGCAAAGATTCAAAGAACAGAAGATTCAGAGATCACAAACACAGAAACTCCACCCTCATACAACACTCACCAGGAAGTGTCTGTCTCATTTCTCTCTACTGTCGTACTGACTCTTCTGTGAATATTTGGATCCATGATCAGTGCTGAACTAAGGGAAACACTTTCAACAAGGATTTGTGAAGTTAGTTTCAGAGTAGACAGCAGATCTTTGGTGATTCTGATAGTTATTCATTCATAAAAGCAACATTCAGAAATTGAAAGTAAAGTTCAGATCTTTGGAGCTTTTAGAAACAGTAAAAATGGCTTCAATCTCTGTGGAAGATCTTTCTTGTCCCGTGTGCTGTGAAATCTACAAGGATCCTGTTTTACTGTCGTGTAGTCACAGTGTGTGTAAAGAGTGTCTTCAACAGTTCTGGAAAATCAAGAGGACTCAGGAGTGTCCCATCTGCAGGAGATCTTCAAAACACGAACCTCCTCGTAATCTGGTGTTGAAGAATTTGTGTGATTCATTCCTAAAGGAGAGATCAGAGTGTGAGGAGATCTGCAGTTTACACAGAGAGAAACTCAAACTCTTCTGTCTGGATGATAAACAGCCGGTGTGTTTCGTGTGCAGAGATTCAGAGAAACACACCAATCATAAATTCAAACCCATCTGTGAAGTTCTTCCATCTTACAAGGTACTAAACATTTTCTTGAGTCATCCAAGGATAAAACATGTATGTAATTTATCTGCACTCCTTATGATAAATAAATAAAAAAGTCTCAAATTTATGAGTATAAAACCTCAGATCCTTCATCAGATATCTGCAGTGTTGCCAGACTGGGCGGGCTCCTTCCCAATTGGGCTACTTTCTATAGATTTGTGTGGGGAAAAATGTGCTTGGGCAGGTGGTCAAAGTTTGGGCTGCTTTGTAATGATTTTGGTGGGTTTTTAAAATGATAAAATTAAGAATTTCCATTGTCCATGCAACTAAAATAAAGAAAATGTTCTGGTCTGCACTTATATAGCGCATTTTCTTTTTAACCATAGCGGTTACCAAAGTGCTTTACACTGTGTCCCATTTACCATTTCACACTCACACTCACACTCATACACTAATGACGACAGAGTTGCCAGGCAAGGCACTAGCCTGCCATTGGGAGCAACTGGGGGATCAGTGCCTTGCCCAAGGACACTTCGGCATGTGGGCCGGACACACCTGAAGTATGTTTAATCCTGTTCAGAGGAGATAAAGGTTGGCACATCCACAAGTGAGTTCTGAATGTGCGCGATCTGCAGGTGTTGCTCGTTGGTAAAAATGTAAGAGAACATATCGAAAATGGGGAAATTACCCAGATATCAAGTGGTGGTTAATGCCAGGACTTATCTGTGGAGTTTTGCACCTTCAAGTTTCTCCCATGACCACTGATGCCTTTTGGCTAGAAGTGTAATGCTGTTGAGAACACTGCGGGATATATCGTGAAGTTGGCACTCATGGTGATCATAATAGTATAATAAAGTAACACGACTTAAAAGTGACTTTTGAGTTTTCTGCTTTTTCCTGAATCATGTGTGTGTGCACAGGAACACGGGATGATTGAAAATCAGTGGCGTTACGTCATGATCACAGCTGTCTAGGAACTTTGACTGTTTTGTGTATTAGCGAATTCACTTTATTAAATGACTACAAAGATTTAGAGTTTTCTTTAAATTTAGAAAGAGCCATAACAGCGTAAAAGGGTAGGACAGATTATACATAACCTTTAGATGACATATTAATTCACAAATAGGCCTACTGAATGGCAAAACAACTGCAATCATGGCACAATGGCATACTTCCAATATTTGGCATCTTGACATCCCAGGGCAGCATGTTTGTTTCTCTTCTGTGTGTGTTTGTTTATATGTGTGAATAAAGATAAACGGGGTAAAGAGGCAGTTACAAGGGAAGTGAATGGTTTCAAGGTTTGGAGGGTTTAAAGTCAGAAATATGAAGCTTATAGTTTTATAAAAGCACTTACATTTGGGCCTGGGTATCTCAGCGAGTAAAGACGACGACTATCACACCTGGAGTTGCAAGTTCGAATCAAGGGCGTGTTGAGTGACTCCAGCCAGGTCTCCTAAAGCAACCAAATTGGCCGGGTTGCTAGGCAATGTAGTGTTGGGCCTCATGTATTCAGATACAAGACAAAGGCAGGCCTAACACAGTCGTAAAGCCTTACTGAGGCCTACAAACACTGTCATAAATCTAACTGATAAAAACTGTGCCAAACTCAAACAAAGGGAGCACAAAACAGACTACAACTCCCATGAAGCCTTGCTCACTTTACACCTATGTGTGAAGTTCCAAAGGATCGAACTGTCAACTCCTATTGGATAAGGTGCACGACAGAACGCCCCTCAACCATGATGTCATCGGGAGTAGAAATACCTCTGAGATCATTCTGGGCAGCATCTTTGCCTGCCGGACATAGACACAGCTCATCGCTGCTCTCAGGTGTAGCCTCGTTGCACAAGGAAGTAACGTACGACTTGAAACTGTGGCCATACAATCTCCATCTTACTGGACGAGTTGAGATCACTCTGTGTTCCACTGAACACTCAAACAGATCCGAAGGAGAAAGCCGAGCAATCCGCATCTTCATCCGATTACCTGCAGAAGTGAAGATAGAAGGTTTCTCTTCCCTCTTCAATCAAGTTGACGTCGGTGATTTCTCCGCCAGCCCGCCGAGAATCAGCAGCCATACCGCCTGCCGACAGAGCGAGGAAACGGCCTCCCGTCAACACTCCAGCCTTGAGGAACCGAGTCGGAGTCAAACGATGGATGAACACACAGTCTACCTGCGTCCTCATGCGGTTCAAGTAAGAGGTTACGTCTGGGCAGAGATAGAATATTATAGTGTGTTATTCTTGTGTATCAAGGTTATTGCTTGTACAGTTTACGGGCCGCCGAGTCCGGTCAATGCTGTCCGCCATTTTACGTGCGTCACTCCTTACACAGACACACACACACACACACACACACACACACATAATTATGAATTTTTGTTGTAATACACATTCTGTCACAAATGCTGTTGATTGAGTTTAACTTGTATGTATTTATTATGAAAGTGCTCCATGATTTATAACAGATATCTGATCATCTGAGATGACATGAAGTGATGGTTCGAGATTATTTACATTGAAATCATGAACTACTCTGAGTTTTTATGAGAGTCAGCAACTGCACAAGATGAGCCTGAACTCATTTTTACTCCAGTTAACACTTAACATGGTTGTTGTTTTTTTAAATGTGTAAATGTTGTCAGTCAAATAGTCACAAACACTTTATTAGGAACACCTGCACACCTACTTACTCATGTGATTATCTAATCAGCCAATCGTTTGGCAGCAGTGCATAAAATCATGCAGATGCAGGTCAGGAGCACAGTTAGGATCATAGTGCTCCTAATTAAGTGCGTCCTGCTATAGGGGGCGTCCCGTGTGTGTATTGGAGATCTCAATCTTTATGCAGCTGATGCATGTCATTGACTATCTGTGAATGAAAACTTGAATCATCTTTAACTTTTATTTATTTACTTCCTTTAAACACTGATCGATCGCTCTCTATTCCCTGTAGCAGACTATTGATTTCATCTCTCTCTCTTTCACCCTGTTATGCAGTTTTGAGTTTGAAGATTGTGTCGATCCCTGGACGAGGATCTGCTGATGACACACTCACTTTGAATTGTTGATATTTTAAACAAAACTTAATTTCTTTAAAGAAATATTAATTAATGATTCTTCCAAACTAATTACAGTTTTCAAGGATTTCAGCCTCACAAAAATATATAAATGTATTTTCAAAAACAATATACATCATATAATCGACCTCATGAACATATTCTTATAATCTCTCAGCAGCTTCAGTTTCACAGATTTTCACTTTGTTAAATTGCAGGAGGAACTCAAAACAACACTGAAGTCTTTACAAGAGAAACTCAAACACACTGAAAACATTAAAGGAAAGTTTAATAAAGCAGTTCAACACATCAAGGTGAGGATACAGGATGAAGAATCAAACACATTTGCTGATAAATGATGTGATGTGTGTGAATGCAGAACTGATTGAAGTGAATTTGATGTGATTTCAGACTCAAGCTGAGCACACAGAGCGTCAGATTAAAAAGGAGTTTAAGAAGCTTCATGAGTTTCTCCGAGATGAAGAAGAAGCTACAATCACTTCACTGAGAGAGGAAGAGGAGCAGAAGAGTCAGATGATGAAGAAGAAGCTTGAGGAGATGAACACACACATCTCAGCTCTTTCACACACAATCAAACACATGGAGGAAATGATGAACTCCAATGACGATGTGTCATTTCTAAAGGTGAACGTCAAACTCTCATCATTGATTTCTGCTCTTATTGAACATTTCAGGAGATCATCAAGTGTTTTTTTGTCTTTTGCAGGACTTTAATGTGACAATGAAAAGGTAAGTGTCTCCTCTCTATGGTTGTGAAGTGAAAGTCACTGCAGTACTGACTCCTGAATGTTCTTCCAGAGCCCAGATCTCACAGCCAGATCCACAGATGACTTCTGGAGCTCTCATTCATGTGCCACATTACTTGGGCAACCTGACATTCAGAGTCTGGAAGAAGATGCAAGACATCGTCCACAAGAGTGAGTCTATAAAACCAGGGGCGGATCTAGGGGAGGGGACACAGGGGTGGATCTAGGGGAGGGAACAGAGGGGCGGATCTAGGGGAGGGGACACAGGGGTGGATCTAGGGGAGGGGACACAGGGGCGGATCTAGGGGAGGGGACAGAGGGGCGGATCTAGGGGAGGGGACACAGGGGTGGATCTAGGGGAGGGGACAGAGGGGCTGATCTAGGGGAGGGGACACAGGGGCTGATCTAGGGGAGAGGACAGAGGGGCTGATCTAGGGGAGGGGACACAGGGGCTGATCTAGGGGAGGGGACACAGCGGTGGATCTAGGGGAGGGGACAGAGGGGCGGATCTAGGGGAGGGGACAGAGGGGCGGATCTAGGGGAGGGGACACAGGGGCGGATCTAGGGGAGGGGACACAGGGGCGGATCTAGGGGAGGGGACAGAGGGGCGGATCTAGGGGAGGGGACACAGGGGCGGATCTAGGGGAGGGGACACAGCGGTGGATCTAGGGGAGGGGACACAGAGGCTGATCTAGGGGAGGGGACAGAGGGGCGGATCTAGGGGAGGGGACAGAGGGGTGGATCTAGGGTTCACATAAAGCTTTGCATTAATATTATGCCCTTCCCCAAACCTCTCATCTAAACTTACTCAATCAGTAGAGTGTGTAAACATGATATGAAGCTGTTGTGTGTGACAGAAGCAAGTAATTGTGGCGTATTAGATGGAAATGATGTCCAGCGATGTCATTGGCTGTAGTGAAAGTCGTAGGAGAGTCGCACAATATCATATGAATTAGTCAAATGTAGAAAAGTCGTACGAATCCTGACGAATATAAACTTTTCTTGGATTGCATATACATGATCATGAGTGACTGATGCTCTGGCTTATCGTGCTGGTATCAGTACACCCCTACATTCTCTCAAATATCAGAGGTGTGCAGTGAACATTTTACCCCGGAGGATTTCAGACCATCCAAAGAAACAAAGGGTGGATATCTGAATCCATCAACTGTGCCCGTGATGTTTTTCCAGAGAACTCAAGTATGTGTGAAAACTTTGTCTTTGTCATGCGTCCCTCAGCGCTCCTCATCACCTGATTTCTGATTGACCTGCACTCAATTCACCCGCTCATCACTGCCTGCATGAATAACTCCCCTTCACGTCACTGTCACTGTCAACTCTCACACAAAGGACACTTGATTTCACCAACTACAACTTGTGTGTCTTGAGTTCCTGACAGTCATGTAGTCTCTATATTTCTGCTCAAGAAAAGCACCAGTGGTGGTGGCGTAGTGGGCTAAGGCACATAACTGGTAATCAGAAGGTTGCTGGTTTGATCCCCACAGTCACCACCATTGTGTCCTTGAGCAAGGCACTTAACTCCAGGTTGCTCCGGGGGGGATTGTCCCTGTAATAAGTGCACTGTAAGTCGCTTTGGATAAAAGCGTCTGCCAAATGCATAAATGTAAATGTAGATGACACACCGGCATTGCTCTGAAATAAAGGATGATATTTACTGCAGTAAAGTTTGTTTTTTATTATTATTTTATATTGTTTGAAATAGTTTTGGACTGTTTTGTTCTGTGCAAGTTTCTCTTGTAAACAATGACGTGCTTCCTGCCTCCTCCACGTGACCCGTGACCTTTCCAACGATCCGAGGCGCTTTACGATTTCTGAGGCCCCAAACATCCGAACAAGCCGCCCCATTTCTAAAATATTTGCTTAAAAAATTACATAAAATTTATTTTAAATCATAATTTTAAATTCATCCTATCAGCCATCGTAGCCAAGTACATTCAAAATGTTTAATGAAATCAAAATGTAAAGATAATTAATAGATATTTTCCACAATATAGTGATAAAAAAAACAATATTTACCAACAGATATTTTACAAAACAATTTTTTCTTTGTAATTCTAATATGAGACAGTATTTGTATTACTTTGAGGATTTGTTGTACACAATAGTAATATATTCCTGTCTTATTGACTTTCAGCCCCTCAGCACACTAGAGCAGAAAACATTTCTGCTGAAACTTAATCTGGAATAATGTCAAACATTGTAACTTTCTTTGTATGAAAGATCTGAAATTAAATTCCACCATGAAAGTCTGCACATGACATACAGCAACAGAGAAATCATTAAAAGCACAAGATTACATGTTTACTGATAGTGGCACATGCTGGCCAATGTTGGTACCGCATTACTTTTTTTGAAGAGGAATAAAAACATTTTTGAAGAGAGAAATTGTATTTTTTGTTTGCGGTTCAGGGCTTCCGTATCTTTGCAAGCTGAACATGTTCAGAACATTAAATCTTTGTGACACAATCTAGATACAGTGCAACGACTGAAACAGGACGCTGGTGTCCCGGCATGCATTTTTGAATCCTGAAGCTCTTATTAACCTGACACAGTGTGTAGAAATGTGCCAGTCCTCCGTGAGACACTGAAGAAACAGCGAGACGCGGTGCAGCATGTATGAACGATCATCCAGACCCTAACCTGAACCCCTCTAAGAGCACATGTGCCCATCATGTCACCCCTCAAACATTTCAAATTGATACTTTGCTTTTGTGTATATTCACAATATGTCACAGTATGTAACAATTGTTTCTCTCATCAGCTCCTGTGATTCTGGATCCAAACACCGCAAATCCATATCTGATCCTGTCTGATAATCTGACCAGTGTGAGACTCGGCAGGAACAATCAACCGATTCCTGATAATCCAGAGAGATTTAACTGGTTTAAGTGTGTTCTGGGTTCAGAGGGTTTTAATTCAGGAACACACTGCTGGGATGTGGAGGTTAAAGACAATGAAGAGTGGATTATTGGAGTAACTACAGCATCAAACCAGAGGAAGGGAGGAGATTTCTTCAACACTGACGTCTGGAGTGTGGGGAATCATGTGGAGGTGTTTGGAATATATAATCCCTCCACTGTGTTTCAGGTCACACAGTATCTTGAGCGTGTGAGAGTTCATCTGGATTATAACAGAGGAAAAGTGTCATTCTCTGATCCTGTAACTAACACACATCTACACACATTCACACACACATTCACACACACACTCTTGCCATTCTTCTGTAGTATTACCCCTCTGAGGATTTTACCAGTTAAACTGAATGTGACAGAAAATCACAGTTCTGACTGATTGTGATTATCGATGATAAAATAAGAGAATTGAAGTGAGTAAAATCATTGTGAATTGTGAAACACTATGAATTGTTCATCTTTGTAAAGGACTGATATGAGGTGATTTTAGACTTGATTCTTTGATCTGTGTGGATGCAGCATCACACAAAAGCAGAAGGTTTCAGTTACAGATGTCATTGTAGAAATACTCCATTAACAGCTGTATTATTTTCATAATGCACACATGAAGTCTTTAAGTGTCTGAATATGTTGTGAAGAGTTTACTTGTGCATTAAACACATGTTTAAGTGACATTTAAAACTCTCCAGAGAAATATCTCGTAACTTACACTTAAACACGTCCACTCAACTTCTGTGTCTGTGATATCTGCTCAGTGAAGTGATATAATTCAACACTTATTAACACATTAATCATCTGCATTTCATTCACTGATAATAATTATAATCTTATCAGAACTTGTTCTTTCAGTTTCTGTGATTCTGGAGCACATCGCTGCAGTTTTCTGTCTTCTTTACGTTATTTCATGTGTTATGAATGTATATGTATATTCTGATATATAATAACCAATAATCATAATTATTGTAAAAAGTGATCAGGGTTAGTTTTAATTGTTTTATGTCTTGATACACTGCTTGATGGCACAATGAGACAATTAAAGATTAAATAAAATCATGAAATCCTGAAAATGACGAGTTTTTCTTACAGGTCATTATACAAAAGTATTATATTAGTTTTACAGTACGTGAAAGTTAACAACTTCAAGCATCAATCAAAAGTGCCTTACATATTTATATTGATACTTCTACATATATGAAAGTAATCTCTTCACCTCCAGCCAGTCTTAAACAATGTGTCTGTTATAAACAAGCCTCATGTGTCTCTGATTGTGTTTTCTGCAGCCTGATGCTTTGACATGATATTGATCAATAGATGCAGAACTAATCAATGACAGTGAAAGTGTTTAATATTAGTATATGTATCTTAATATTGTTTAAATAACTATATCAGCCCTAACAGAAGCCCTGTCCGGCTGTAAAATAAATTGTGCGACATGGCAAAATCTTCGACACAGCGACTCTTCAACTCGTCCGGGGGTCCGAAGAACGTTTCTGGCAGCAGACCATCTGTTCAGCTCCGAACCCTCCCAGATCTGGTCCTGGGCGTGCGAGGATGCCAGTGTGTGCACATATGGAGATTTGAAGCCGGCTCCTGGAGTAGAGGTGCGTTCTGCGTTTTAAAGACAGCGATGAGTGAAGCATTATCAGGTGTGCTTCATTCATCGCTGACCAAACGAGGCTTATTAATTATGCACCTCTTGTCGCTCTCCCGCCCAACTCCCATTGTGAGCCTGGCTGAAGGGTGGCCCTAAGAGGCGGACCGACGATGACGAGCTGGAGCAACGGATCATTCCGCCACAAAAGGCATAACATTTTAGCTAGCCTCCTATTCAACAGTTAGTTTTAATACAGGAGACATCTGTGAACAAATCTGGTTACTCATTCCATATTTATTTATGCAATAAAAATGACTAAGGATAATAATAGAAAAGGTCTCGTTCCAAACATCTTTTTATTCCATTTTTGGGGGGGGGATTTTCTCCTGTTTTTCTCCCAATTTGGATGGTCAATTCCCAATATAGTCCTCATGGTAGTGCGGTTAGTCGCCTCAATCCTGGTGGCGGAGGACAAATCTCAGTTGCCTCCGCGTCTGAGACCGTCAATCCGCACATCTTATCATGTGACTTGTTGAGCGCGTCGCCATGGAGACATAGCATCTGTGGAGGCTTCACGCTGTTCCCCGCGGCATCCACAAACAACTCACCACACGCCCCACCGAGAGCGAGAACCACATTATAGTGACCATGAGGAGGTTACCCCATGTGACTCCACCCTCCCTAGCAACCGGGCCAATTTGGTTGCTTAGGAGACCTGACTTGAGATCTGAGTCACTCAGCACGCCCTGTATTCAAACTCGCAACTCCAGGGGTGATAGTCAGCGTCTTTACCACTGAGCTACCCAGACCTTTCGATTTCGCCATATCATACTATTATTACTAGGTCAAGAAAATATGATCATATAACACCGATTTTATCATCTCTACACTGGCTACCTATTAAGTTCCGTATCAATTACAAAGTATTACTACTGACCTATAAAGCCCTAAATGGTTTAGCTCCGGTGTATTTAACGGATCTTCTATCGCCATACAATCCATCGCGCTCTTTAAGATCACTAAATTCGAGGCTTCTGGTCATACCTACGATATCCAAGTCCACTAATGGAGGGAGGGCGTTCTCACATTTAGCTCCTAAACTCTGGAATAGCCTTCCTGATATTGTTTGAGGCTCAGTTTAAAGTTTAAAACTAGATTAAAGACGCATCTCTTTAACCAAGCATTCACATAATGCTTACTTTTTATACTACTGCTGAATCAGTTATAATGCATTAATATTATGAACATCAGCTAAGCTAATTATTTCCCATCTGCTTTTCTGCTGTTATCTCGGGACGACAGTCCCGAGGTAAATAGCGTTCGTCAGCTCCAGTTTGTATCCAGCCTCTCACGGAGACTTCAGATGCCCCATCACCATGGACAAGGATCTTAAAATGGGATACATAGACTAATTATTGCCAACAAAAGCCTTCATCAGCCAAACAAGGACAATTGCATCTAAGTGAACTTCTGGAATTTAATCAAGGATGGACTTCAAAGACACTGGTCACTAATCTTGCAGTTCAAACACAATCACTGTCTAAATACTGATCATTAGCACTTAATAAGTTTAATAATTTTTTAAATCATGTTTTTTTTAACTATAAATAATTCTTATTTACATTATTCATGATGTTAGCCAGAGGGGAACTGGCCCCCACAGTGAGTCTGGTTTCTCCCAAGGTTATTTTTCTCCATTAACCATCATCTTTTGGAGTTTTGTGTTCCTCGCCACAGTCGCCTTCGGCTTGCTCACTGGGGTTATTAATACAATTATTATTACACGATAAAGAATCATATCTTATCTAATTCCACAACAGGGCTCCAAACAAAAAAATCAATTAAGGAGCCACTGGCTCCTATAGGGGGAAAAACAGGCGCCAAATATTTTCATTTTTAACTCCATCCATTCCTTTTCGTCCCGCAGCTCGCTAACAGTGTAGTCTGTGGAGCATTCTTCGCAATTATGTGATCACGTGCATTTTTTATGCTTGTTACTGTCACCGTGTTTTCTCACAGTCTCTTTTTTTGAAATGGTTAGTTCCCGCAATGAACTCCGTTTTCCCCGCTATTTCTTTGATATAAACTTTTGTTATGTATCTCGGGAAATGTAATGCAAATTTTAAAATCAAAGGGAGTACATTTTTACTGTCGCCAATGGCGACCTTGACAGAAATTACACTCGCAAATAAATTTATTTGGTCGCAAATGCGACCATTTTTTAGTCGCAGTTTGGAGCCCTGCACAAGGATGATGATTTATCGACTTTATAGACATTACATTTTTATCGTCTGTTAATGCTGAACTTCTGTAAAGCTGCTTTGAAACGATGTGTGTTGTGAAAGGCGCTATACAAATAAAATTGACTTGACTTGACTTGACTTATTACGACTCATCGTGTTAGCGAGTGGCGTAGTCCATAGACTTGTATGCTATATTCTAAAGCGGCCTCCAATCTCGCGTCGGGTCGTCGACGTACTGCTTAACGTTATATCAAGCACCGCTTGAACCTCCAGAAGAAACGCGCTGCAGAGAACGTCTTGTTTTGGTTTTAGCACTGGCACCATCCATGTAACGGTGCATTATTTATGAACTTAAGAGGGATCAATGATTCATTCTGCCACCAGTTCTGCGTAATTCAACATTTGTGCATGAATACGTAACACTGGCCGACTGCGGGTGTATATCTGGTCTGAGTCATGAACTAACAGCTTGTGTGTGTGTGTGTGTGTGTGTGTGTGTGTGTGTGTGGTCCTCTCTGTTTATGTGGCACACGTTTTAAAGGATTTTGGGTCTTCTCTCCATCTGTGCTGGTCTGATTCTTCGTTCAACCTCAAGATGTCAACACTGATGTCATGAGTGGATTTCAAACGTCCACATGACACAGCATCATCTACAACATACAAATCACAACAATTACACTGTTTAGAATGGAAAACTACAAACACACACTACAATATACAGACCAATTACATTTATGCATTTACATTTATGCATTTGGCAGATGCTTTTATCCAAAGCGACTTACAGTGCACTTATTACAGGGACAATCCCCCCGGAGCAACCTGGAGTTAAGTGCCTTACTGAAGGACACAATGGTGGTGGCTGTGGGGATTGAACCAGCAACCTCCTGATTACAAGTTATGTGCTTTAGCTCACTACGATGCCACCACTACTCCACTTGTGAACCACTGACTCGTGATCAGCACCACAGACACAAATACTTCAACTCAACATATGACAGCAAACCAACATACGCTGCATTACTCTGGCTTCTGTTCATGTTTGAAGATGAACACGTCAGCGGTCATAAACAAGTGAATTATGTGTTCTGAATCACAATAGAGTCATTCTGCAACACTCGAGTGACTCATTATTACAAAGCTCCTGAGGTGACTGTGTGTGAACACATGCTAGTGAGTCTTCAGTGATGATGTCTTAATATGATGCAAAACCTCATGTACGGCCAAAGTCTTTTCAAATCTTTCCCATGTGTTTTTGTGATGGACACCCTCCACGGGACCCCGAGTTGTTGAGATGTTCCAGAGAAGAGCAGATGCTCCACGCTTCAACACAGGGTGTCGGATTGGGAGACTAAATTTGATTGGGAATTTCAGGATTCGTGCGGCATGCGGTCCATTGGACATACGGTAGGCTTCATCTGTAAGTGAAACAGTGTGTTGAATGCAGTGATGAAACAGGCTAGTTCGTTTGCATTTTTAATCACATTTTAACATTTGTCAGTCTGATCAGATAATAGGTTTCATTGTGGGATACAGTATTGCACGCGGTGTGTTCTGTTGAATCCGGGTATTCCATGCATACTAAACATCCACACCGGAGAATAGTGTGAGTAGTATGAGACTAGAGGAGTAGTTTGCTGTAGTTAGCTGATCCTAGAGCAGCGTTTACTCTTTGCTGTGGTTAGAAAGAGAGAGAGAGCGATGTTGATGTGGCCATACGTGTCGTTGTGTAATACTCCGTCTTCTTCCTCGCAGTCTTTCTGTCCTGATCTGCTGTGGGATTGTTTGGTACTCCTGCTCTGAATACACTAACAAGTTCCTCTCTGAGAATGATTATCATACGTGATCCTGTGAGAGATGAAGCAAATCTAATGCCTTTGATTCTACATCTGAATGTCTGTGGGAATTACATACGCTTGTACATCTATATGTGTTACATTCCATATTGTCTTTTGTTTATGTACTTTTATTTTGAAATTATTGTTAAGTTCCTGTTTCCTGGTCTTGGTCTTATGTCCTGTTTTCCCTCCATGTCCATGTGTCTGATTTTCATTGGTTCATTGTTTAATTACCTTGTTATCAGTTCTAGTTTGTCATTGGTTTCAGTTTATTGTCTTGTTATCTTGTTCTGAGTTTTGGTTTTCCATTGGCTTTCGTTTCCCCTTGTTTTTGTATTTAAGTCCTCATGTTTACCTTGTGCCTTGTTGAGGATTGTTGTAGTCCTGAAGTCTGCCTGATGTTATCCTGATGTTTGCCTGTCAGTAGTTTAATGTTAATTAGAGTTCCTGTATCTCCATCTTTGTTAATAAATCTGCACTTGGGTCCTACACCTTCGTCATTCCCTCAGATTGCTACAAATCGTGACAATGTTACTGGCGTAAATATGAATATTATAGTGGGAATGTTTTTACTAACAGCAAAATAAATAAATCAACAAACAGGGTTTTGAGTTTTAAAAATCATTCATGTTTGTTATGTCAGAGACACAAAAATATTTGTATTAAATATAAATACAAAATAATAATTATATAATATTATTGTATTACCAACACATTTTGTTCTGTTCTATTGAACAGGCATCTGGGAATTCTATTCTAAATCATGGACATCTGGGAATATTGTTTTATTATATACTATTAAAATATTAAATTTATGCAACTCTTATATTCTATAGGAAAGACTTTCAAGGCTTCTAATCTATTCTATAGAATATACTTCAAAGGTTTCTATTGTGTTTTATTCTTGTCTATAGAAGGAAATCTAGGAATATTATTTTAAAATATGTTTTTTAAATAGACATCTTGGGGTTCGATTCTATGCTGTTCTATTGTATTCTATAGAATATACATCTGGGCTTCTATTCTGTAAAAGACACATCTTGGACTTCAGGGGATTCTATTCTGTTCTATTATGTTAAAGCATAGACATCTTGGAATACTATTTTATATAATATTCTATAAAATAGACATATTGGGGTTCTTTTCTATTGTGTTCTATAAAATGATGACTAATACTTTATAGACTTTATATTACAGTTTCATTTTATGTAAAGCGGTTTTTAAAAGAAGTGTGTTATGTAAAGTGCTATATAAATGATAATTACTTGAATATTCTATTCTAGAAAAATAGACATCTGAAGGTTCTATTCTACAAAAATAGACATCTGAGGGTTCTGTTCTAGAAAAATAGACACCTGAAGGTTCTATTCTACAAAAATAGACATCTGAAGGTTCTATTCTAGAAAAATAGACATCTGAAGGTTCTGTTCTAGAAAAATAGACACCGGAAGGTTCTATTCTAGAAAAATAGACACCGGAAGGTTCTGTTCTAGAAAAATAGACACCGGAAGGTTCTGTTCTAGAAAAATAGACACCTGAAGGTTCTGTTCTAGAAAAATAGACACCTGAAGGTTCTGTTCTAGAATAATAGACACCTGAAGGTTCTATTCTAGAATAATAGACACCTGAAGGTTCTGTTCTAGAAAAATAGACACCTGAAGGTTCTATTCTAGAATAATAGACACCTGAAGGTTCTGTTCTAGAAAAATAGACACCTGAAGGTTCTATTCTAGAAAAATAGACACCTGAAGGTTCTATTCTAGAAAAATAGACATCTGAAGGTTCTATTCTACAAAAATAGACATCTTCGGCCTTTATTCTCTTCTATTTATTTCTATAAAAATAGACATTAGATTATTTTATTATATAAAATATATTTTATTTTATATCTATGTCTAAAATAGACATCAAGGGGTTTAATTCTATGTTATTTTATATATACACATCCGGTGCTTCTATTTTATTCTGTACTATTCTATATTCGATTCTATAGACTTCTGAGCCTTCTATTCTATTCTGTTCTATTCTATAAAATAGACATCTTGGGATTCAATGCTATTCTGAAAAAATAGACATGTGAGTCTTTAATTCTATTTTATTCAAAACATATGTGTGTGTGTGTGTGTGTGTGTGTGTGTGTCAGTGTATATATATATATATATATATATATAGGAAAAAGAGGCTACAATTTGCAAGAGCTCACCAAAATTGGACAGTTGAAGACTGGAAAAATGTTGCCTGGTCTGATGAGTCTCAATTTCTGTTGAGACATTCAGATGGTAGAGTCAGAATTTGGCGTAAGAAGAATGAGAACATGGATCCATCATGCCTTGTTACCACTGTGCAGGCTGGTGGTGGTGGTGTAATGGTGTGGGGGATGTTTTCTTGGCACACTTTAGGCCCCTTAGTGCCAATTGGGCATCGTTTAAATGCTACGGCCTACCTGAGCATTGTTTCTGACCATGTTCATCCCTTTATGGCCACCATGTACCCATCCTCTGATGGCTACTTCCAGCAGGATAATGCACCATGTCACAAAGCTCGAATCATTTCAAATTGGTTTCTTGAACATGACAATGAGTTCACTGTACTAAAATGGCCCCCACAGTCACCAGATCTCAACCCAATAGAGCATCTTTGGGATGTGGTGGAACGGGAGCTTCGTGCCCTGGATGTGCATCCCACAAATCTCCATCAACTGCAAGATGCTATCCTGTCAATATGGGCCAACATTTCTAAAGAATGCTCTCAGCACCTTGTTGAATCAATGCCACGTAGAATTAAGGCAGTTCTGAAGGCGAAAGGGGGTCAAACACAGTATTAGTATGTGTTCCTAATAATTAAATTTAATTTAATTGCCCAATTGTCACACATTATACATACATTTCTGCATATATACAGTGAAATTATTTATTTTTCACATATCCCAGCTATGCTGGGGTCAGAGTGCAGGGTCAGCCATGATTCGGCGCCCCTGGAGCAGATAGGATCAAGGGCCTTGCTCAAGGGCCACAAAGTGGTGTCTTGGCGGTGCTGGGGCTTGAACCCCCAACCTTCTGGTCAGTAATCCAGAGCCTTAACCGCTGAGCCACCACTGCCTTTAGGTGAGTGTGTGTGTGTATATATATATATATATATATATATATAAAATACATCTGAGGCTTCCGTTCTATAAAATAGACATCTTGGGATTCTGTTCTGTACAAGAGACAGTAGGCTTCTATTCCATTTGGGGATTGTATTCTATTTTGTTCATTAAAATAGACATACAAGGCTTCAGTTCTATTCTCATATTGAATACATACAGAGAATCTGCAGAATCCTCTTTTAGACACAGCTGGACTGAAATCATTGACATGTGTGATATGAGAGATATGAACAGCAAACAGATGAGCACTGAACTGCTGGATCCCTTGAGAGCAGTGACATCATGGGCTGTGTCTCAAACGCTCGTGTGTTGCCTACCTAAACAGCTTTTTGATGCTGATTTGTAATGCACATGCAAAAATACTGCACATGCCAATATGATGGCAAAAACAAACAAAAAAAGATTGCCGATTTGGAATGTGCATATGATGGCCCAAAATACTGCACACATGCCTAGGATGTGCACTTGGAACGGGGATGAGGAAAACATGCCGTCTAAACAGGCAACTCACTAGGATTTAGCCTGTTTGTGTGGATGAGGAGAGCGTTAAACATCACTGTGATTCAGCGAGAATGAGATGAATGAATAAAACACCCTGCAGTTCAGAGAGAGAGAGAGAGAGAGAGAGAGAGAGAGAGAGAGAGAGAGAGAGAGAGAGAGAGAGAGAGAGAGAGGCTCTCAGTGGAGAAGCAAACCGAGGCAACACTGATCTTCAGGACATCCAGCACATGCTGAACATCATCTGCTCACGCTTACTGTCCCACACGGGGCAGCGGTAAGAAATGAGGAGAAAAAAAAAGGATTTTGTATATATATGTATATGTGTGTGTGTATATGTATATTTATATATTAGTGTAAGGACAGTGCTTCCAAAATGTAAAGGACCTTACATAATTACATTTTACTAAATTATATTTTCACTATTCATTGTTTTTGCATAGTTTTTGGTCTTATGTCTTTCTCTTTTCTAAAAATAGCAAACATACCCAACAGACTCTCTTTAGATGAAGTCATTTTGCATCTCCATGTGGAACATACAAGGTCTGAGCTCCTCAGCTTTTGGCCTTAAGAGTCGAAACTCTGATTTCATCAGAGAACTTAAAGAACAAGATATCATTATCTTACAGGAAACGTGGAGTCGAGGTGATGAGCACACTGGTTGTCCCGCAGGGTTCAAGGAGATAGTGCTACCATCAGTAAAACTCACATCAGTTAAACAGGGCAGAGACTCAGGAGGGATGTTAATCTGGATTAAATCTGAATTATCCTGTGCCATAGAATTAATCAAAATTGAACAATACCATCTATGGCTGAAAATAAAAAAGGCATAATGTCCACCTCAAAATCCGTCTTTCTATGTGCGATCTATATTCCCCCTCTTGAGTCACCCTATTTCCAGGAAGAAACCTTTCCCATCATAGAGAGAGAAATCAGTCATTTCCAGGCCCAGGGGAATGTGCTGATTCTGGGGGATCTGAACTGTAGAACTGGTGTAGAACTAGATTTCACAGACACATACGGTGACCGATTCATCACTGGAAATAATGTGATTTTTCCCTCTCATGCCCCCAGACAGAACAATGACAAGGCAACAAACGCCCATGGAAGGCAGCTGCTGCAGCTCTGTCGGAGTCTGGGTCTGTACATCGTCAATGGAAGACTAAGGGGAGACTCGTTCGGACGGTACACCTACAGCTCAGCTCTTGGTAGCAGCACTGTAGATTACGCAATCACAGATCTGGACCTTTCTTCTTTGAGAGCATTCACAGTCAAACCATTAACAGCTTTCTCAGATCACAGCCAAATTACCCTGTATGTCAAACAGTCTGAATCAACCACCAAAACAACAACCACAACAGCACACACAACGAGCAGAATACTGTCATTTAAATGGACGGATAACAGTATCAATGACTACACAAATGCAATTACACTTACAGAGATACAATCTCTCTTACTTACTTTCCAAATACAGGAATACACTAAAAATAATGATGGTGTAAATCAGGCAGTAAAAGATCTAAACACCATTTTCTACAAAACTGCACAAAGGAGCAATTTGGCAAAAATCAAACCTAAGAAAAAGAAATTAGACACAGACAAATGGTTTGATTCAGACTGTAAGACTCTGAGGACGAACCTCCGAAAATTATCCAACCAAAAACACAGACAACCAGATAATCAGGACCTACGCCTCCGTTACTGTGAGGCACTAAAACAATACAAACACACACTCAGAAGGAAAAAAGAACAGTTCTTACAGAGCCAGATTCAAGAAATTGAAGAATTAGTCAACTCAAATAAATTCTGGGATAAATGGAAATCACTATATAAACCAAATGAAGAATTGGCAATACAAGATGGAGAACTGTGGAAAAATCATTTCCAAGATCTATATCGCACAACCCAAAATCACGATCAAAGTGACATTAGTAAAAAATTAGAAGAGTTTGAACAATCCATTAAAGAAAACCAAAACCCGTTAGACTTCCCAATCACAATGAAAGAACTGGAGGACAAAATCAGTGTCCTAGAGTCCAAAAAAGCATGTGGTGTAGACGGCATCCTCAATGAGATGCTGAAACACATGGATCACAACATGGATTTAAACTGGCGACTGTAAAACTGTTCAATGATGTTCTGTGTGTGGGTTATTTCCCTGAGATCTGGAATCAGGGACTCATCAGCCCCATCTATAAGAGTGGGGATAAATTAGACCCTAATAACTACCGAGGCATCTGTGTGAACAGTAATCTGGGGAAGGTCTTCTGCAGTATTTTAAACAGCAGACTTGTAGACTTCCTTATGAAGCACAATGCCTTGAGTAAATGTCAAATCGGATTCATGCCGAAATGTCGCACATCTGACCACATTTTCACCCTACAGACACTCATTGATAAATACGTACATCAAAATAAAAGCCAAATGTTTGCCTGTTTTGTAGATTTTAAGAAAGCATTTGATTCAATCTGGCATGAAGGATTATACTTTAAACTTATTGACAGCGGTGTAGGGGGAAAATCTTATGATGTCATCATATCAATGTACACAGCCAGTCAATGTGCTGTTAAAATTGGCAACAAAAGAACCAAATTTTTCCTTCAACGGCGAGGAGTGAGACAGGGCTGCAGTTTAAGCCCCACCCTCTTCAACATGTATATCAATCAGTTGCCACAATCTCCCGTTTGAGGTCTCACTTTACATGACACAGAAATAAAGTGTCTCCTCTACGCAGATGACCTGGTGCTCCTGTCGCCCACTAAAGAGGGGCTCCAGCAGAGCCTGGCATTACTGGAGAGTTACTGGCAGACCTGGGCCCTGACAGTCAACCACCAAAAAACCAAAGTCATGATCTTCCAAAAGCGATCCAGATCTCAGGGACTAACAAACATTTTTACATTATCAAACAGAAACATTGAAATCACAAAGACATACAATTACCTCGGCCTAAAAATCAGTTCTACAGGTAATTTTGCTTTGGCTGTGAATGAACTCAAAGAGAAAGCACAAAGGGCGTTTTATGCCATTAAATAATCCATTAAAATTGATATTCCGATCAGGATCTGGCTCAAAATACTCAAATCAGTCATCGAACCAATCGCATTATATGGCAGTGAAGTGTGGGGTCCACCTGTAAAATTTGACTATTTAAATTGGGAAAAACATCCCATTGAAACTCTGCATCTGGAATTTTGTAAAAGAATCATTAATGTCCAAAGAAAAGCCCCAAATAATGGATGCAGGGCAGAATTAGGCCAATACCCTCTCCTTTTGAACATTCAGAAAAGAGCCATCAAATTCTGGAAGCATCTAAAGACAAGTGACCCCAACACATCCCATTATAAAGCCCTAAAACACCAAGAGCTGAGCGGGGTGAAGAGTCCCCTATGCCAGCTTGTCCTGAGACTGACTGAAGTCACACCTGAGGAGATCGGCCAGTCTCAGGATAACGGCACACTCGCAAACATTCGGCCGAACCAAATTATACATAAAGAAAAGGAGAAATACCTGATGCATTGGACAAACACCATTAAAACTCAACACAAACTGGAATGTTATTCGGCACTAAATCGAGAGTACACGGTGGCAAACTATCTGACCACAGTGACTGACAGAAAGTTAAGAAAAGCACTGACGGTGTACAGACTCAGCGAACACAGTCTGGCCATAGAGACGGGCCGCCGCAGACAGACATGGCTGCCCCGCGAGGACAGACTGTGCTCCCAATGCATCCTGGGAGTGATCGAGACAGAACTGCACTTCCTCACAGAATGCCCAAAATACCAACCAATTAGAAACAAATATTACCCCAAAATTAACAACATATGCCCAGATTTCAATGACTGTACCCCGACACAAAAAATGTGTTTTATTCTGGGTGAAAAAGAGGAATGTGCAAATATAGCTGCAAGATTTGTAGTATCCTGTAGAAACCTGCGGGACAGCCAGAACTCAAACCAATAACAACACATGATGTATCGATGACCCCTGACCCCAATCCCCTACCCCTGTTACTGACCCTAAATAATGTTGCATGTTATTTCTTTATAGTTATTATTGTTGTCATGTCCTAGTTTAGTTCCTGTTCTGTTTTTCTATGTAATTGCTTTGGCAATACAAAATGTCTTTGTCATGCCAATAAAGCTCGTTAAATTGAATAAAATTGAATTGAGAGAGAGAGAGAGAGAGAGAGAGAGAGAGAGAGAGAGAGAGAGAGAGAGAGAGAGAGAGAGAGAGAGAGTAAAGTTGCGGCACCGTACCCGGTTTCGCGATCGCGGGAGGGAATAACAGCTGTTAGTTTATCACTCGCGGTGAACGGCTCGTAAACCGTCTCACGGTCTTTGACTCTTTAATGGATAAACTCAGTGTGCCGATGGCGGAAATACACAACAGTCCAACGTGGTTGTATTACAGTACAGCAAATATCATTTATGATAACAGTATGTTACAGTAATACCATGAGTATTATTAACAGCATTGACCGGACTCTTAAACTGTACAAGCAAGCACCTTGATACACAAGAATAACACTATAATATTCTATCCATCTCGGCCCAGACATAACCTCTTACTTGAACCGCATGAGGACGCTGGTAGTCTGTGTGTTCATCCATCGTTTGACTCCGACTCGGTTCCTCGCTCTGTCGATTCTCCGCCATTAATCCACGCGCGTTATTGACGCTCGCACGCGCGATAAAGTAAAGCCGCGCGAGGAAAAAGGAAGAACTGGAACATTGAAATAGAGGAATTTGCAATGTATTTAGAGACATTGAGTTGGATGAAAAGTCCCAAAGTAAAATATGTGTATTATTTGTTGATTGGTTTTGTAATGTTAAAATCTCCCAATGTCTTTATTTTTATTTTTGATTGTTTTACTTATTTTTTTGTAATTTATTGTTTGGTATGTTGTGGATAATATGATGTGTAAATTGAATTGTAATATCAGTCTTTGTAAATTTTTCAGGTATGACATGCCTTTCTGTTGATGTTCATACAAGAATAATAATAATTAAAAAAAAAAACTATAATAAAAAAGACTTCCGGAAAGGTGTAAGTAACCAATGTCAATTTAGTTTACAATCAAAAGAGCAAAGCCCACCCCACGACTGCCAAAAATAAAAGTGTTTGATTAAATAGAGCGGGAGACTTTGGGGAATTGTCTTGCGCGTGCTGTCAGGCGTATCCTCGCGTGCGAGATCTTGTATTGCGCGCGCAGATGTCATGCGCGCGCGGAATCTTCCCGTTTCCTCGTGCGGCAATGAACTACTGTGGCAAGTGTCAACAATGCGCGCTAGGGTTTAAAACGCGCACGCGAGTTCTTCCTTTTTCCTCGTGCGGCTTTACTCTATCGCGCGTGCGAGCGTCAATAACGCGCACAGATTAATGGTGTTGAAATGCCTTCATTATGATGACCATAATGATGAATAAAATATTGAAACAGTAAAAAGGCTTATACATTTTTACGAACCTTTTTATGCTGCTTGTTTAAACTTATTTTGCAGCTTTGAAGATTTTTGACAAGAACACGTGAAATGTTCCGTTTAAAATGATTCTGACAGTCAAACTAAAAATAAATGGCATAATGAGTAAACATCAGTGGGGATGTGCACGTGTGAGAATGACAGTCATACTGTGTTTGTAACGTTTGTTGGAGTTCGGTGTGTAAATTAGCCATTAAACGCCTCACAATAAGCTACAATTTGCATGAAATGAATCGTGTAATGCAGGGGTCAGGAACCTTTTTTCACTAAGGAGCCAATTTTAAAATTTTTGGTTGATGCATTTTTTTCAAAAGAACCACAAACGAATAATTTACTATTTTCAAAAACAAAGTTTTCAATAAAATAAAATGTTTATTTTGCCCTTAAACTACTCAAATACAAACAAATATGCAAACATTAATATGTAGCATGTTGCAATATGGAACTGATTACACGTGTTTGTGCGGGTCTCCATAAAATTACTTAATTTTACTTCATGAAAAATGTAACTTCCCTTTTGGGCTTGATGATATGTAAAAAAACATTTGAATGATAATCGCATTTATAATATCAATATTTGATTATATGATCAATCTCCAAGGTCAGTGAATACTTTTCTTTATTGATTTTGCTTAAAAATGTTATTAATTTATTGAAACACGCAAAACTCACGAAAAGACATTTCTAAATAAAAATTTCACTTTATACAAAACAAAAAAGCAATACAAATAACAAAGTGATAAAAACATCCTCTACACCACTGCCCTACAAAACAAAAAGGCAGTAACTGCATTTTTGGTCAAAAATGAGTTATTATCATTTTCATGACATTCAAGGCATCCTTTGTTATGTGATAAAACATTTTATCTCAAATGTGTGTCGTTTTGGAGAAAAATGGTAGTCGTTTGTACAGTAACTGCAAAAAGCCCTGACAGGATAACTTTAAAGTCATTTTTCTCATTTCTGCACTCTGTGTAGTTACTGCCTTTTTGCTTTGTAGGGCAGACCACCAACCCAAATCTAATCATTTACGGTCTCCAACGGTTGATTTAGTACAAAGATACCTGTATATATTACTGAACCTGCAGAGTTGCAGAGTAAGAGCGAACTAAACTCACAGCACCTCCTGAGATAATCGGAGATCATGTGCAGCGTTCTCATATATTACATTATTCTTGCAAACAGTTTTCAGTTGAATGAAACAGAGAAAAATGAGTGATAACTCTATACTCTATATTGTTTCACGAGACAGGGTCCCGTTCCATGCCTCTGAACAGTGAATCAGACACAAGCATTGATGGCTTTTCTTTTGTCTGTTCTTAAAAATATAAGTGTTTTTCTTCAAACAGCATTTCTTGTCATGATTCACTCCGAGACACCGTTTGCAGGTAGATGAGCAAAATTACTCGTGCATGAAATGCATTTGGAGAGGAGCTCGCGAACTGGATTGAGTCTCGTCGCATTTTGTGTGATATATCACACCCTGGTTGCACATAAAAAATAACGAACGTTCATAAAAAGGCTGGTAGAAAATTCTCTTAACAGCTAAGATCAATAGTTATCGGGACACGAGTCCCAGAACTCTATGAACGTTTGTGTGTTGGAGAAGCACTTTCATTGCATTGGGAGAAAGGAAGCCAAAACAGTGTCATTGACTTCAAGCTTTGCAATCGCACCCACACTTTCTGTTGGAAAAGTCTCTCTAGAAAGTTTTAAACGTTCATGTGTTGGTGAATGTGAGAGACCTGGCGAGCAAACAAAGAGCCACATGTGACTCGCGAGCCATCTATTCCCGACCCCTGGTATAACGTAATCAGGCCTGTAAATCACACACATCTGAATGATCATTCGTGATGTTCATGTCTTGAGCTCAAAACGCACCAACAAGTGTTTGAAATAACATCCGACTTGGATCTGATGTGGATTCTGATCACAGAATGAAGCAGAATTACATTATTTATTGAGTTACATGTGATGCTCTTACTCATACTAATCACTTTCATACTAAATATACTTTATACTAAAACCAGAGACAGCTCAGACAAATGTCTCATGTGCTGAGAATGTGCTAACGTGCTAATCATAAAAATATAAATCATAAAAGTTTAAGAACCACTTCATGGTCAGAATGGGACCTTTTGAATCTTGAAGCTTTTTTTTTAAATTAAATTTGGTTAATATGAAATGTTCAGGATTGGAGTTTAAAAAATTCTAATTCAAATATTTAAAATACAATGTTTGGCAAAATCACGCTTATAATTCAAATTTACACAATTGTATTTACACAAGACGTATGAGTACAGCCGACTGCTTTCAAACGCTCACATGTGTATGTATGCGCGTGTGCGCTCGTATTGTTAATATAACATTTTTAAATGAAATAGAAATAAATACTAAATTAAAAATGTAAATCTATTATAACCTTGCTACACCTGTTTCTAACTGGGATTAGCCTGTTTGAGCCATCTGATCCTTGTAAGGGAGGAGCTCTCTTCCCTTCTTCCTGCATAGTGCCTCAGAAGCTGAACAAGAGTTTGTTTTTTATTATTAATTTAAGTCCTAGAATGAATAAATCTCTAATAAATCATATGTATATCTGTAATGTGGATATATGTGAATATACAACATTATGATCCAATGAGACATATGAGTTAAATGAGAGAAAGATTCAAAGAACAGAAGATTCAGAGATCACAAACACACAGAAACTCCACCCTCATACAACACTCACCAGGAAGTGACTGTCTCATTTCTCTCTTTACTGTCGTACTGACTCTTCTGTGAATATTTGGATCCATGATCAGTGCTGAACTAAGGGAAACACTTTCAACAAGGATTTTTGTGAAGTTAGTTTCAGAGTAGACAGCAGATCTTTGGTGATTCTGATAGTTATTCATTCATAAAAGCAACATTCAGAAAGTGAAAGTAAAGTTCAGATCTTTGGAGCGTTTAGAAACAGTAAAAATGGCTTCTCTATCTGTGGAAGATCTTTCTTGTCCCGTGTGCTGTGAAATCTACAAGAATCCTGTTTTACTTTCTTGTAGTCACAGTTTGTGTAAAGAGTGTCTTCAACAGTTCTGGAAAACCAAGAGGACTCAGGAGTGTCCCATCTGCAGAAGAAGATCTTCAAAACAAGAACCTCCTTGTAATCTGGTGTTGAAGAACTTATGTGAGTCATTCCTAAAGGAGAGATCAGAGTGTGAGGAGATCTGCAGTTTACACAGAGAGAAACTCAAACTCTTCTGTCTGGATGATAAACAGCCGGTGTGTTTAGTGTGCAGAGATTCACAAAAACACACCAACCACAAATTTCTCCCCATCTGTGAAGTTCTTCCATCTTACAAGGTACTAAACATTTTCTTGAGTCATCCAAGGATAAAACATGTATGTAATTTATCTGCACACCTTATGATAAATAAATAAAAAAGTCTCAACTTTATGAGAATAAAACCTCAGATCCTTCATCAGATATCTGCAGTGTTGCCAGACTGGGCGGGTTCCTTCCCAATTGGGCTACTTTCTATAGATTTGTGTGGGGAAAAATGTGCTTGGGCAGGTGGTCAAAATTTGGGCTGCTTTGGAATGATTCTGGTGGGTTTTTAAAATGATAAAATTAAGAATATCCATTGTTCATGCAACTAAAATAAATAAACTGTTGTGGTATGCACTTATATAGCGCATTTTTTTTTTTAACCTTAGCGGTTACCAAAGTGCTTTACACTGTGTCCCATTTACCATTTCACACTCACACTCATACACTAATGACGACAGAGTTGCCAGGCAAGGCACTAGCCTGCCATTGGGAGCAACTTGGGGATCAGTGTCTTGCCCAAGGACACTTCAGCATGTGGGCCGGACACACCTGAAGTATGTTTAATCCTGTTCAGAGGAGATAAAGGTTGGCACATCCACAAGTGAGTTCTGGATGTGCGCGATCTGCAGGTGTTGCTCGTTGGTAAAAATGTAAGAGAACATATAGAAAATGGGTAAATTACCCAGATATCAAGTGGTGGTTAATGCCAGGACTTATCTGTGGAGTTTTGCACCTTCGAGTTTCTCCCATGACCACTGATGCCTTTTGGCTAGAAGTGTAATGCTGTTGAGGACACTGCGGGATATATCGTGAAGTTGGCACTCATGGTGATCATAGTAGTATCGTACAGTAACACAACTTAAAAGTGACTTTTGAGTTTTCTGCTTTTTCCTGAATCATGTATGTGTGCACAGGAACACGGGATGATTGAAAATCAGTGACTTCATGATTAATGCTGTCTAGGAACTTTGACTGTTTTGTGTATTAGCGAATTCACTTTATTAAATGACTACAAAGATTTTCTTTAAATTTAGAAAGAGCCATAACAGCGTAAAAGGGTAGGACAGATTATATATAACCTTTAGATGACATATTAATTCACGAACAGGCCTACTGAATGGCAAAACAACTGCAATCATAGCACAATGGCATACTTCCAATATTTGGCATCTTGACATCCCAGGGCAGCATGTTTGTTTCTCTTCTGTGTGTGTGTGTGTGTGTGTTTGTTTATATGTGTGAATAAAGAAAAACGGGGTAAAGAGGCAGTTACAAGGGAAGTGAATGTTGTCAAGGTTTGGAGGGTTTAAAGTCAGAAATATGAAGCTTGTAGTTTTATAAAAGCACTTACATTTGGGCCTGGGTGTCTCAGCGAGTAAAGACGATGACTATCACACCTGGAGTTGCAAGTTCGAATCAAGGGCGTGCTGAGTGACTCCAGCCAGGTCTCCTAAAGCAACCAAATTGGCCGGGTTGCTAGGCAAAGTAGTGTTGGGCCTCATGTATTCAGATACAAGACAAAGGCAGGCCTAACACAGTCGTAAAGCCTTACAGAGGCCTACAAACACTGTCATAAATCAAACTGATAAAAACCGTCCCAAAATCAAACAAAGGGAGCACAAAACAGACTACAACTCCCATGAAGCCTTGCTCACTTTACACCTATGTGTGAAGTTCCAAAGGATTGAACTGTCAACTCCTATTGGATAAGGTGCACGACAGAACACCCCTCAACCATGATGTCATCGGGAGTAGAAATACCTCTGAGATCATTCTGGGCAGCATCTTTGCCTGCCGGACATAGACACAGCTCATCGCTGCTCTCAGGTGTAGCCTCGTTGCACAAGGAAGTAACGTACGACTTGAAACTGTGGCCATACAATCTCCATCTCACTGGACGAGTTGAGATCACTCTGTGTTCCACTGAACACTCAAACAGATCCGAAGGAGAAAGCCGAGCAACCCGCATCTTCATCCGATTACCTGCAGAAGTGAAGTTGGAAGGTTTCTCTTCCTTCTTCAATCAAGTTGACGTTGCTGATTTCTCCGCCAGCCCGCCGAGAATCAGCAGCCGTACCGCCTGCCGACAGAGTGAGGAAACGGCCTCCCGTCAACACTCCAGCCTCGAGGAACCGAGTCGGAGTCAAACGATGGATGAACACACAGTCTACCTGCGTCCTCATGTGGTTCAAGTAAGAGGTTACGTCTGGGCAGAGATAGAATATTATAGTGTGTTATTCTTGTGTATCAAGGTTATTGCTTGTACAGTTTACGGGCCGCCGAGTCCGGTCAATGCTGTCCGCCATTTTACGTGCGTCACTCCTTTCACACACACACACACACATAATTATGAATTTTTGTTGTAATACACATTCTGTCACAAATGCTGTTGATTGAGTTTAACTTGTATGTATTTATTATGAAAGTGCTCCATGATTTATAACAGATATCTGATCATCTGATATGACATGAAGTGATGGCTCGAGATTATTTACATTGAAATCATGAACTACTCTGAGTTTTTATGAGAGTCAGCAACTGCACAAGATGAGCCTGAACTCATTTTTACTCCAATTAACACTTAACATGGTTGTTGTTTTTTTAAATGTGTAAATGTTGTCAATCAAATAGTCACAAACACTTTATTAGGAACACCTGCACACCTACTTACTCATGTGATTATCTAATCAGCCAATCGTTTGGCAGCAATGCATAAAATCATGCAGATGCAGGTCAGGAGCTCAGTTAGGATCATAGTGCTCCTAATTAAGTGCTCTGTCAGTATATGTCCTGCTATAGGGGGCGTCCCGTGTGTGTATTGGAGATCTCAATCTTTATGCAGCTGATGCATGTCATTGACTATCTGTGAATGAAAACTTGAATCATCCGGCCTTTAACTTTTATTTATTTACCTCCTTTAAACACTGATCGATCGCTCTCTATTCCCTGTAGCAGACTATTGATTTCATCTCTCTCTCTTTCACCCTGTTATGCAGTTTTGAGTTTGAAGACTCTGTCGATCCCTGGACGAGGATCTGCTGACGACACACTCACTTTGAATTGTTGATATTTTAAACAAAACTTAATTTCTTTAAAGAAATAATAATTAATGATTCTTCCAAACTAATTACAGTTTTCAAGGATTTCAGCCTCACAAAAATATCTAAATATATTTTCAAAAACTATACATCATATAATCGACCTCATGAACATATTCTTATAATCTCTCAGCAGCTTCAGTTTCACAGATTTTCACTTTGTTAAATTGCAGGAGGAACTCAAAACAACACTGAAGTCTTTACAAAAGAAACTCAAACACACTGAAAACATTAAAGGAAAGTTTAATAAAGCAGTTCAACACATCAAGGTGAGGATACAGGATGAAGAATCAAACACATTTGCTGATAAATGATGTGATGTGTGTGAATGCAGAACTGATTGAAGTGAATTTGATGTGATTTCAGACTCAAGCTGAGCACACAGAGCATCAGATTAAAGAGGAGTTTAAGAAGCTTCATGAGTTTCTCCGAGATGAAGAAGAAGCTACAATCACTTCACTGAGAGAGGAAGAGGAGCAGAAGAGTCAGATGATGAAGAAGAAGCTTGAGGAGATGAACACACACATCTCAGCTCTTTCACACACAATCAAACACATGGAGGAAATGATGAAATCCAATGACGATGTGTCATTTCTAAAGGTGAACGTCAAACTCTCATCATTGATTTCTGCTCTTATTGATCATTTCAGGAGATCATCAAGTGTTTTTTTTGTCTTTTGCAGGACTTTAATGTGACAATGGAAAGGTAAGTGTCTCCTCTCTATGGTTGTGAAGTGAAAGTCACTGCAGTACTGACTCCTGAATGTTCTTCCAGAGCCCAGATCTCACAGCCGGATCCACAGATGACTTCTGGAGCTCTCATTCATGTGCCACATTACTTGGGCAACCTGACATTCAGAGTCTGGAAGAAGATGCAAGACATTGTCCACAAGAGTGAGTCTATAAATCCAGGGGCGGATTTAGGGGAGGGGACACAAGGGCAGATCTAGGGGAGGGGACACAGGGGTAGATCTAGGGGAGGGGACACAGGGGTAGATCTAGGGGAGGGGACACAGGGGCGGATCTAGGGGAGGGGACACAGGGGCGGATCTAGGGGAGGGGACACAGGGGCGGATCTAGGGGAGGGGACACAGGGGCGGATCTAGGGGAGGGGACACGGGCGGATCTAGGGGAGGGGACACAGGGGCTGATCTATGGGAGGGGACACAGGGGCTGATCTAGGGGAGGGGACACAGGGGTGGATCTAGGGTTCACATAAAGCTTTGCATTAATATTATGCCCTTCCCCAAACCTCTCATCTAAACTTACTCAATCAGTAGAGTGTGTAAACATGATATGAAGCTGTTGTGTGTGACAGAAGCAAGTAATTGTGGCGTATTAGATGGAAATGATGTCCAGCGATGTCATTGGCTGTAGTGAAAGTCGTAGAAGAGTCGCACAATATCATATGAATTAGTCAAATGTAGAAAAGTCGTACGAATCCTGACGAATATAAACTTTTCTTGGATTGCATATACATGATCATGAGCGACTGAAGCTCTGGCTTATCGTGCTGGTATCAGTACACCCCTACATTCTCTCAAATATCAGAGGTGTGCAGTGAACATTTTACCCCGGAGGATTTCAGACCATCCAAAGAAACAAAGGGTGGATATCTGAATCCATCAACTGTGCCCGTGATGTTTTTCCAGAGAACTCAAGTATGTGTGAAAACTTTGTCATTGTCACGCGTCCCTCAGCGCTCCTCATCACCCGATTTCTGATTGACCTGCACTCAACTCACCCGCTCATCACTGCCTGCATGAATAACTCCCCTTCACGTCACTGTCAACTCTCACACAAAGGACACTTGATTTCACCAACTACAACTTGTGTGTCTTGAGTTCCTGACAGTCATGTAGTCTCTATATTTCTGCTCAAGATAAGCACCAGTGGTGGTGGTGTAGTGGGCTAAGGCACATAACTGGTAATCAGGAGGTTGCTGGTTTGATCCCCACAGCCACCACCATTGTGTCCTTGAGTAAGACACTTAACTCCAGGTTGCTCCGGGGGGATTGTCCCTGTAATAAGTGCACTGTAAGTCGCTTTGGATAAAAGCGTCTGCCAAATGCATAAATGTAAATGTAGATGACACACCGGCATTGCTCTGAAATAAAGGATGATATTTACTGCAGTAAAGTTTGTTTTTATTATTATTTTATATTGTTTGAAATAGTTTTGGACTGTTTAAAAGCACAAGATTACATGTTTACTGATAGTGGCACATGCTGGCCAATGTTGGTACCGCATTACTTTTTTTGAAGAGGAATAAAAACATTTTTGAAGAGAGAAATTGTATTTTTTGTTTGCGGTTCAGGGCTTCCGTATCTTTGCAAGCTGAACATGTTCAGAACATTAAATCTTTGTGACACAATCTAGATACAGTGCAACGACTGAAACAGGACGCTGGTGTCCCGGCATGCATTTTTGAATCCTGAAGCTCTTATTAACTTGACACAGTGTGTAGAAATGTGCCAGTCCTCCGTGAGACACTGAAGAAACAGCGAGACGCGGTGCAGCATGTATGAACGATCATCCAGACCCTAACCTGAACCCCTCTAAGAGCACATGTGCCCATCATGTCACCCCTCAAACATTTCAAATTGATACTTTGCTTTTGTGTATATTCAGAATATGTCACAGTATGTAACAATTGTTTCTCTCATCAGCTCCTGTGATTCTGGATCCAAACACCGCATATCCATATCTGATCCTGTCTGATAATTTGACCAGTGTGAGACTCGGCATGGACAATCAACCGATTCCTGATAATCCAGAGAGATTTAACTGTTATGAGTGTGTTCTGGGTTCAGAGGGTTTTAATTCAGGAACACACTGCTGGGATGTGGAAGTTAAAGACAATGATGTCTGGATTATTGGAGTAACTACAGCATCAAACCAGAGGAAGGGATTTCATTTCTTCAACACTGATGTCTGGAGTGTGCAGTATGATGAGTTTGGATTATTCTCACCATACACCAATAATCCCTCCACTGTGCTTCATGTCACACATTATCTTGAGCGTTTGAGAGTTCATCTGGATTATAACAGAGGAAAAGTGTCATTCTCTGATCCTGTAACTAACACACATCTACACACATTCACACACACATTTACACACACACTCTTGCCATTCTTCAGGAGTATTAACCCTCTGAGGATTTTACCAGTTAAACTGAATGTGACAGAAAATCACAGTTCTGACTGATTGTGATTATCGATGATAAAATAAGAGAGTTGAAGTGAGTAAAATCATTGTGAATTGTGAAACACTATGAATTGTTCATCTTTGTAAAGGACTGATATGAGGTGATTTTAGACTTTATTCTTTTATCTGTGTGGATGCAGCATCACACAAAAGCAGAAGGTTTCAGTTACAGATGTCATTGTAGAAATACTCCATTAACAGCTGTATTATTTTCATAATGCACACATGAAGTCTTTAAGTGTCTGAATATGTTGTGAAGAGTTTACATGTGCATTAAACACATGTTTAAGTGTCAATTAAAACTCTCCAGAGAAATATCTCCTAACTTACACTTAAACACGTCCACTCAACTTCTGTGTCTGTGATATCTTCTCAGTGAAGTGATATAATTCAACACTTATTAACACATTAATCATCTGCATTTGATTCACTGATAATAATTATAATCTTATCAGAACTTGTTCTTTCAGTTTCTGTGATTCTGGAGCACATCGCTGCAGTTTTCTGTCTTCTTTACATTATTCATGTGTTATGAATGTATATGTATATTCTGATATATAATAACCAATAATCATAATTATTGTAAAAAGTGATCAGAGTTAGTTTTAATTGTTTTATGTCTTGATACACTGCTTGATGACACAATGAGACAATTTAAGATTAAATAAAATCATGAAATCCTGAAAATGATGAGTTTTTCTTACAGGTCATTATACAAAAGTATTATATTAGTTTTACAGTACGTGAAATTTAACAACTTCAAGCATCAATCAAAAGTGCCTTACATATTTATATTGATACTTCTACATATATGAAAGTAATCTCTTCACCTCCAGCCAGTCTTAAACAATGTGTCTGTTATAAACAAGCCTCATGTGTCTCTGATTGTGTTTTCTGCAGCCTGATGCTTTGACATGATATTGATCAATAGATGCAGAACTAATCAATGACAGTGAAAGTGTTTAATATTAGTATATGTATCTTAATATTGTTTAAATAACTATATCAGCCCTAACAGAAGCCCTGTCCGGCTGTATTAGTTCATGAATCTACATTAGACTTTATTACTCCAGAAAAGTGTATGAAAGCTTTGAATATTAGTTGATGTGTGTCAATTCACCGTTCAACCCACTCAATTCTATGTGAATAGTCTCACACACACACACACACTCACTCACTCACTCACTCACTCACTCTCTCTCTCTCTCTCTCTCTCTCTCTCTCTCTCTCTCTCTCTCTCTCTCTCTATATATATATATATATATATATATATATATATATATATACAACACACACACACACACACACTCTCTCTACACACATTCAAATATAAAAAATATAATATTAAATATTAAAATAGAAAATTAATGACTTCCGGTGGATTTGATGCTCTCGGCGCCTCTGGTCTGAACGGTCTGCAGGAAGTAGCAACTGTGATATAAGTCCGTCTGGTCCACTGCCTGTGTTCCGTTCCGGGCGGACTTTCTAACAATTATACTGTTTAAGAAAATTATTTCATTATGCTTAAGAAATAATATTGTACTGTTGATCATCGCAAGTCGTTTTACAATTGTATTTAATTTGTGATGTGATTGATACAGAGCCGGCCCAAGGCGTAAGCGAACTAAGCCCACCAGGGGGCCCCCAAGAGCACATGAAATAAAAGCTTGATATATATATATATATATATATATATATATATATATATATATATATATATATATATATATATATATATATATATATATTGCGCTTTTGTATAATTACCATTGTCCATTGACATATGTAAATATATATATAATGTCAAAGGACAAGGGTAATTATACAAAAGCACAATATTAAATGCAATATTATGTTTAACGTGCTGCAGTCAGACAGTTAGCTGATTGAAGAGCAGCATATTTTACAGCAACACAGCAATGACACAAAAAAGGACACTTCCTTCTGGTAAAAAGAAGAAAACCCAAGGAAGAGAAAAAACGGCAAGATAAAGGTGTGTAGCTAGGCTATGATGCGAGCTAACGTTAGCTGGCTAGTTAGTATAAACATAGTCTAGCTAATTAGCATTCTTGTTTTAGGAAAGTTCACGTTTGAATATTCATCCGTAAATAGCCTTGACATCTTAATATATTATAATACAACATATTACTTAGCTAGTTTGAGATTAAAGTTTTTGTTTTCTGTGTAAAAATAAGTTGTTCCTGGGTATATATTTTGCAATAAAATAAGCTTCTGTTCCTTAAACTTGGTACTGATAACAGTAACATTGTTTACATTAGTCTAGCATTTTGGGGAGGAGCAGTTTGAAAGTGGATTATTGAGGTAGTTTGTCTAAATTAAAGGGTTTATTTTGGAATTGTTGTAATTTTTTCCTAACCTTTTGCACATCTGTCATAGTTTTATTACTGAACCATTATTGTTATCTTGTTACAGGTCCTTGTGATCTGATCTGTAAATATTTAATTTAATATTGTCCATTTTGTACATTTACATTTAGTTTTTATATAAGAAAATACTGTTTATCTTATGTTATTTTATTTGTAGTTGATTGTTCTGCACTTTTGCACGTTGCAAAAAAATTGTAACCAAAAGCAATGAAAGTGGGTAACTTGTTTACCGTAAATGCGTTGCCTGCTGGTTTATTTTGCTACTTTTCAGTACACCACATTAAGTATGCCAGTTTGTACTGTAAGACTTTGAATATTAAAGTACAAATTAACACCTGACCACTCTTGTGGGTTTGCTACTGTTACAATTAAAAACCGTAGGAGGGTAAAAACATGCCAGGCAGACATTGGTATGATATAAGCAACACAGCTACAACTAATAAAATTGATAATGGGTGTGTTAGATTTATAGTGTGCGAATAATCAAGCAATAGTCAATCGTATTGGCGGCACCGAGGGGGCCTCCAAATCAAATTCTGCTTACGATCCCATAAAGGCTTGGGTCGGCCCTGGATTGACAACATAAAACGTGTCGAAAAGAAAAAACAGAGATTTGTTCAAAATATTTTAACATTAATATTTAGTTTGTAAAATTATATTGTTCCAAATTATTTGATCTAAAATTATACTATAGGATAAATATCATAATGTTTCTGTGTCGTTTCTTCTATGACCATTAGAGGTGCCACTGCACAATGACACAAATGTCCCGTGAGGCCTGTAAACAGTAGCAGTCCTTTTGTACCACATTATGACATGTATGGCAGTGCCAATCAGGCATTCATTATACCAGCCTGACAGCTGAGCCATAGTGTGAATGTACAGATCATTTCAGCCAATCAGAAATTGAACACAGACGTTAAAGCTGTAGTATGTCATTTCTGCGCCACCACATGGAACTGCAAAAATAATCTATGTTTTGATAACAGCTTTCTGAATGTGCCCCTCATTTGTTGTTATTCAAACAGTTAGATAGTCCCGCCCCCAACTCGCACCATTGGTTGAGTAACGCTGGGGCGGGTCTAAGCGTGTCGCTCTTAACAAGCACGGGGATTTTCATAGAGCCACAGAGACACAGTAATTTTTGTAGGAAAATTAACCTACGAATGGCTTTCTTATAGCTGTCTATCAACATGATCACACGAGAGTTCGACATGTTATTTCCGATTGTTCCGGTACACTAGGATTGGCGACATTATATGCCAACTCACAGACCGCCATCATCTCCTATTAGAAATGTTTGCATCGGTTCAAGTATGATTCTTTACACCTGCGGCACGTCCAAAAGCACGACGCGTCAGCAGTGGGTTCGGATCATGTATCAAGACCAGGGAGTAATCACGGTCGCATAATCAGTGACGTAAGTGATTCGGACATTGCACTTTCACCTCTAACATTACATTTTTGCTCCACTAATATTTAGGGTTAGGCATGGGGTTGGGTTTGGTTGGACTTCATAAAACAGGCATTTCTCTGCACTGTATTAATGCCTGTACAGCTGAAAACAACTCGCTTCACGGCTTACTTTTGGCGCCCCTACGCAGACAATACACCCAGAAAATGGAGCTCACAGGTGCCCATATGCCCAACAACACTTACCGCTTTGGCCACAGGGGGGCAGTGTTATGAACTTTGGTAATTATAGACCGATAGCTACAGAACTATGACCTACTCTTTCAGATCTCACTGTGAGATCAGTCTGAGCTGGAATAGAAGAAAGTATTTAAACTCTTGAAAAATGCCGTACTTCAGCTGTAAGCAGAATGTCCAAGCTGCTTTGTTACCATACAAAGAAAGTGACATGTGACCATATCTCCAAAAATGATAAAAATGCATCACAAAAGTAGCATGAAAGATCATCAAAGTAGTCGCAACAAAGTCTCATGACAACTCAAAATAAATTGTGCGACATGGCAAAATCTTCGACACAGCGACTCTTCAACTCGTCCGGGGGTCCGAAGAACAGTTCCGGCAGCAGACCATCTGTTCATCTCCGAACCCTCCCAGATCTGGTCCTGATGCCAGTGTGTGCACATATGGAGATTTGAAGCCGGCTCCTGGAGTAGAGGTGCGTTCTGCGTTTTAAAGACAGCGATGAATGAAGCATTATCAGGTGTGCTTCATTCATCGCTGACCAAACGAGGCTTATTAATTATGCACCTCTTGTCGCTCTCCCGCCCAACTCCCATCGTGAGCCTGGCTGAAGGGTGGCCCTAAGAGGCGGACCGACGATGACGAGCTGGAACGACGGATCATTCCGCCACAAAAGGCATAACATTTTAGCTAGCCTCCTATTCAACAGTTTGTTTTAATACAGGAGACATCTGTGAACAAATCTGGTTACTCATTCCATATTTATTTATGCAATAAAAATGACTAAGGATAATAATAGAAAAGGTCTCGTTCCAAACATCTTTTTATTACATTTTTGGGGGGGATTTTCTCCTGTTTTTCTCCCAATTTGGATGGTCAATTCCCAATATACTTAAGTCCTCATGGTAGTGCGGTTAGTCGCCTCAATCCTGGTGGCGGAGGACGAATCTCAGTTGCCTCCGCGTCTGAAACCGTCAATCCGCACATCTTATCACGTGACTTGTTGAGCGCGTCGCCATGGAGACATAGCATCTGTGGAGGCTTCACGCTGTTCTCCGCAGCATCCACACACAACTCACCACACGCCCCACCGAGAGCGAGAACCGCATTATAGTGACCACGAGGAGGTTACCCCATGTGACTCCACCCTCCCTAGCAACCGGGCCAATTTGGTTGCTTAGGAGACCTGACTTGAGATCTGAGTCACTCAGCACGCCCTGGATTCAAACTCACAACTCCAGGGGTGATAGTCAGCATCTTTACCACTGAGCTACCCAGACCCCTCAATCATTGATATGTTTATTTTTCTCAATGGGAGTAAAATTTGAATATTTCAATATGAGCCTTTCTGAACGCGCTGCAGAGAACGTCTTGTTTTGGTTTTAGCACTGGCACCATCCATGTAACGGTGCATTATTTATGAACTTAAGAGGGATCAATGATTCATTCTGCCACCAGTTCTGCGTAATTCAACATTTGTGCATGAATACGTAACACTGGCCGACTGCGGGTGTATATCTGGTCTGAGTCATGAACTAACAGCTTGTGTGTGTGTGTGTGTGTGTGTGTGTGTGTGTGGTCCTCTCTGTTTATGTGGCACATGTTTTAAAGGATTTTGGGTCTTCTCTCCATCTGTGCTGGTCTGATTCTTCGTTAAACCTTAAGATGTCAACACTGATGTCATGAGTGGATTTCAAACGTCCACATGACACAGCATCATCTACAACATACAAATCACAACAATTACACTGTTTAGAATGGAAAACTACAAACACACACTACAATATACAGACCAATTACATTTATGCATTTACATTTATGCATTTGGCAGACGCTTTTATCCAAAGTGTCTTACAGTGCACTTATTACAGGGACAATCCCCCCGGAGCAACCTGGAGTTAAGTGTCTTGCTCAAGGACACAATGGTGGTGACTGTGGGGATCAAACCAGCAACCTTCTGATTAACAGTTCTGTGCTTTAGCCCACTACGATGCCACCACTACTCCACTGACTCGTGATCAGCACCACAGACACAAATACTTCAACTCAACATATGACAGCAAACTAACATACGCTGCATTACTCTGGCTTCTGTTCATGTTTGAAGATGAACACGTCAGCGGTCATAAACAAGTGAATTATGTGTTCTGAATCACAATAGAGTCATTCTGCAACACTCGAGTGACTCATTATTACAAAGCTCCTGAGGTGAATGTGTGTGAACACATGCTAGTGAGTCTTCAGTGATGATGTCTTAATATGATGCAAAACCTCATGTACGGCCAAAGTCTTTTCAAATCTTTCCCATGTGTTTTTGTGATGGACACCCTCCACGGGACCCCGAGTTGTTGAGATGTTCCAGAGAAGAGCAGATGCTCCACGCTTCAACACAGGGTGTTGGATTGGGAGACTAAATTTGATTGGGAATTTCAGGATTCGTGCGGCATGCGGTCCATTGGACATACGGTAGGCTTCATCTGTAAGTGAAACAGTGTGTTGAATGCAGTGATGAAACAGGCTAGTTCGTTTGCATTTTTAATCACATTTTTCAGATTTGTCAGTCTGATCAGATAATAGGTTTCATTGTGGGATACAGTATTGCACACGGTGTGTTCTGTTGAATCCGGGTATTCCATGCATACTAAACATCCACACCGGAGAATAGTGCGAGTAGTATGAGACTAGAGGAGTAGTTTGCAGTAGTTAGCTGATCCTAGAGCAGCGTTTACTCTTTACTGTGGTTAGAATGAGAGAGAGCGATGTTGATGTGACCATACGTGTCGTTGTGTAATACTTCGTCTTCTTCCTCGCAGTCTTTATGTCCTGATCTGCTGTGGGATTGTTTGGTACTCCTGCTCTGAATACACTAACAAGTTCCTCTCTGAGAATGATTATCATACGTGATCCTGTGAGAGATGAAGCAAATCTAGTGCCTTTGATTCTACATCTGAATGTCTGTGGGAATTACATACGCTTGTACATCTATATGTGTTACATTCCATATTGTCTTTTGTTTATGTACTTTCATTTTGAAATTATTGTTAAGTTCCTGTTTCCTGGTCTTGGTCTTATGTCCTGTTTTCCCTCCATGTCCATGTGTCTGATTTTCATTGGTTCATTGTTTAATTACCTTGTTATCAGTTCTAGTTTGTCATTGGTTTCAGTTTATTGTCTTGTTATCTTGTTCTGAGTTTTGGTTTTCCATTGGCTTTCGTTTCCCCTTGTTTTTGTATTTAAGTCCTCATGTTTACCTTGTGCCTTGTTGAGTATTGTTGTAGTCCTGACGTCTGCCTGATGTTATCCTGATGTTTGCCTGTCAGTAGTTTAATGTTAATTAGAGTATTTGAGCCATAGTCTGTTCCTAGTTTCTGTCCAGTTCCAGTATCTCCATCTTTGTTAATAAATCTGCACTTGGGTTCTACACTTCGCCTTCGTTATTCCCTCAGATTGCTACAAATCGTGACAATGTTACTGGCGTAAATATGAATATTATAGAGGGAATGTTTTTACTAACAGCAAAATAAATAAATCAACAAACAGGGTTTTGAGTTTTAAAAATCATTCATGTTTGTTATGTCAGAGACACAAAAATATTTGTATTAAATATAAATACAAAATAATAATATATATGATATTATTGTATTACCAACACATTTTGTTCTGTTCTATTGAACAGGCATCTGGGAATTCTATTCTAAATCATGGACATCTGGGAATATTGTTTTATTATATACTATTAAAATATTAAATTTATGCAACTCTTATATTCTATAGGAAAGACTTTCAAGGATTCTAATCTATTCTATAGAATAGACTTCAAAGGTTTCTATTGTGTTTTATTCTTGTCTATAGAAGGAAATCTAGGAATATTATTTTAAAATATGTTTTTTAAATAGACATCTTGGGCTTCGATTCTATGCTGTTCTATTGTATTCTATAAAATAGACATCTGGGCTTCTATTCTGTAAAAGACACATCTTGGACTTCAGGGGATTCTATTCTATTCTATTATGTTAAAGCATAGACATCTGGGAATACTATTTTATATAATATTCTATAAAATAGACATATTGGGCTTCTTTTCTATTGTGTTCTATAAAATGATGACTAATACTTTATAGACTTTATATTACAGTTTCATTTTCTGTAAAGCGGTTTTTAAAAGAAGTGTGTTATGTAAAGTGCTATATAAATGATAATTACTTGAATATTCTATTCTAGAAAAATAGACATCTGAAGGTTCTATTCTAGAAAAATAGACACCTGAAGGTTCTATTCTAGAAAAATAGACATGTGAAGGTTCTATTCTAGAAAAATAGACATCTGAAGGTTCTATTCTAGAAAAATAGACACCTGAAGGTTCTATTCTAGAAAAATAGACACCTGAAGGTTCTGTTCTAGAAAAATAGACACCTGAAGGTTCTGTTCTAGAAAAATAGACACCTGAAGGTTCTATTCTACAAAAATAGACATCTGAAGGTTCTATTCTAGAAAAATAGACATCTGAAGGTTATATTCTACAAAAATAGACATCTGAAGGCTCTATTCTAGAAAAATAGACACCTGAAGGTTCTATTCTAGAAAAATAGACACCTGAAGGTTCTATTCTAGAAAAATAGACACCTGAAGTTTCTAGTCTACAAAAAGACACCTGAAAGTCCTATTCTAGAAAAAAAGACATCTGAAGGTTCTATTCTAGAAAAATAGACACCTGAAAGTCCTATTCTAGAAAAATAGACATCAGAAGGTTCTGTTCTAGAAAAATAGACACCTGAAGGTTCTATTCTAGAAAAATAGACATCTGAAGGTTCTATTCTACAAAAATAGACATCTGAAGGTTCTATTCTATCAGACTACAACAGCGCCCACTTCCAGTATCAGACTGCTACCCCGTCCACTTCCGGCATCAGACTACTACCCCGCCCACTTCCGGTATCAGACTGCTACCCCGCCCACTTCCGGCATCAGACTACTACCCCGCCCACTTCCGGCATCAGACTGTTAGGCTGGCGCTGTCGTCCTCACACTGCTATGGCGTATGGTTCTGCGGTTCTGCAGTTGGTTACTATTGGTTTCTTCCTGCATAGTTCCTCAGAAGCTGAATAAGAGTTTGTTTTTGTTTTTTCATTTAAGCCCTAGAATGAATAAATCTCTTAATAAATCATATGTATATCTGTAATGTGGATATATGTGAATATACAATATAATGATCAGAGTTAAATGAGACAAAGATTCAAAGAACAGAAGATTCAGAGATCACAAACACAAAGAAACTCCACCCTCATACAACACTCACCAGGAAGTGACTGTCTCATTTCTCTCTTTACTGTCGTACTGACTCTTCTGTGAATATTTGGATCCATGATCAGTGCAGAACTAAGGGAAACACTTTCAACAAGGCTTTTTGTGAAGTTAGTTTCAGAGTAGACAGCAGATCTTTGGTGATTCTGATAGTTATTCATTCATAAAAGCAACAATCAGAAAGTGAAAGTAAAGTTCAGATCTTTGGAGCTTTTAGAAACAGTAAAAATGGCTTCTCTATCTGTGGAAGATCTTTCTTGTCCCGTGTGCTGTGAAATCTACAAGGATCCTGTTGTTCTGTCGTGTAGTCACAGTGTGTGTAAAGAGTGTCTTCAACAGTTCTGGAAAACCAAGAGGACTCAGGAGTGTCCCATCTGCAGGAGATCTTCAAAACACGAACCTCCTCGTAATCTGGTGTTGAAGAACTTATGTGATTCATTCCTAAAGGAGAGATCAGAGTGTGAGGAGATCTGCAGTTTACACAGAGAGAAACTCAAACTCTTCTGTCTGGATGATAAACAGCCGGTGTGTTTCGTGTGCAGAGATTCAGAGAAACACACCAATCATAAATTCAAACCCATCTGTGAAGTTCTTCCATCTTACAAGGTACTAAACATTTTCTTGAGTCATCCAAGGATAAAACATGTATGTAATTTATCTGCACTCCTTATGATAAATAAATAAAAAAGTCTCAACTTTATGAGAATAAATCCTCAGATCCTTCATCAGATATCTGCAGTGTTGCCAGACTGGGCGGGCTCCTTCCCAATTGGGCTACTATCTATAGATTTGTGTGGGGAAAAATGTGCTTGGGCAGGTTGTCAAAGTTTGGGCTGCTTTGTAATGATTTTGGTGGGTTTTTAAAATGATAAAATTAAGAATATCCATTGTTCATGCAACTAAAATAAAGCAAATGTTCTGGTCTGCACTTATATAGCACATTTTTTTTTTAACCTTACACTGTGTCCCATTTACCATTTCACACTCACACTCATACACTAATGACGACAGAGTTGCCAGGCAAGGCACTAGCCTGCCATTGGGAGCAACTTGGTGTTCAGTGTCTTGCCCAAGGACACTTCGGCATGTGGGCCGGACACACCTGAAGTATGTTTAATCCTGTTCAGAGGAGATAGAGGTTGGCACATCCACAAGTGAGTTCTGGATGTGTGCGATCTGCAGGTGTTGCTCGTTGGTAAAAATGTAAGAGAACATATAGAAAATGGGGAAATTACCCAGATATCAAGTGGTGTTTAATGCCAGGACTTATCTGTGGAGTTTTGCACCTTCGAGTTTCTCCCATGACCAGGCCACTGATGCCTTTTGGCTAGAAGTGTAATGCTGTTGAGAACACCGCAGGATATATCGTGAAGTTGGCACTCATGGTGATCATAGTAGTATCATACAGTAACACGACTTAAAAGTGACTTTTGAGTTTTCTGCTTTTTCCTGAATCATGTATGTGTGCACAGGAACACGGGATGATTGAAAATCAGTGACTTCATGATTAATGCTGTCTAGGAACTTTGACTGTTTTGTGTATTAGCGAATTCACTTTATTAAATGACTACAAAGATTTACAGTTTTCTTTAAATTTAGAATGAGCCATAACAGCGTAAAAGGGTAGGACAGATTATATATAACCTTTAGATGACATATTAAGTCACAAATAGGCCTACTGAATGGCAAAACAACTGCAATCATAGCACAATGGCATACTTCCAATATTTGGCATCTTGACATCCCAGGGCAGCATGTTTGTTTCTCTTCTGTGTGTGTGTGTGTGTGTTTGTTTGTATGTGTGAATAAAGAAAAATGGGGTAAAGAGGCATTTACAAGGGAAGTGAATGGTGTCAATGTTTGGAGGGTTTAAAGTCAGAAATATGAAGCTTGTAGTTTTATAAAAGCACTTACATTTGGGCCTGAGTATCTCAGCGAGTAAAGACGATGACTATCACACCTGGAGTTGCAAGTTCGAATCAAGGGCGTGTTGAGTGACTCCAGCCAGGTCTCCTAAGCAACCAAATTGGCCGGGTTGCTAGGCAAGGTAGTGTTGGGCCTCATGTATTCAGATACAAGACAAAGGCAGGCCTAACACAGTCGTAAAGCCTTACAGAGGCCTACAAACACTGTCATAAATCTAACTGATAAAAACTGTGCCAAACTCAAACAAAGGGAGCACAAAACTGACTACAACTCCCATGAAGCCTTGCTCACTTTACACCTATGTGTGAAGTTCCAAAGGATCGAACCGTCAACTCCTATTGGATAAGGTGCACGACAGAACGCCCCTCAACCATGATGTCATCGGGAGTAGAAATACCTCTGAGATCATTCTGGGCAGCATCTTTGCCTGCCGAACATAGACACAGCTCATCCCTGCTCTCAGGTGTAGCCTCGTTGCACAAGGAAGTAACGTACGACTTGAAACCGTGGCCATACAATCTCCATCTTACTGGACGAGTTGAGATCACTCTGTGTTCCACTGAACACTCAAACAGATCCGAAGGAGAAAGCCGAACAATCCGCATCTTCATCCGATTACCTGCAGAAGTGAAGATGGAAGGTTTCTCTTCCCTCTTCAATCAAGTTGACGTTGCTGATTTCTCCGCCAGCCCGCCGAGAATCAGCAGCCGTACCGCCTGCCGACAGAGTGAGGAAACGGCCTCCCGTCAACACTCCAGCCTCGAGGAACCGAGTCGGAGTCAAACGATGGATGAACACACAGTCTACCTGCGTCCTCATGTGGTTCAAGTAAGAGGTTACGTCTGGGCAGAGATAGAATATTATAGTGTGTTATTCTTGTGTATCAAGGTTATTGCTTGTACAGTTTACGGGCCGCCGAGTCCGGTCAATGCTGTCCGCCATTTTATGTGCGTCACTCCTTACACACACACACACACACACACACATAATTATGAATTTTTGTTGTAATACACATTCTGTCACGAATGCTGTTGATTGAGTTTAACTTGTATGTATTTATTATGAAAGTGCTCCATGATTTATAACAGATATCTGATCATCTGAGATGACATGAAGCGATGGCTCGAGATTATTTACATTGAAATCATGAACTACTCTGAGTTTTTATGAGAGTCAGCAACTGCACAAGATGAGCCTGAACTCATTTTTACTCCAATTAACACTTAACATGGTTGTTGTTTTTTTAAATGTGTAAATGTTGTCAGTCAAATAGTCACAAACACTTTATTAGGAACACCTGCACACCTACTTACTCATGTGATTATCTAATCAGCCAATCGTGTGATGCATAAAATCATGCAGATGCAGGTCAGGAGCTCAGTTAGGATCATAGTGCTCCTAATGAAGTGCTTTGTCAGTATATGTCCTGCTATAGGGGGCGTCCCGTGTGTGTCTTGGAGATCTCAATCTTTATGCAGCTGATGCATGTCATTGACTATCTGTGAATGAAAACTTGAATCATCCGGCCTTTAACTTTTATTTATTTACTTCCTTTAAACACTGATCGATCGCTCTCTATTCCCTAAAGCAGACTATTGATTTCATCTCTCTCTCTTTCACCCTGTTATGCAGTTTTGAGTTTGAAGACTCTGTCGATCCCTGGACGAGGATCTGCTGACGACACACTCACTTTGAATTGTTGATATTTTAAACAAAACTTTATTTCTTTAAAGAAATATTAATTAATGATTCTTCCAAACTAATTACAGTTTTCTAGGATTTCAGCCTCACAAAAATATATAAATATATTTTTAATGACAAAAACAATATAAATAATATAATCGACCTCATGAACATATTCTTATAATCTCTCAGCAGCTTCAGTTTCACAGATTTTCACTTTGTTAAATTGCAGGAGGAACTCAATACAACACTGAAGTCTTTACAAGAGAAACTCAAACACACTGAAAACATTAAAGGAAAGTTTAATAAAGCAGTTCAACACATCAAGGTGAGGATACAGGATGAAGAATCAAACACATTTGCTGATAAATGATGTGATGTGTGTGAATGCAGAACTGATTGAAGTGAATTTGATGTGATTTCAGACTCAAGCTGAGCACACAGAGCGTCAGATTAAAGAGGAGTTTAAGAAGCTTCATGAGTTTCTCCGAGATGAAGAAGAAGCTACAATCACTTCACTGAGAGAGGAAGAGGAGCAGAAGAGTCAGATGATGAAGAAGAAGCTTGAGGAGATGAACACACACATCTCAGCTCTTTCACACACAATCAAACACATGGAGGAAATGATGAAATCCAATGACGATGTGTCATTTCTAAAGGTGAACGTCAAACTCTCATCATTGATTTCTGCTCTTATTGATCATTTCAGGAGATCATCAAGTGTTTTTTTGTCTTTTGCAGGACTTTAATGTGACAATGGAAAGGTAAGTGTCTCTTCTCTATGGTTGTGAAGTGAAAGTCACTGCAGTACTGACTCCTGAATGTTCTTCCAGAGCCCAGATCTCACAGCCGGATCCACAGATGACTTCTGGAGCTCTCATTCATGTGCCACATTACTTGGGCAACCTGACATTCAGAGTCTGGAAGAAGATGCAAGACATCGTCCACAAGAGTGAGTCTATAAAACCAGGGGAGGAGACACAGGGGCGGATCTAGGGGAGAGGACACAGGGGTGGATCTAGGGGAGGGGACACAGGAGTGGATCTAGGGGAGGGGACACAGGAGTGGATCTAGGGGAGGGGACACAGGAGTGGATCTAGGGGAGGGGACACAGGGGCGGATCTAGGGGAGGGGACACAGAGGTGGATCTAGGGGAGGGGACACAGGGGCTGATCTAGGGGAGGGGACAGAGGGGTGGATCTAGGGTTCACATAAAGCTTTGCATTAATATTATGCTCTTCGCCAAACCCCTCATCTAAACTTACTCAATCAGTAGAGTGTGTAAACATGATATGAAGCTGTTGTGTGTGACAGAAGCAAGTAATTGTGGCGTATTAGATGGAAATGATGTCCAGTGATGTCATTGGCTGTAGTGAAAGTAGTAGGAACAGTCGCACAATATCATATGAATTAGTCAAATGTAGAAAAGTCGTACGAATCCTGACGAATATAAACTTTTCTTGGATTGCATATACGTGATCATGAGCGACTGAAGCTCTGGCTTATCGTGCTGGTATCAGTACACCCCTACATTCTCTCAAATATCAGAGGTGTGCCGTGAACATTTTACCCCGGAGGATTTCAGACCATCCAAAGAAACAAAGGGTGGATATCTGAATCCATCAACTGTGCCCGTGATGTTTTTCCAGAGAACTCAAGTATGTGTGAAAACTTTGTCATTGTCACGCGTCCCTCAGCGCTCCTCATCACCCGATTTCTGATTGACCTGCACTCAATTCACCCGCTCATCACTGCCTGCATGAATAACTCCCCTTCACGTCACTGTCAACTCTCACACAAAGGACACTTGATTTCACCAACTACAACTTGTGTGTCTTTGAGTTCCTGACAGTCATGTAGTCTCTATATTTCTGCTCAAGATAAGCACCAGTGGTGGTGGTGTAGTGGGCTAAGGCACATAACTGGTAATCAGAAGGTTGCTGGTTTGATCCCCACAGCCACCACCATTGTGTCCTTGAGTAAGGCACTTAACTCCAGGTTGCTCCGGGGGGATTGTCCCTGTAATAAGTGCACTGTAAGTCGCTTTGGATAAAAGCATCTGCCAAATGCATATATGTAAATGTAGATGACACACCGGCATTGCTCTGAAATAAAGGATGATATTTACTGCAGTAAAGTTTGTTTTTTATTATTATTTTATATTGTTTGAAATAGTTTTGGACTGTTTAAAAGCACAAGATTACATGTTTACTGATAGTGGCACATGGTGACCAATGTTGGTACCGCATTACTTTTTTTGAAGAGGAATAAAAACATTTTTGAAGAGAGAAATTGTATTTTTTGTTTGCGGTTCAGGGCTTCCGTATCTTTGCAAGCTGAACATGTTCAGAACATTAAATCTTTGTGACACAATCTAGATACAGTGCAACGACTGAAACAGGACGCTGGTGTCCCGGCATGCATTTTTGAATCCTGAAGCTCTTATTAACTTGACACAGTGTGTAGAAATGTGCCAGTCCTCCGTGAGACACTGAAGAAACAGCGAGACGCGGTGCAGCATGTATGAACGATCATCCAGACCCTAACCTGAACCCCTCTAAGAGCACATGTGCCCATCATGTCACCCCTCAAACATTTCAAATTGATACTTTGCTTTAGTGTATATTCAGAATATGTCACAGTATGTAACAATTGTTTCTCTCATCAGCTCCTGTGATTCTGGATCCAAACACCGCATATCCATATCTGATCCTGTCTGATAATCTGACAAGTGTGAGATACAGCATGAACAATCAACCGATTCCTGATAATCCAGAGAGATTTAACTGGTTTAAGTGTGTTCTGGGTTCAGAGGGTTTTAATTCAGGAACACACTGTTGGGATGTGGAAGTTAAAGACAATGAAGACTGGATTATTGGAGTAACTACAGCATCAAACCAGAGGAAGGGAAGAGATTTCCTCAACACTGATGTCTGGAGTGTGGGGTACAATGAGGATGAGTTTGGATCAATCTCACTATTCACCAATAATCCCTCCACTGTGTTTCATGTCACACATTATCTTGAGCGTTTGAGAGTTCATCTGGATTATAACAGAGGAAAAGTGTCATTCTCTGATCCTGTAACTAACACACATCTACACACATTCACACACACATTCACACACACACTCTTGCCATTCTTCTGGAGTTATGATTATATGTCATCAACCCCTCTGAGGATTTTACCAGTTAAACTGATTGTGACAGAAAATCACAGTTCTGACTGATTGTGATTATCGATGATAAAATAAGAGAATTGAAGTGAGTAAAATCATTGTGAATTGTGAAACACTATGAATTGTTTATCTTTGTAAAGGACTGATATGAGGTGATTTTAGACTTGATTCTTTGATCTGTGTGGATGCAGCATCACACAAAAGCAGAAGGTTTCAGTTACAGATGTCATTGTAGAAATACTCCATTAACAGCTGTATTATTTTCATAATGCACACATGAAGTCTTTAAGTGTCTGAATATGTTGTGAAGAGTTTACATGTGCATTAAACACATGTTTAAGTGTCAATTAAAACTCTCCAGAGAAATATCTCCTAACTTACACTTAAACACGTCCACTCAACTTCTGTGTCTGTGATATCTGCTCAGTGAAGTGATATAATTCAACACTTATTAACACATGAAATAAAAGCTTGATTTATATATATATATAATTTGTATATAAATTTTTTATAATTACGCTTTTGTATAATTACCATTGTCCATTGACATATGTAAAATATATATATATAATGTCAATGGACAAGGGTAATTATACAAAAGCACAATATTAAATGCAATATTATGTTTAACGTGCTGCAGTCAGACAGTTAGCTGATTGAAGAGCAGCATATTTTACAGCAACACAGCAATGACACAAAAAAGGACACTTCCTTCTGGTAAAAAGAAGAAAACCCGAGGAAGAGAAAAAACGGCAAGATAAAGGTGTGTAGCTAGGCTATGATGCGAGCTAACGTTAGCTGGCTAGTTAGTATAAACATAGTCTAGCTAATTAGCATTCTTGTTTTAGGAAAGTTCACGTTTGAATATTCATCCGTAAATAGCCTTGACATCTTAATATATTATAATACAACATATTACTTAGCTAGTTTGAGATTAAAGTTTTTGTCTTCTGTGTAAAAATAAGTTGTTCCTGGGTATATATTTTGCAATAAAATAAGCTTCTGTTCCTTAAACTTGGTACTGATAACAGTAACATTGTTTACATTAGTCTAGCATTTTGGGGTGGAGCAGTTTGAAAGTGGATTATTGAGGTAGTTTGTCTAAATTAAAGGGTTTATCTGGGAATTATTGTAATTTTTTACAATCTGTCATAGTTTTATTATTGAAACATTATTGTTATCTTGTTACAGGTCCTTGTGATCTGATCTGTAAATATTTAATTTAATATTGTACATTTTGTACATTTACATTTAGTTTTATATAAGAAAATACTGTTTATCTTATGTTATTTTATTTGTAGTTGATTGTTCTGCACTTTTGCACGTTGCAAAAAAATTGTAACCAAAAGCAATGAAAGTGGGTAACTTGTTTACCATAAATGCGTTGCCTGCTGGTTTATTTTGCTACTTTTCAGTACACCACATTAAGTATGCCAGTTTGTACTGTAAGACTTTGAATATTAAAGTACAAATTAACACCTGACCACTCTTGTGGGTTTGCTACTGTTACAATTAAAAACCGTAGGAGGGTAAAAACATGCCAGGCAGACATTGGTATGATATAAGCAACACAGCTACAACTAATAAAATTGATAATGGGTGTGTTAGATTTATAGTGTGCGAATAATCAAGCAATAGTCAATCGTATTGGCGGCACCGAGGGGGCCTCCAAATCAAATTCTTGACAACATAAAACGGGTTGAAAAGAAAAAAACAGAGATTTGTTCAAAATATTTTAACATTAATATTTAGTTTGTAAAATTATATTGTTCCAAATTATTTGATCTAAAATTATACTATAGGATAAATATCATAATGTTTCTGTGTCGTTTCTTCTATGACCATTAGAGGTGCCACTGCACAATGACACAAATGTCCCGTGAGGCCTGTAAACAGTAGCAGTCCTTTTTTACCACATTATGATATGTATGGCAGTGCCAATCAGGCATTCATTATACCAGCCTGACAGCTGAGCCATAGTGTGAATGTACAGATCATTTCAGCCAATCAGAAATTGAACACAGACGTTAAAGATGTAGTATGTCATTTCTGCGCCACCACATGGAACTGCAAAAATAATCTATGTTTTGATAACAGCTTTCTGAATGTGCCCCTCATTTGTTGTTATTCAAACAGTTAGTCCCGCCCCCAACTCACACCATTGGTTGAGTAACGCTGGGGCGGGTCTAAGCGTGTCGCTCTTAACAAGCACGGGGATTTTCATAGAGCCACAGAGACACAGTAATTTTTGTAGGAAAATTAACCTACGAATGGCTTTCTTGTAGCTGTCTATCAACATGATCACACGAGAGTTCGACATTTTTTTCTGATTGTTCCGGTACACTAGGATTGGCGACATTATATGCCAACTCACAGACCGCCATCATCTCCTATCAGAAATGTTTGCATCGGTTCAAGTATGATTCTTTACGCCTGCGGCACGTCCAAAAGCACGACGCGTCAGCAGTGGGTTCGGATCCTGTATCAAGACCAGGGAGTAATCACAGTCGCATAATCAGTGACGTAAGTGATTCGGACATTGCACTTTCACCTCTAACATTACATTTTTGCTCCACTAATAGTTAGGGTTAGGCATGGGGTTGGGTTGGGTTGGACTTCATAAAACAGGCATTTCTCTGCACTGTATTAATGCCTGTACAGCTGAAAACAACTCGCTTCACGGCTTACTTTTGGCGCCCCTACGCAGACAATACACCCAGAAAATGGAGCTCACAGGTGCCCATATGCCCAACAACACTTACCGCTTTGGCCACAGGGGGGCAGTGTTATGAACTTTGGTAATTATAGACCGATAGCTACAGAACTATGACCTACTCTTTCCGATCTTACTGTGAGATCAGTCTGAGCTGGAACAGAAGAAAGTATTTAAACACTTAAAAAATGGCGTAATTCAGCTGTAAGCAGAATGTCCAAGCTGCTTTGTTACCATACAAAGAAAGTGAAATGTGACCATATCTCCAAAAATGATAAAAATGCATCACAAAAGTAGCATGAAAGATCATCAAAGTAGTCGCAACAAAGTCTCATGACAACTCAAAATAAATTGTGCGACATGGCAAAATCTTTGACACAGCGACTCTTCAACTCGTCCGGGGGTCCGAAGAACGGTTCGGCAGCAGACCATCTGTTCAGCTCCGAACCCTCCCAGATCTGGTCCTGATGCCAGTGTGTGCACATATGGAGATTTGAAGCCGGCTCCCGGAGTAGAGGTGCGTTCTGCGTTTTAAAGACAGCGATGAATGAAGCATTATCAGGTGTGCTTCATTCATCGCTGACCAAACGAGGCTTATTAATTATGCACCTCTTGTCGCTCTCCCACCCAACTCCCATCGTGAGCCTGGCTGAAGGGTGGCCCTAAGAGGCGGACTGACGATGACGAGCTGGAACGACGGATCATTCCGCCACAAAAGGCATAACATTTTAGCTAGCCTCCTATTCAACAGTTTGTTTTAATACAGGAGACATCTGTGAACAAATCTGGTTACTCATTCCATATTTATTTATGCAATAAAAATGACTAAGGATAATAATAAAAAAGGTCTCGTTCCAAACATCTTTTTATTACATTTTTTGGGGGGGGATTTTCTCCTGTTTTTCTCCCAATTTGGATGGTCAATTCCCAATATACTTAAGTCCTCATGGTAGTGCGGTTAGTCGCCTCAATCCTGGTGGCGGAGGATGAATCTCAGTTGCCTCCGCGTCTGAGACCGTCAATCCGCACATCTTATCACGTGACTTGTTGAGCGCGTCGCCATGGAGACATAGCATCTGTGGAGGCTTCACGCTATTCTCTGCTGCATCCACACACAACTCACCACACGCCCCACCGAGAGCGAGAACCACATTATAGTGACCACAAGGAGGTTACCCCATGTGACTCTACCCTCCCTAGCAACCGGGCCAGTTTGGTTGCTTAGGAGACCTGACTTGAGATCTGAGTCACTCAGCACGCCCTGGATTCAAACTCGCAACTCCAGGGGTGATAGTCAGCATCTTTACCACTGAGTTACCCAGACCCCTCAATCATTGATATGTTTCTTTTTCTCAATGGGAGTAAAATTTGAATGTTTCAATATGAGCTTTTCTGAACTTTCTTACGATTTCACCATTTCATACTATTATTACAACTCATCGTGTTAGCGAGTGGTGTAGTCCATACGACTTGTATGCTATATTCTAAAGCGGCCTCCAAGTCTCGCGTCGGGTCGTCGACGTACTGCTTAACATTATATCAAGCAACGCTTGAACCTCCAGAAGAAACGCGCTGCAGAGAATGTCTTGTTTTGGTTTTAGCACTGGCACCATCCATGTAACGATGCATTATTTCTGAACTTAAGAGGGATCAATGATTCATTCTACCACCAGTTCTGCGTAATTCAACATTTGTGCATGAATACGTAACACTGGCCGACTGCGGGTGTATATCTGGTCTGAGTCATGAACTAACAGCTTGTGTGTGTGTGTGTGTGTGTGTGTGTGTGGTCCTCTCTGTTTATGTGGCACACGTTTTAAAGGATTTTGGGTCTTCTCTCCATCTGTGCTGGTCTGATTCTTCGTTAAACCTCAAGATGTCAACACTGATGTCATGAGTGGATTTCAAACGTCCACATGACACAGCATCATCTACAACATACAAATCACAACAATTACACTGTTTAGAATGGAAAACTACAAACACACACTACAATATACAGACCAATTACATTTATGCATTTACATTCATGCATTTGGCAGACGCTTTTATCCAAAGCGACTTACAGTGCACTTATTACAGGGACAATCCCCCCGGAGCAACCTGGAGTTAAGTGCCTTACTGAAGGACACAATGGTGGTGGCTGTGGGGATTGAACCAGCAACCTCCTGATTACAAGTTATGTGCTTTAGCTCACTACGATGCCACCACTACTCCACTTGTGAACCACTGACTCGTGATCAGCACCACAGACACAAATACTTCAACTCAACATATGACAGCAAACCAACATACGCTGCATTACTCTGGCTTCTGTTCATGTTTGAAGATGAACACGTCAGCGGTCATAAACAAGTGAATTATGTGTTCTGAATCACAATAGAGTCATTCTGCAACACTCGAGTGACTCATTATTACAAAGCTCCTGAGGTGACTGTGTGTGAACACATGCTAGTGAGTCTTCAGTGATGATGTCTTAATATGATGCAAAACCTCATGTACGGCCAAAGTCTTTTCAAATCTTTCCCATGTGTTTTTGTGATGGACACCCTCCACGGGACCCCGAGTTGTTGAGATGTTCCAGAGAAGAGCAGATGCTCCACGCTTCAACACAGGGTGTCGGATTGGGAGACTAAATTTGATTGGGAATTTCAGGATTCGTGCGGCATGCGGTCCATTGGACATACGGTAGGCTTCATCTGTAAGTGAAACAGTGTGTTGAATGCAGTGATGAAACAGGCTAGTTCGTTTGCATTTTTAATCACATTTTAACATTTGTCAGTCTGATCAGATAATAGGTTTCATTGTGGGATACAGTATTGCACGCGGTGTGTTCTGTTGAATCCGGGTATTCCATGCATACTAAACATCCACACCGGAGAATAGTGTGAGTAGTATGAGACTAGAGGAGTAGTTTGCTGTAGTTAGCTGATCCTAGAGCAGCGTTTACTCTTTGCTGTGGTTAGAAAGAGAGAGAGAGCGATGTTGATGTGGCCATACGTGTCGTTGTGTAATACTTCGTCTTCTTCCTCGCAGTCTTTCTGTCCTGATCTGCTGTGGGATTGTTTGGTACTCCTGCTCTGAATACACTAACAAGTTCCTCTCTGAGAATGATTATCATACGTGATCCTGTGAGAGATGAAGCAAATCTAGTGCCTTTGATTCTACATCTGAATGTCTGTGGGAATTACATACGCTTGTACATCTATATGTGTTACATTCCATATTGTCTTTTGTTTATGTACTTTTATTTTGAAATTATTGTTAAGTTCCTGTTTCCTGGTCTTGGTCTTATGTCCTGTTTTCCCTCCATGTCCATGTGTCTGATTTTCATTGGTTCATTGTTTAATTACCTTGTTATCAGTTCTAGTTTGTCATTGGTTTCAGTTTATTGTCTTGTTATCTTGTTCTGAGTTTTGGTTTTCCATTGGCTTTCGTTTCCCCTTGTTTTTGTATTTAAGTCCTCATGTTTACCTTGTGCCTTGTTGAGGATTGTTGTAGTCCTGAAGTCTGCCTGATGTTATCCTGATGTTTGCCTGTCAGTAGTTTAATGTTAATTAGAGTTCCTGTATCTCCATCTTTGTTAATAAATCTGCACTTGGGTCCTACACCTTCGTCATTCCCTCAGATTGCTACAAATCGTGACAATGTTACTGGCGTAAATATGAATATTATAGTGGGAATGTTTTTACTAACAGCAAAATAAATAAATCAACAAACAGGGTTTTGAGTTTTAAAAATCATTCATGTTTGTTATGTCAGAGACACAAAAATATTTGTATTAAATATAAATACAAAATAATAATTATATAATATTATTGTATTACCAACACATTTTGTTCTGTTCTATTGAACAGGCATCTGGGAATTCTATTCTAAATCATGGACATCTGGGAATATTGTTTTATTATATACTATTAAAATATTAAATTTATGCAACTCTTATATTCTATAGGAAAGACTTTCAAGGCTTCTAATCTATTCTATAGAATATACTTCAAAGGTTTCTATTGTGTTTTATTCTTGTCTATAGAAGGAAATCTAGGAATATTATTTTAAAATATGTTTTTTAAATAGACATCTTGGGGTTCGATTCTATGCTGTTCTATTGTATTCTATAGAATATACATCTGGGCTTCTATTCTGTAAAAGACACATCTTGGACTTCAGGGGATTCTATTCTGTTCTATTATGTTAAAGCATAGACATCTTGGAATACTATTTTATATAATATTCTATAAAATAGACATATTGGGGTTCTTTTCTATTGTGTTCTATAAAATGATGACTAATACTTTATAGACTTTATATTACAGTTTCATTTTATGTAAAGCGGTTTTTAAAAGAAGTGTGTTATGTAAAGTGCTATATAAATGATAATTACTTGAATATTCTATTCTAGAAAAATAGACATCTGAAGGTTCTATTCTACAAAAATAGACATCTGAGGGTTCTGTTCTAGAAAAATAGACACCTGAAGGTTCTATTCTACAAAAATAGACATCTGAAGGTTCTATTCTAGAAAAATAGACATCTGAAGGTTCTGTTCTAGAAAAATAGACACCGGAAGGTTCTATTCTAGAAAAATAGACACCGGAAGGTTCTGTTCTAGAAAAATAGACACCGGAAGGTTCTGTTCTAGAAAAATAGACACCTGAAGGTTCTGTTCTAGAAAAATAGACACCTGAAGGTTCTGTTCTAGAATAATAGACACCTGAAGGTTCTATTCTAGAATAATAGACACCTGAAGGTTCTGTTCTAGAAAAATAGACACCTGAAGGTTCTATTCTAGAAAAATAGACACCTGAAGGTTCTATTCTAGAAAAATAGACACCTGAAGGTTCTATTCTAGAAAAATAGACATCTGAAGGTTCTATTCTACAAAAATAGACATCTTCGGCCTTTATTCTCTTCTATTTATTTCTATAAAAATAGACATTAGATTATTTTATTATATAAAATATATTTTATTTTATATCTATGTCTAAAATAGACATCAAGGGGTTTAATTCTATGTTATTTTATATATACACATCCGGTGCTTCTATTTTATTCTGTACTATTCTATATTCGATTCTATAGACTTCTGAGCCTTCTATTCTATTCTGTTCTATTCTATAAAATAGACATCTTGGGATTCAATGCTATTCTGAAAAAATAGACATGTGAGTCTTTAATTCTATTTTATTCAAAACATATGTGTGTGTGTGTGTGTGTGTGTGTGTGTGTCAGTGTATATATATATATATATATATATAGGAAAAAGAGGCTACAATTTGCAAGAGCTCACCAAAATTGGACAGTTGAAGACTGGAAAAATGTTGCCTGGTCTGATGAGTCTCAATTTCTGTTGAGACATTCAGATGGTAGAGTCAGAATTTGGCGTAAGAAGAATGAGAACATGGATCCATCATGCCTTGTTACCACTGTGCAGGCTGGTGGTGGTGGTGTAATGGTGTGGGGGATGTTTTCTTGGCACACTTTAGGCCCCTTAGTGCCAATTGGGCATCGTTTAAATGCTACGGCCTACCTGAGCATTGTTTCTGACCATGTTCATCCCTTTATGGCCACCATGTACCCATCCTCTGATGGCTACTTCCAGCAGGATAATGCACCATGTCACAAAGCTCGAATCATTTCAAATTGGTTTCTTGAACATGACAATGAGTTCACTGTACTAAAATGGCCCCCACAGTCACCAGATCTCAACCCAATAGAGCATCTTTGGGATGTGGTGGAACGGGAGCTTCGTGCCCTGGATGTGCATCCCACAAATCTCCATCAACTGCAAGATGCTATCCTGTCAATATGGGCCAACATTTCTAAAGAATGCTCTCAGCACCTTGTTGAATCAATGCCACGTAGAATTAAGGCAGTTCTGAAGGCGAAAGGGGGTCAAACACAGTATTAGTATGTGTTCCTAATAATTAAATTTAATTTAATTGCCCAATTGTCACACATTATACATACATTTCTGCATATATACAGTGAAATTATTTATTTTTCACATATCCCAGCTATGCTGGGGTCAGAGTGCAGGGTCAGCCATGATTCGGCGCCCCTGGAGCAGATAGGATCAAGGGCCTTGCTCAAGGGCCACAAAGTGGTGTCTTGGCGGTGCTGGGGCTTGAACCCCCAACCTTCTGGTCAGTAATCCAGAGCCTTAACCGCTGAGCCACCACTGCCTTTAGGTGAGTGTGTGTGTGTATATATATATATATATATATATATATAAAATACATCTGAGGCTTCCGTTCTATAAAATAGACATCTTGGGATTCTGTTCTGTACAAGAGACAGTAGGCTTCTATTCCATTTGGGGATTGTATTCTATTTTGTTCATTAAAATAGACATACAAGGCTTCAGTTCTATTCTCATATTGAATACATACAGAGAATCTGCAGAATCCTCTTTTAGACACAGCTGGACTGAAATCATTGACATGTGTGATATGAGAGATATGAACAGCAAACAGATGAGCACTGAACTGCTGGATCCCTTGAGAGCAGTGACATCATGGGCTGTGTCTCAAACGCTCGTGTGTTGCCTACCTAAACAGCTTTTTGATGCTGATTTGTAATGCACATGCAAAAATACTGCACATGCCAATATGATGGCAAAAACAAACAAAAAAAGATTGCCGATTTGGAATGTGCATATGATGGCCCAAAATACTGCACACATGCCTAGGATGTGCACTTGGAACGGGGATGAGGAAAACATGCCGTCTAAACAGGCAACTCACTAGGATTTAGCCTGTTTGTGTGGATGAGGAGAGCGTTAAACATCACTGTGATTCAGCGAGAATGAGATGAATGAATAAAACACCCTGCAGTTCAGAGAGAGAGAGAGAGAGAGAGAGAGAGAGAGAGAGAGAGAGAGAGAGAGAGAGAGAGAGAGAGAGAGAGAGAGAGGCTCTCAGTGGAGAAGCAAACCGAGGCAACACTGATCTTCAGGACATCCAGCACATGCTGAACATCATCTGCTCACGCTTACTGTCCCACACGGGGCAGCGGTAAGAAATGAGGAGAAAAAAAAAGGATTTTGTATATATATGTATATGTGTGTGTGTATATGTATATTTATATATTAGTGTAAGGACAGTGCTTCCAAAATGTAAAGGACCTTACATAATTACATTTTACTAAATTATATTTTCACTATTCATTGTTTTTGCATAGTTTTTGGTCTTATGTCTTTCTCTTTTCTAAAAATAGCAAACATACCCAACAGACTCTCTTTAGATGAAGTCATTTTGCATCTCCATGTGGAACATACAAGGTCTGAGCTCCTCAGCTTTTGGCCTTAAGAGTCGAAACTCTGATTTCATCAGAGAACTTAAAGAACAAGATATCATTATCTTACAGGAAACGTGGAGTCGAGGTGATGAGCACACTGGTTGTCCCGCAGGGTTCAAGGAGATAGTGCTACCATCAGTAAAACTCACATCAGTTAAACAGGGCAGAGACTCAGGAGGGATGTTAATCTGGATTAAATCTGAATTATCCTGTGCCATAGAATTAATCAAAATTGAACAATACCATCTATGGCTGAAAATAAAAAAGGCATAATGTCCACCTCAAAATCCGTCTTTCTATGTGCGATCTATATTCCCCCTCTTGAGTCACCCTATTTCCAGGAAGAAACCTTTCCCATCATAGAGAGAGAAATCAGTCATTTCCAGGCCCAGGGGAATGTGCTGATTCTGGGGGATCTGAACTGTAGAACTGGTGTAGAACTAGATTTCACAGACACATACGGTGACCGATTCATCACTGGAAATAATGTGATTTTTCCCTCTCATGCCCCCAGACAGAACCATGACAAGGCAACAAACGCCCATGGAAAGCAGCTGCTGCAGCTCTGTCGGAGTCTGGGTCTGTACATCGTCAATGGAAGACTAAGGGGAGACTCGTTCGGTCGGTACACCTACAGCTCAGCTCTTGGTAGCAGCACAGTCGATTACGCAATCACAGATCTGGACCTTTCTTCTTTGAGAGCATTCACAGTCAAACCATTAACAGCTTTCTCAGATCACAGCCAAATTACCCTGTATGTCAAACAGTCTGAATCAACCACCAAAACAACAACCACAACAGCACACACAACGAGCAGAATACTGTCATTTAAATGGACGGATAACAGTATCAATGACTACACAAATGCAATTACACTTACAGAGATACAATCTCTCTTACTTACTTTCCAAATACAGGAATACACTAAAAATAATGATGGTGTAAATCAGGCAGTAAAAGATCTAAACACCATTTTCTACAAAACTGCACAAAGGAGCAATTTGGCAAAAATCAAACCTAAGAAAAAGAAATTAGACACAGACAAATGGTTTGATTCAGACTGTAAGACTCTGAGGACGAACCTCCGAAAATTATCCAACCAAAAACACAGACAACCAGATAATCAGGACCTACGCCTCCGTTACTGTGAGGCACTAAAACAATACAAACACACACTCAGAAGGAAAAAAGAACAGTTCTTACAGAGCCAGATTCAAGAAATTGAAGAATTAGTCAACTCAAATAAATTCTGGGATAAATGGAAATCACTATATAAACCAAATGAAGAATTGGCAATACAAGATGGAGAACTGTGGAAAAATCATTTCCAAGATCTATATCGCACAACCCAAAATCACGATCAAAGTGACATTAGTAAAAAATTAGAAGAGTTTGAACAATCCATTAAAGAAAACCAAAACCCGTTAGACTTCCCAATCACAATGAAAGAACTGGAGGACAAAATCAGTGTCCTAGAGTCCAAAAAAGCATGTGGTGTAGACGGCATCCTCAATGAGATGCTGAAACACATGGATCACAACATGGATTTAAACTGGCGACTGTAAAACTGTTCAATGATGTTCTGTGTGTGGGTTATTTCCCTGAGATCTGGAATCAGGGACTCATCAGCCCCATCTATAAGAGTGGGGATAAATTAGACCCTAATAACTACCGAGGCATCTGTGTGAACAGTAATCTGGGGAAGGTCTTCTGCAGTATTTTAAACAGCAGACTTGTAGACTTCCTTATGAAGCACAATGCCTTGAGTAAATGTCAAATCGGATTCATGCCGAAATGTCGCACATCTGACCACATTTTCACCCTACAGACACTCATTGATAAATACGTACATCAAAATAAAAGCCAAATGTTTGCCTGTTTTGTAGATTTTAAGAAAGCATTTGATTCAATCTGGCATGAAGGATTATTCTTTAAACTTATTGACAGCGGTGTAGGGGGAAAATCTTATGATGTCATCATATCAATGTACACAGCCAGTCAATGTGCTGTTAAAATTGGCAACAAAAGAACCAAATTTTTCCTTCAACGGCGAGGAGTGAGACAGGGCTGCAGTTTAAGCCCCACCCTCTTCAACATGTATATCAATCAGTTGCCACAATCTCCCGTTTGAGGTCTCACTTTACATGACACAGAAATAAAGTGTCTCCTCTACGCAGATGACCTGGTGCTCCTGTCGCCCACTAAAGAGGGGCTCCAGCAGAGCCTGGCATTACTGGAGAGTTACTGGCAGACCTGGGCCCTGACAGTCAACCACCAAAAAACCAAAGTCATGATCTTCCAAAAGCGATCCAGATCTCAGGGACTAACAAACATTTTTACATTATCAAACAGAAGCATTGAAATCACAAAGACATACACTTACCTCGGCCTAAAAATCAGTTCTACAGGTAATTTTGCTTTGGCTGTGAATGAACTCAAAGAGAAAGCACAAAGGGCGTTTTATGCCATTAAATAATCCATTAAAATTGATATTCCGATCAGGATCTGGCTCAAAATACTCAAATCAGTCATCGAACCAATCGCATTATATGGCAGTGAAGTGTGGGGTCCACCTGTAAAATTTGACTATTTAAATTGGGAAAAACATCCCATTGAAACTCTGCATCTGGAATTTTGTAAAAGAATCATTAATGTCCAAAGAAAAGCCCCAAATAATGGATGCAGGGCAGAATTAGGCCAATACCCTCTCCTTTTGAACATTCAGAAAAGAGCCATCAAATTCTGGAAGCATCTAAAGACAAGTGACCCCAACACATCCCATTATAAAGCCCTAAAACACCAAGAGCTGAGCGGGGTGAAGAGTCCCCTATGCCAGCTTGTCCTGAGACTGACTGAAGTCACACCTGAGGAGATCGGCCAGTCTCAGGATAACGGCACACTCGCAAACATTCGGCCGAACCAAATTATACATAAAGAAAAGGAGAAATACCTGATGCATTGGACAAACACCATTAAAACTCAACACAAACTGGAATGTTATTCGGCACTAAATCGAGAGTACACGGTGGCAAACTATCTGACCACAGTGACTGACAGAAAGTTAAGAAAAGCACTGACGGTGTACAGACTCAGCGAACACAGTCTGGCCATAGAGACGGGCCGCCGCAGACAGACATGGCTGCCCCGCGAGGACAGACTGTGCTCCCAATGCATCCTGGGAGTGATCGAGACAGAACTGCACTTCCTCACAGAATGCCCAAAATACCAACCAATTAGAAACAAATATTACCCCAAAATTAACAACATATGCCCAGATTTCAATGACTGTACCCCGACACAAAAAATGTGTTTTATTCTGGGTGAAAAAGAGGAATGTGCAAATATAGCTGCAAGATTTGTAGTATCCTGTAGAAACCTGCGGGACAGCCAGAACTCAAACCAATAACAACACATGATGTATCGATGACCCCTGACCCCAATCCCCTACCCCTGTTACTGACCCTAAATAATGTTGCATGTTATTTCTTTATAGTTATTATTGTTGTCATGTCCTAGTTTAGTTCCTGTTCTGTTTTTCTATGTAATTGCTTTGGCAATACAAAATGTCTTTGTCATGCCAATAAAGCTCGTTAAATTGAATAAAATTGAATTGAGAGAGAGAGAGAGAGAGAGAGAGAGAGAGAGAGAGAGAGAGAGAGAGAGAGAGAGAGAGAGAGAGAGAGAGAGAGAGAGAGAGAGAGAGAGAGAGAGAGAGAGTAAAGTTGCGGCACCGCAGCCGGTTTCGCGATCGCGGGAGGGAATAACAGCTGTTAGTTTATCACTCGCGGTGAACGGCTCGTAAACCGTCTCACGGTCTTTGACTCTTTAATGGATAAACTCAGTGTGCCGATGGCGGAAATACACAACAGTCCAACGTGGTTGTATTACAGTACAGCAAATATCATTTATGATAACAGTATGTTACAGTAATACCATGAGTATTATTAACAGCATTGACCGGACTCTTAAACTGTACAAGCAAGCACCTTGATACACAAGAATAACACTATATTATTCTATCCATCTCGGCCCAGACATAACCTCTTACTTGAACCGCATGAGGACGCTGGTAGTCTGTGTGTTCATCCATCGTTTGACTCCGACTCGGTTCCTCGCTCTGTCGATTCTCCGCCATTAATCCACGCGCGTTATTGACGCTCGCACGCGCGATAAAGTAAAGCCGCGCGAGGAAAAAGGAAGAACTGGAACATTGAAATAGAGGAATTTGCAATGTATTTAGAGACATTGAGTTGGATGAAAAGTCCCAAAGTAAAATATGTGTATTATTTGTTGATTGGTTTTGTAATGTTAAAATCTCCCAATGTCTTTATTTTTATTTTTGATTGTTTTACTTATTTTTTTGTAATTTATTGTTTGGTATGTTGTGGATAATATGATGTGTAAATTGAATTGTAATATCAGTCTTTGTAAATTTTTCAGGTATGACATGCCTTTCTGTTGATGTTCATACAAGAATAATAATAATTAAAAAAAAAAACTATAATAAAAAAGACTTCCGGAAAGGTGTAAGTAACCAATGTCAATTTAGTTTACAATCAAAAGAGCAAAGCCCACCCCACGACTGCCAAAAATAAAAGTGTTTGATTAAATAGAGCGGGAGACTTTGGGGAATTGTCTTGCGCGTGCTGTCAGGCGTATCCTCGCGTGCGAGATCTTGTATTGCGCGCGCAGATGTCATGCGCGCGCGGAATCTTCCCGTTTCCTCGTGCGGCAATGAACTACTGTGGCAAGTGTCAACAATGCGCGCTAGGGTTTAAAACGCGCACGCGAGTTCTTCCTTTTTCCTCGTGCGGCTTTACTCTATCGCGCGTGCGAGCGTCAATAACGCGCACAGATTAATGGTGTTGAAATGCCTTCATTATGATGACCATAATGATGAATAAAATATTGAAACAGTAAAAAGGCTTATACATTTTTACGAACCTTTTTATGCTGCTTGTTTAAACTTATTTTGCAGCTTTGAAGATTTTTGACAAGAACACGTGAAATGTTCCGTTTAAAATGATTCTGACAGTCAAACTAAAAATAAATGGCATAATGAGTAAACATCAGTGGGGATGTGCACGTGTGAGAATGACAGTCATACTGTGTTTGTAACGTTTGTTGGAGTTCGGTGTGTAAATTAGCCATTAAACGCCTCACAATAAGCTACAATTTGCATGAAATGAATCATGTAATGCAGGGGTCGGGAACCTTTTTTCACTAAGGAGCCAATTTTAAAATTTTTGGTTGATGCATTTTTTTCAAAAGAACCACAAACGAATAATTTACTATTTTCAAAAACAAAGTTTTCAATAAAATAAAATGTTTATTTTGCCCTTAAACTACTCAAATACAAACAAATATGCAAACATTAATATGTAGCATGTTGCAATATGGAACTGAGTACACGTGTTTGTGCGGGTCTCCATAAAATTACTTAATTTTACTTCATGAAAAATGTAACTTCCCTTTTGGGCTTGACGATATGTAAAAAAACATTTGAATGATAATCGCATTTATAATATCAATATTTGATTATATGATCAATCTCCAAGGTCAGTGAATACTTTTCTTTATTGATTTTGCTTAAAAATGTTATTAATTTATTGAAACACGCAAAACTCACGAAAAGACATTTCTAAATAAAAATTTCACTTTATACGAAACAAAAAAGCAATACAAATAACAAAGTGATAAAAACATCCTCTACACCACTGCCCTACAAAACAAAAAGGCAGTAACTGCATTTTTGGTCAAAAATGAGTTATTATCATTTTCATGACATTCAAGGCATCCTTTGTTATGTGATAAAACATTTTATCTCAAATGTGTGTCGTTTTGGAGAAAAATGGTAGTCGTTTGTACAGTAACTGCAAAAAGCCCTGACAGGATAACTTTAAAGTCATTTTTCTCATTTCTGCACTCTGTGTAGTTACTGCCTTTTTGCTTTGTAGGGCAGACCACCAACCCAAATCTAATCATTTACGGTCTCCAACGGTTGATTTAGTACAAAGATACCTGTATATATTACTGAACCTGCAGAGTTGCAGAGTAAGAGCGAACTAAACTCACAGCACCTCCTGAGATAATCGGAGATCATGTGCAGCGTTCTCATATATTACATTATTCTTGCAAACAGTTTTCAGTTGAATGAAACAGAGAAAAATGAGTGATAACTCTATACTCTATATTGTTTCACGAGACAGGGTCCCGTTCCATGCCTCTGAACAGTGAATCAGACACAAGCATTGATGGCTTTTCTTTTGTCTGTTCTTAAAAATATAAGTGTTTTTCTTCAAACAGCATTTCTTGTCATGATTCACTCCGAGACACCGTTTGCAGGTAGATGAGCAAAATTACTCGTGCATGAAATGCATTTGGAGAGGAGCTCGCGAACTGGATTGAGTCTCGTCGCATTTTGTGTGATATATCACACCCTGGTTGCACATAAAAAATAACGAACGTTCATAAAAAGGCTGGTAGAAAATTCTCTTAACAGCTAAGATCAATAGTTATCGGGACACGAGTCCCAGAACTCTATGAACGTTTGTGTGTTGGAGAAGCGCTTTCATTGCATTGGGAGAAAGGAAGCCAAAACAGTGTCATTGACTTCAAGCTTTGCAATCGCACCCACACTTTCTGTTGGAAAAGTCTCTCTAGAAAGTTTTAAACGTTCATGTGTTGGTGAATGTGAGAGACCTGGCGAGCAAACAAAGAGCCACATGTGACTCGCGAGCCATCTATTCCCGACCCCTGGTATAACGTAATCAGGCCTGTAAATCACACACATCTGAATGATCATTCGTGATGTTCATGTCTTGAGCTCAAAACGCACCAACAAGTGTTTGAAATAACATCCGACTTGGATCTGATGTGGATTCTGATCACAGAATGAAGCAGAATTACATTATTTATTGAGTTACATGTGATGCTCTTACTCATACTAATCACTTTCATACTAAATATACTTTATACTAAAACCAGAGACAGCTCAGACAAATGTCTCATGTGCTGAGAATGTGCTAACGTGCTAATCATAAAAATATAAATCATAAAAGTTTAAGAACCACTTCATGGTCAGAATGGGACCTTTTGAATCTTGAAGCTTTTTTTTTAAATTAAATTTGGTTAATATGAAATGTTCAGGATTGGAGTTTAAAAAATTCTAATTCAAATATTTAAAATACAATGTTTGGCAAAATCACGCTTATAATTCAAATTTACACAATTGTATTTACACAAGACGTATGAGTACAGCCGACTGCTTTCAAACGCTCACATGTGTATGTATGCGCGTGTGCGCTCGTATTGTTAATATAACATTTTTAAATGAAATAGAAATAAATACTAAATTAAAAATGTAAATCTATTATAACCTTGCTACACCTGTTTCTAACTGGGATTAGCCTGTTTGAGCCATCTGATCCTTGTAAGGGAGGAGCTCTCTTCCCTTCTTCAATCAAGTTGACGTTGCTGATTTCTCCGCCAGCCCGCCGAGAATCAGCAGCCGTACCGCCTGCCGACAGAGTGAGGAAACGGCCTCCCGTCAACACTCCAGCCTCGAGGAACCGAGTCGGAGTCAAACGATGGATGAACACACAGTCTACCTGCGTCCTCATGTGGTTCAAGTAAGAGGTTACGTCTGGGCAGAGATAGAATATTATAGTGTGTTATTCTTGTGTATCAAGGTTATTGCTTGTACAGTTTATGGGCCGCCGAGTCCAGTCAATGCTGTCCGCCATTTTACGTGCGTCACTCCTTTCACACACACACACACACATAATTATGAATTTTTGTTGTAATACACATTCTGTCACAAATGCTGTTGATTGAGTTTAACTTGTATGTATTTATTATGAAAGTGCTCCATGATTTATAACAGATATCTGATCATCTGAGATGACATGAAGTGATGGCTCGAGATTATTTACATTGAAATCATGAACTACTCTGAGTTTTTATGAGAGTCAGCAACTGCACAAGATGAGCCTGAACTCATTTTTACTCCAATTAACACTTAACATGGTTGTTGTTTTTTTAAATGTGTAAATGTTGTCAATCAAATAGTCACAAACACTTTATTAGGAACACCTGCACACCTACTTACTCATGTGATTATCTAATCAGCCAATCGTTTGGCAGCAATGCATAAAATCATGCAGATGCAGGTCAGGAGCTCAGTTAGGATCATAGTGCTCCTAATTAAGTGCTCTGTCAGTATATGTCCTGCTATAGGGGGCGTCCCGTGTGTGTATTGGAGATCTCAATCTTTATGCAGCTGATGCATGTCATTGACTATCTGTGAATGAAAACTTGAATCATCCGGCCTTTAACTTTTATTTATTTACCTCCTTTAAACACTGATCGATCGCTCTCTATTCCCTGTAGCAGACTATTGATTTCATCTCTCTCTCTTTCACCCTGTTATGCAGTTTTGAGTTTGAAGACTCTGTCGATCCCTGGACGAGGATCTGCTGACGACACACTCACTTTGAATTGTTGATATTTTAAACAAAACTTAATTTCTTTAAAGAAATAATAATTAATGATTCTTCCAAACTAATTACAGTTTTCAAGGATTTCAGCCTCACAAAAATATCTAAATATATTTTCAAAAACTATACATCATATAATCGACCTCATGAACATATTCTTATAATCTCTCAGCAGCTTCAGTTTCACAGATTTTCACTTTGTTAAATTGCAGGAGGAACTCAATACAACACTGAAGTCTTTACAAGAGAAACTCAAACACACTGAAAACATTAAAGGAAAGTTTAATAAAGCAGTTCAACACATCAAGGTGAGGATACAGGATGAAGAATCAAACACATTTGCTGATAAATGATGTGATGTGTGTGAATGCAGAACTGATTGAAGTGAATTTGATGTGATTTCAGACTCAAGCTGAGCACACAGAGCGTCAGATTAAAGAGGAGTTTAAGAAGCTTCATGAGTTTCTCCGAGATGAAGAAGAAGCTACAATCACTTCACTGAGAGAGGAAGAGGAGCAGAAGAGTCAGATGATGAAGAAGAAGCTTGAGGAGATGAACACACACATCTCAGCTCTTTCACACACAATCAAACACATGGAGGAAATGATGAAATCCAATGACGATGTGTCATTTCTAAAGGTGAACGTCAAACTCTCATCATTGATTTCTGCACTTATTGATCATTTCAGGAGATCATCAAGTGTTTTTTTGTCTTTTGCAGGACTTTAATGTGACAATGGAAAGGTAAGTGTCTCCTCTCTATGGTTGTGAAGTGAAAGTCACTGCAGTACTGACTCCTGAATGTTCTTCCAGAGCCCAGATCTCACAGCCGGATCCACAGATGACTTCTGGAGCTCTCATTCATGTGCCACATTACTTGGGAAACCTGACATTCAGAGTCTGGAAGAAGATGCAAGACATTGTCCACAAGAGTGAGTCTATAAATCCAGGGGCGGATTTAGGGGAGGGGACACAAGGGCAGATCTAGGGGAGGGGACACAGGGGTAGATCTAGGGGAGGGGACACAGGGGTAGATCTAGGGGAGGGGACACAGGGGCGGATCTAGGGGAGGGGACACAGGGGCGGATCTAGGGGAGGGGACACAGGGGCGGATCTAGGGGAGGGGACACAGGGGCGGATCTAGGGGAGGGGACACGGGCGGATCTAGGGGAGGGGACACAGGGGCTGATCTATGGGAGGGGACACAGGGGCTGATCTATGGGAGGGGACACAGGGGCTGATCTAGGGTTCACATAAAGCTTTGCATTAATATTATGCCCTTCCCCAAACCTCTCATCTAAACTTACTCAATCAGTAGAGTGTGTAAACATGATATGAAGCTGTTGTGTGTGACAGAAGCAAGTAATTGTGGCGTATTAGATGGAAATGATGTCCAGCGATGTCATTGGCTGTAGTGAAAGTCGTAGAAGAGTCGCACAATATCATATGAATTAGTCAAATGTAGAAAAGTCGTACGAATCCTGACGAATATAAACTTTTCTTGGATTGCATATACATGATCATGAGCGACTGAAGCTCTGGCTTATCGTGCTGGTATCAGTACACCCCTACATTCTCTCAAATATCAGAGGTGTGCAGTGAACATTTTACCCCGGAGGATTTCAGACCATCCAAAGAAACAAAGGGTGGATATCTGAATCCATCAACTGTGCCCGTGATGTTTTTCCAGAGAACTCAAGTATGTGTGAAAACTTTGTCATTGTCACGCGTCCCTCAGCGCTCCTCATCACCCGATTTCTGATTGACCTGCACTCAACTCACCCGCTCATCACTGCCTGCATGAATAACTCCCCTTCACGTCACTGTCAACTCTCACACAAAGGACACTTGATTTCACCAACTACAACTTGTGTGTCTTGAGTTCCTGACAGTCATGTAGTCTCTATATTTCTGCTCAAGATAAGCACCAGTGGTGGTGGTGTAGTGGGCTAAGGCACATAACTGGTAATCAGGAGGTTGCTGGTTTGATCCCCACAGCCACCACCATTGTGTCCTTGAGTAAGACACTTAACTCCAGGTTGCTCCGGGGGGATTGTCCCTGTAATAAGTGCACTGTAAGTCGCTTTGGATAAAAGCGTCTGCCAAATGCATAAATGTAAATGTAGATGACACACCGGCATTGCTCTGAAATAAAGGATGATATTTACTGCAGTAAAGTTTGTTTTTATTATTATTTTATATTGTTTGAAATAGTTTTGGACTGTTTAAAAGCACAAGATTACATGTTTACTGATAGTGGCACATGCTGGCCAATGTTGGTACCGCATTACTTTTTTTGAAGAGGAATAAAAACATTTTTGAAGAGAGAAATTGTATTTTTTGTTTGCGGTTCAGGGCTTCCGTATCTTTGCAAGCTGAACATGTTCAGAACATTAAATCTTTGTGACACAATCTAGATACAGTGCAACGACTGAAACAGGACGCTGGTGTCCCGGCATGCATTTTTGAATCCTGAAGCTCTTATTAACTTGACACAGTGTGTAGAAATGTGCCAGTCCTCCGTGAGACACTGAAGAAACAGCGAGACGCGGTGCAGCATGTATGAACGATCATCCAGACCCTAACCTGAACCCCTCTAAGAGCACATGTGCCCATCATGTCACCCCTCAAACATTTCAAATTGATACTTTGCTTTTGTGTATATTCAGAATATGTCACAGTATGTAACAATTGTTTCTCTCATCAGCTCCTGTGATTCTGGATCCAAACACCGCATATCCAGATCTGATCCTGTCTGATGATCTGACCAGTGTGAGATTCAGCATGAACAATCAACTGATTCCTGATAATCCAGAGAGATTTGACTGGTTTGAGTGTGTTCTGGGTTCAGAGGGTTTTAATTCAGGAACACACTGCTGGGATGTGGAAGTTAAAGACAATGATGTCTGGATTATTGGAGTAACTACAGCATCAAACCAGAGGAAGGGAAGAGATTTCCTCAACACTGATGTCTGGAGTGTGGGGTACAATGAGGATGAGTTTGGATCAATCTCACTATTCACCAATAATCCCTCCACTGTGTTTCATGTCACACATTATCTTGAGCGTTTGAGAGTTCATCTGGATTATAACAGAGGAAAAGTGTCATTCTCTGATCCTGTAACTAACACACATCTACACACATTCACACACACATTTACACACACACTCTTGCCATTCTTCAGGAGTATTAACCCTCTGAGGATTTTACCAGTTAAACTGAATGTGACAGAAAATCACAGTTCTGACTGATTGTGATTATCGATGATAAAATAAGAGAATTGAAGTGAGTAAAATCATTGTGAATTGTGAAACACTATGAATTGTTCATCTTTGTAAAGGACTGATATGAGGTGATTTTAGACTTGATTCTTTGATCTGTGTGGATGCAGCATCACACAAAAGCAGAAGGTTTCAGTTACAGATGTCATTGTAGAAATACTCCATTAACAGCTGTATTATTTTCATAATGCACACATGAAGTCTTTAAGTGTCTGAATATGTTGTGAAGAGTTTACTTGTGCATTAAACACATGTTTAAGTGTCAATTAAAACTCTCCAGAGAAATATCTCCTAACTTACACTTAAACACGTCCACTCAACTTCTGTGTCTGTGATATCTTCTCAGTGAAGTGATATAATTCAACACTTATTAACACATTAATCATCTGCATTTGATTCACTGATAATAATTATAATCTTATCAGAACTTGTTCTTTCAGTTTCTGTGATTCTGGAGCACATCGCTGCAGTTTTCTGTCTTCTTTACATTATTCATGTGTTATGAATGTATATGTATATTCTGATGTATAATAACCAATAATCATAATTATTGTAAAAAGTGATCAGAGTTAGTTTTAATTGTTTTATGTCTTGATACACTGCTTGATGACACAATGAGACAATTTAAGATTAAATAAAATCATGAAATCCTGAAAATGACGAGTTTTTCTTACAGGTCATTATACAAAAGTATTATATTAGTTTTACAGTACGTGAAATTTAACAACTTCAAGCATCAATCAAAAGTGCCTTACATATTTATATTGATACTTCTACATATATGAAAGTAATCTCTTCACCTCCAGCCAGTCTTAAACAATGTGTCTGTTATAAACAAGCCTCATGTGTCTCTGATTGTGTTTTCTGCAGCCTGATGCTTTGACATGATATTGATCAATAGATGCAGATCTAATCAATGACAGTGAAAGTGTTTAATATTAGTATATGTATCTTAATATTGTTTAAATAACTATATCAGCCCTAACAGAAGCCCTGTCCGGCTGTATTAGTTCATGAATCTACATTAGACTTTATTACTCCAGAAAAGTGTATGAAAGCTTTGAGTATTAGTTGATGTGTGTCAATTCACTGTTCAACCCACTCAATTCTATGGGAATAGTCTCTCACACACACACACACACACACACACACTTTCTTTCTCTCTCTCTCTCTCTCTCTCTCTCTCTCTCTCTCTACACACACACACACACACTCTCTCTCTCTCTCTCACACACACACACACACACACACACACACACTTTCTTTCTCTCTCTCTCTCTCTCTCTCTCTCTACACACACACACACACACTCTCTCTCTATATATATACACACACACACACACTCTCTCTCTCTCTCTCACACACACACACACACACACACACACACACTTTCTTTCTCTCTCTCTCTCTCTCTCTCTCTCTCTCTCTCTACACACACACACACACACACTCTCTCTATATATATACACACACACACACACTCTCTCTCTCTCTCTCTCTCTCTCTCTCTCTATACACACACACACACACTCTCTCTCTATACACACACACACTCTCTCTCTCTCTCTCTCTATATATACACACACACACACACACACTCTCTCTCTCTCTCTCTCTATACACACACACACTCTCTCTCTCTCGCTATACACACACACACACACACACACACTCTACACACATCAAAATATAAAAAATATAATAGAAAATATTAAAATAGAAAATGACTTCCGGTGGATTTGACGCTCTCGGCGCCTCTGGTCTGAAACGGTCTGCAGGAAGTAGCAACTGTGATATAAGTCCGTCTGGTCCACTGCCTGTGTTCCGTTCCGGGCGGACTTTCTAACAATTATACCGTTTAAGAAAATTATTTCATTATGCTTGAGAAATAATATTGTACTGTTGATCATCGCAAGTCGTTTTACAATTGTATTTAATTTGTGATGTGATTGATACAGAGCCGGCCCAAGGCGTAAGCGAACTAAGCCCACCAGGGGGCCCCCAAGAGCACATGAAATAAAAGCTTGATTTATATATATATATAGCGCTTTTGTATAATTACCATTGTCCATTGACATATGTAAATATATAGATAATGTCAATGGACAATGGTAATTATACAAAAGCACAATATTAAATGCAATATTATGTTTAACGTGCTGCAGTCAGACAGTTAGCTGATTGAAGAGCAGCATATTTTACAGCAACACAGCAATGACACAAAAAAGGACACTTCCTTCTGGTAAAAAGAAGAAAACCCGAGGAAGAGAAAAAACGGCAAGATAAAGGTGTGTAGCTAGGCTATGATGCGAGCTAAGGTTAGCTGGCTAGTTAGTAAACATAGCCTAGCAAATTAGCATTCTTGTTTTAGGAAAGTTCACGTTTGAATATTCATCCGTAAATAGCCTTGACATCTTAATATATTATAATACAACATATTACTTAGCTAGTTTGAGATTAAAGTTTTTGTCTTCTGTGTAAAAATAAGTTGTTCCTGGGTATATATTTTGCAATAAAATAAGCTTCTGTTCCATAAACTTGGTACTGATAACAGTAACATTGTTTACATTAGTCTAGCATTTTGGGGAGGAGCAGTTTGAAAGTGGATTATTGAGGTAGTTTGTCTAATTTAAAGGGTTTATTTTGGAATTGTTGTAATTTTTTACAACTATCTGTCATAGTTTTATTACTGAAACATTATTGTTATCTTGTTACAGGTCCATGTGATCTGATCTGTAAATATTTAATTTAATATTGTCCATTTTGTACATTTACATTTAGTTTTTATATAATAAAATAATGTTTATCTTATGTTATTTTATTTGTAGTTGATTGTTCTGCACTTTTGCACGTTGCAAAAAGTGTTTGTTTACCGTAAATGCGTTGCCTGCTGGTTTATTTTGCTACTTTTCAGTACACCACATTAAGTATGCCAGTTTGTACTGTAAGACTTTGAATATTAAAGTACAAATTAACACCTGACCACTCTTGTGGGTTTGCTACTGTTACAATTAAAAACCGTAGGAGGGTAAAAACATGCCAGGCAGACATTGGTATGATATAAGCAACACAGCTACAACTAATAAAATTGATAATGGGTGTGTTAGATTTATAGTGTGCGAATAATCAAGCAATAGTCAATCGTATTGGCGGCACCGAGGGGGCCTCCAAATCAAATTCTGCTGAGGACCCCATAAAGGCTTGGGTCGGCCCTGGATTGACAACATAAAACGTGTCGAAAAGAAAAAAACAGAGATTTGTTCAAAATATTTTAACTAATATTTAGTTTGTAAAATTATATTGTTCCAAATTATTTGATCTAAAATTATACTATAGGATAAATATCATAGTGTGTCCGTGTCGTTTCTTCTATGACCATTAGAGGTGCCACTGCACAATGACACAAATGTCCCGTGAGGCCTGTAAACAGTAGCAGTCCTTTTATACCACATTATGACATGTATGGCAGTGCCAATCAGGCATTCATTATACCAGCCTGACAGCTGAGCCATAGTGTGAATGTACAGATCATTTCAGCCAATCAGAAATTGAACACAGACGTTAAAGCTGTAGTATGTCATTTCTGCGCCACCACATGGAACTGCAAAAATAATCTATGTTTTGATAACAGCTTTCTGAATGTGCCCCTCATTTGTTGTTATTCAAACAGTTAGTCCCGCCCCCAACTCACACCATTGGTTGAGTAACGCTGGGGCGGGTCTAAGCGTGTCGCTCTTAACAAGCACGGGGATTTTCATAGAGCCACAGAGACACAGTAATTTTTGTAGGAAAATTAACCTACAAATGGCTTTCTTATAGCTGTCTATCAACATGATCACACGAGAGTTCGGCATGTTGTTTCCGATTGTTCCGGTACACTAGGATTGGCGACATTATTTGCCAACTCATGGACCGCCATCATCTCCTATCAGAAATGATTGCATCGGTTCAAGTATGATTCTTTACGCCTGCGGCACGTCCAAAAGCACAACGCGCCAGCAGTGGATTCAGATCCTGTATCAAGACCAGGGAGTAATAACGGTCGCAAAATCAGTGACGTAAGTGATTCGGACATTGCACTTTCACCTCTAACATTACATTTTTGCTCCACTAATAGTTAGGGTAGGCATGGGGTTGGGTTGGGTTGGACTTTATAAAACAGGCATTTCTCTGCACTGTATTAATGCCTGTACAGCTGAAAACAACTCGCTTCACGGCTTACTTTTGGCGCCCCTACGCAGACAATACACCCAGAAAATGGAGCTCACAGGTGCCCATATGCCCAACAACACTTACCGCTTTGGCCACAGGGGGGCAGTGTTATGAACTTTGGTAATTATAGACCGATAGCTACAGAACTATGACCTACTCTTTCAGATCTCACTGTGAGTTCAGTCTGAGCTGGAATAGAAGAAAGTATTTAAACACTTGAAAAATGGCGTACTTCAGCTGTAAGCAGAATGTCCAAGCTGCTTTGTTACCATACAGAGAAAGTGACATGTGACCATATCTCCAAAAATGATAAAAATGCATCACAAAAGTAGCATGAAAGATCATCAAAGTAGTCGCAACAAAGTCTCATGACAACTCAAAATAAATTGTGCGACATGGCAAAATCTTCGACACAGCGACTCTTCAACTCGTCCGGGGGTCCGAAGAACGGTTCCGGCAGCAGACCATCTGTTCAGCTCCGAACCCTCCCAGATCTGGTCCTGGGCGTGCGAGGATGCCAGTGTGTGCACATATGGAGATTTGAAGCCGGCTCCTGGAGTAGAGGTGCGTTCTGCGTTTTAAAGACAGCGATGAATGAAGCATTATCAGGTGTGCTTCATTCATCGCTGACCAAACGAGGCTTATTAATTATGCACCTCTTGTCGCTCTCCCGCCCAACTCCCATCGTGAGCCTGGCTGAAGGGTGGCCCTAAGAGGCGGACCGACGATGACGAGCCGGAGCAACGGATCATTCCGCCACAAAAGGCATAACATTTTAGCTAGCCTCCTATTCAACAGTTTGTTTTAATACAGGAGACATCTGTGAACAAATCTGGTTACTCATTCCATATTTATTTATGCAATAAAAATGACTAAGGATAATAATAGAAAAGGTCTCGTTCCAAACATCTTTTTATTACATTTTTTGGGGGGGGATTTTCTCCTGTTTTTCTCCCAATTTGGATGGTCAATTCCCAATATATTTAAGTCCTCATGGTAGCGCGGTTACTCGCCTCAATCCTGGTGGCGGAGGACGAATCTCAGTTGCCTCCGCGTCTGAGACCGTCAATCCGCACATCTTATCACGTGACTTGTTGAGCGCGTCGCCATGGAGACATAGCATCTGTGGAGGCTTCACGCTGTTCTCCGCGGCATCCACACACAACTCACCACACGCCCCACCGAGAGTAAGAACCACATTATAGTGACCACGAGGAGGTTACCCCATGTGACTCTACCCTCCCTAGCAACCGGGCCAATTTGGTTGCTTAGGTGACCTGACTTGAGATCTGAGTCACTCAGCACGCCCTGGATTCAAACTGGCAACTCCAGGGGTGATAGTCAGCGTCTTTACCACTGAGCTACCCAGACCCCTCAATCATTGATATGTTTCTTTTTCTCAATGGGAGTAAAATTTGAATATTTCAATATGAGCCATTCTGAACTTTCTTACGATTTCGCCATATCATACTATTATTACAACTCATCGTGTTAGCGAGTGGTGTAGTCCATACGACTTGTATGCTATATTCTAAAGCGGCCTCCAAGTCTCGCATCGGGTCGTCGACGTACTGCTTAATGTTATATCAAGCACCGCTTGAACCTCCAGAAGTAACGCGCTGCAGAGAACGTCTTGTTTTGGTTTTAGCACTGGCACCATCCATGTAACGGTGCATTATTTATGAAATTAAGAGGGATCAATGATTCATTCTGCCACCAGTTCTGCGTAATTCAACATTTGTGCATGAATACGTAACACTGGCCGACTGCGGGTGTATATCTGGTCTGAGTCATGAACTAACAGCTTGTGTGTGTGTGTGTGTGTGTGTGTGTGTGTGTGTGTGTGTGGTCCTCTCTGTTTATGTGGCACACGTTTTAAAGGATTTTGGGTCTTCTCTCCATCTGTGCTGGTCTGATTCTTCGTTAAACCTCAAGATGTCAACACTGATGTCATGAGTGGATTTCAAACGTCCACATGACACAGCATCATCTACAACATACAAATCACAACAATTACACTGTTTAGAATGAAAAACTACAAACACACACTACAATATACAGACCAATTACATTTATGCATTTACATTCATGCATTTGGCAGACGCTTTTATCCAAAGCGACTTACAGAGCCCTTATTACAGGGACAATCCTCCCGGAGCAACCTGGAGTTAAGTGTCTTGCTCAAGGACACAATGGTGGTGACTGTGGGGATCAAACCAGCAACCTCATGATTACCAGTTATGTGCTTTAGCTCACTATGATGCCACCACTTCTCCACTGACTCGTGATCAGCACCACAGACACAAATACTTCAACTCAACATATGACAGCAAACTAACATACGCTGCATTACTCTGGCTTCTGTTCATGTTTGAAGATGAACACGTCAGCGGTCATAAACAAGTGAATTATGTGTTCTGAATCACAATAGAGTCATTCTGCAACACTCGAGTGACTCATTATTACAAAGCTCCTGAGGTGACTGTGTGTGAACACATGCTAGTGAGTCTTCAGTGATGATGTCTTAATATGATGCAAAACCTCATGTACGGCCAAAGTCTTTTCAAATCTTTCCCATGTGTTTTTGTGATGGACACCCTCCACGGGACCCCGAGTTGTTGAGATGTTCCAGAGAAGAGCAGATGCTCCACGCTTCAACACAGGGTGTCGGATTGGGAGACTAAATTTGATTGGGAATTTCAGGATTCGTGCGGCATGCGGTCCATTGGACATACGGTAGGCTTCATCTGTAAGTGAAACAGTGTGTTGAATGCAGTGATGAAACAGGCTAGTTCGTTTGCATTTTTAATCACATTTTAACATTTGTCAGTCTGATCAGATAATAGGTTTCATTGTGGGATACAGTATTGCACGCGGTGTGTTCTGTTGAATCCGGGTATCTGAATGTCTGTGGGAATTACATACGCTTGTACATCTATATGTGTTACATTCCATATTGTCTTTTGTTTATGTACTTTTATTTTGAAATCATTGTTAAGTTCCTGTTTCCTGGTCTTGGTCTTATGTCCTGTTTTCCCTCCATGTCCATGTGTCTGATTTTCATTGGTTCATTGTTTAATTACCTTGTTATCAGTTCTAGTTTGTCATTGGTTTCAGTTTATTGTCTTGTTATCTTGTTCTGAGTTTTGGTTTTCCATTGGCTTTCGTTTCCCCTTGTTTTTGTATTTAAGTCCTCATGTTTACCTTGTGCCTTGTTGAGGATTGTTGTAGTCCTGACGTCTGCCTGATGTTATCCTGATGTTTGCCTGTCAGTAGTTTAATGTTAATTAGAGTATTTGAGCCATAGTCAGTTCCTGGTTTCAGTTCCTGGTTCCTGTCCATCTTTGTTAATAAATCTGCACTTGGGTCCTACACTTCGCCTTCGTCATTCCCTCAGATTGCTACAAATTGTGACAATATGTTACTGGCGTAAATATGAATATTATAGTGGGAATGTTTTTACTAACAGCAAAATAAATAAATCAACAAACAGGGTTTTGAGTTTTAAAAATCATTCATGTTTGTTATGTCAGAGACACAAAAATATTTGTATTAAATATAAATACAAAATAATAATATATATAATATTGTTGTATTACCAACACATTTTGTTCTGTTCTATTGAACAGGCATCTGGGAATTCTATTCTAAATCATGGACATCTGGGAATATTGTTTTATTATATACTATTAAAATATTAAATTTATGCAACTCTTATATTCTATAGGAAAGACTTTCAAGGATTCTAATCTATTCTATAGAATAGACTTCAAAGGTTTCTATTGTGTTTTATTCTTGTCTATAGAAGGAAATCTAGGAATATTATTTTAAAATATGTTTTTTAAATAGACATCTTGGGCTTCGATTCTATGCTGTTCTATTGTATTCTATAGAATATACATCTGGGCTTCTATTCTGTAAAAGACACATCTTGGACTTCAGGGGATTCTATTCTATTCTATTATGTTAAAGCATAGACATCTGGGAATACTATTTTATATAATATTCTATCAAATAGACATATTGGGCTTCTTTTCTATTGTGTTCTATAAAATGATGACTAATACTTTAGACTTTATATTACAGTTTCATTTTCTGTAAAGCGGTTTTTAAAAGAAGTGTGTTATGTAAAGTGCTATATAAATGATAATTACTTGAATATTCTATTCTAGAAAAATAGACATCTGAAGGTTCTATTCTAGAAAAATAGACACCTGAAGGTTCTATTCTAGAAAAATAGACATGTGAAGGTTCTATTCTAGAAAAATAGACATCTGAAGGTTCTATTCTAGAAAAATAGACACCTGAAGGTTCTATTCTAGAAAAATAGACACCTGAAGGTTCTGTTCTAGAAAAATAGACACCTGAAGGTTCTGTTCTAGAAAAATAGACACCTGAAGGTTCTATTCTACAAAAATAGACATCTGAAGGTTCTATTCTAGAAAAATAGACATCTGAAGGTTATATTCTACAAAAATAGACATCTGAAGGCTCTATTCTAGAAAAATAGACACCTGAAGGTTCTATTCTAGAAAAATAGACACCTGAAGTTTCTAGTCTACAAAAAGACACCTGAAAGTCCTATTCTAGAAAAAAAGACATCTGAAGGTTCTATTCTAGAAAAATAGACACCTGAAAGTCCTATTCTAGAAAAATAGACATCAGAAGGTTCTGTTCTAGAAAAATAGACACCTGAAGGTTCTATTCTAGAAAAATAGACATCTGAAGGTTCTATTCTACAAAAATAGACATCTGAAGGTTCTATTCTATCAGACTACAACAGCGCCCACTTCCAGTATCAGACTGCTACCCCACCCACTTCCGGTATCAGACTGCTACCCCGTCCACTTCCGGCATCAGACTACTACCCCGCCCACTTCCGGCATCAGACTACTACCCCGCCCACTTCCGGCATCAGACTGTTAGGCTGGCGCTGTCGTCCTCACACTGCTATGGCGTATGGTTCTCCGGTTCTGCAGTTGGTTACTATTGGTTTCTTCCTGCATAGTTCCTCAGAAGCTGAATAAGAGTTTGTTTTTGTTTTTTCATTTAAGCCCTAGAATGAATAAATCTCTTAATAAATCATATGTATATCTGTAATGTGGATATATGTGAATATACAATATAATGATCAGAGTTAAATGAGACAAAGATTCAAAGAACAGAAGATTCAGAGATCACAAACACAAAGAAACTCCACCCTCATACAACACTCACCAGGAAGTGACTGTCTCATTTCTCTCTTTACTGTCGTACTGACTCTTCTGTGAATATTTGGATCCATGATCAGTGCAGAACTAAGGGAAACACTTTCAACAAGGCTTTTTGTGAAGTTAGTTTCTGAGTAGACAGCAGATCTTTGGTGATTCTGATAGTTATTCATTCATAAAAGCAACAATCAGAAAGTGAAAGTAAAGTTCAGATCTTTGGAGCTTTTAGAAACAGTAAAAATGGCTTCAATCTCTGTGGAAGATCTTTCTTGTCCTGTGTGCTGTGATATCTACAAGGATCCTGTTTTTCTGTCGTGTACTCACAGCGTGTGTAAAGAGTGTCTTCAACAGTTCTGGAAAACCAAGAGGACTCAGGAGTGTCCCATCTGCAGGAGATCTTCAAAACACGAACCTCCTTGTAATCTGGTGTTGAAGAACTTATGTGATTCATTCCTAAAGGAGAGATCAGAGTGTGAGGAGATCTGCAGTTTACACAGAGAGAAACTCAAACTCTTCTGTCTGGATGATAAACAGCCGGTGTGTTTCGTGTGCAGAGATTCAGAGAAACACACCAATCATAAATTCAAACCCATCTGTGAAGTTCTTCCATCTTACAAGGTACTAAACATTTTCTTGAGTCATCCAAGGATAAAACATGTATGTAATTTATCTGCACTCCTTATGATAAATAAATAAAAAAGTCTCAACTTTATGAGAATAAATCCTCAGATCCTTCATCAGATATCTGCAGTGTTGCCAGACTGGGCGGGCTCCTTCCCAATTGGGCTACTATCTATAGATTTGTGTGGGGAAAAATGTGCTTGGGCAGGTTGTCAAAGTTTGGGCTGCTTTGTAATGATTTTGGTGGGTTTTTAAAATGATAAAATTAAGAATATCCATTGTTCATGCAACTAAAATAAAGCAAATGTTCTGGTCTGCACTTATATAGCACATTTTTTTTTTAACCTTACACTGTGTCCCATTTACCATTTCACACTCACACTCATACACTAATGACGACAGAGTTGCCAGGCAAGGCACTAGCCTGCCATTGGGAGCAACTTGGTGTTCAGTGTCTTGCCCAAGGACACTTCGGCATGTGGGCCGGACACACCTGAAGTATGTTTAATCCTGTTCAGAGGAGATAGAGGTTGGCACATCCACAAGTGAGTTCTGGATGTGTGCGATCTGCAGGTGTTGCTCGTTGGTAAAAATGTAAGAGAACATATAGAAAATGGGGAAATTACCCAGATATCAAGTGGTGTTTAATGCCAGGACTTATCTGTGGAGTTTTGCACCTTCGAGTTTCTCCCATGACCAGGCCACTGATGCCTTTTGGCTAGAAGTGTAATGCTGTTGAGAACACCGCAGGATATATCGTGAAGTTGGCACTCATGGTGATCATAGTAGTATCATACAGTAACACGACTTAAAAGTGACTTTTGAGTTTTCTGCTTTTTCCTGAATCATGTATGTGTGCACAGGAACACGGGATGATTGAAAATCAGTGGCGTTACGTCATGATCATAGCTGTCTAGGAACTTTGACTGTTTTGTGTATTAGCGAATTCACTTTATTAAATGACTACAAAGATTTACAGTTTTCTTTAAATTTAGAATGAGCCATAACAGCGTAAAAGGGTAGGACAGATTATATATAACCTTTAGATGACATATTAATTCACAAATAGGCCTACTGAATGGCAAAACAACTGCAATCATAGCACAATGGCATACTTCCAATATTTGGCATCTTGACATCCCAGGGCAGCATGTTTGTTTCTCTTCTGTGTGTATGTGTTTGTTTGTATGTGTGAATAAAGAAAAATGGGGTAAAGAGGCATTTACAAGGGAAGTGAATGGTGTCAATGTTTGGAGGGTTTAAAGTCAGAAATATGAAGCTTGTAGTTTTATAAAAGCACTTACATTTGGGCCTGAGTATCTCAGCGAGTAAAGACGATGACTATCACACCTGGAGTTGCAAGTTCGAATCAAGGGCGTGTTGAGTGACTCCAGCCAGGTCTCCTAAGCAACCAAATTGGCCGGGTTGCTAGGCAAGGTAGTGTTGGGCCTCATGTATTCAGATACAAGACAAAGGCAGGCCTAACACAGTCGTAAAGCCTTACAGAGGCCTACAAACACTGTCATAAATCTAACTGATAAAAACTGTGCCAAACTCAAACAAAGGGAGCACAAAACTGACTACAACTCCCATGAAGCCTTGCTCACTTTACACCTGTGTGTGAAGTTCCAAAGGATGAACGGTCAACTCCTATTGGATAAGGTGCACGACAGAACGCCCCTCAACCATGATGTCATCGGGAGTAGAAATACCTCTGAGATCATTCTGGGCAGCATCTTTGCCTGCCGGACATAGACACAGCTCATCCCTGCTCTCAGGTGTAGCCTCGTTGCACAAGGAAGTAACGTACGACTTGAAACCGTGGCCATACAATCTCCATCTTACTGGACGAGTTGAGATCACTCTGTGTTCCACTGAACACTCAAACAGATCCGAAGAAGAAAGCCGAACAATCCGCATCTTCATCCGATTACCTGCAGAAGTGAAGATGGAAGGTTTCTCTTCCCTCTTCAATCAAGTTGACGTTGCTGATTTCTCCGCCAGCCCGCCGAGAATCAGCAGCCGTACCGCCTGCCGACAGAGTGAGGAAACGGCCTCCCGTCAACACTCCAGCCTCGAGGAACCGAGTCGGAGTCAAACGATGGATGAACACACAGTCTACCTGCGTCCTCATGTGGTTCAAGTAAGAGGTTACGTCAGGGCAGAGATAGAATATTATAGTGTGTTATTCTTGTGTATCAAGGTTATTGCTTGTACAGTTTACGGGCCGCCGAGTCCGGTCAATGCTGTCCGCCATTTTATGTGCGTCACTCCTTACACACACACACACACACACACACATAATTATGAATTTTTGTTGTAATACACATTCTGTCACGAATGCTGTTGATTGAGTTTAACTTGTATGTATTTATTATGAAAGTGCTCCATGATTTATAACAGATATCTGATCATCTGAGATGACATGAAGCGATGGCTCGAGATTATTTACATTGAAATCATGAACTACTCTGAGTTTTTATGAGAGTCAGCAACTGCACAAGATGAGCCTGAACTCATTTTTACTCCAATTAACACTTAACATGGTTGTTGTTTTTTTAAATGTGTAAATGTTGTCAGTCAAATAGTCACAAACACTTTATTAGGAACACCTGCACACCTACTTACTCATGTGATTATCTAATCAGCCAATCGTGTGATGCATAAAATCATGCAGATGCAGGTCAGGAGCTCAGTTAGGATCATAGTGCTCCTAATGAAGTGCTTTGTCAGTATATGTCCTGCTATAGGGGGCGTCCCGTGTGTGTCTTGGAGATCTCAATCTTTATGCAGCTGATGCATGTCATTGACTATCTGTGAATGAAAACTTGAATCATCCGGCCTTTAACTTTTATTTATTTACCTCCTTTAAACACTGATCGATCGCTCTCTATTCCCTGTAGCAGACTATTGATTTCATCTCTCTCTCTTTCACCCTGTTATGCAGTTTTGAGTTTGAAGACTCTGTCGATCCCTGGACGAGGATCTGCTGATGACACACTCACTTTGAATTGTTGATATTTTAAACAAAACTTTATTTCTTTAAATAAACAATAATTAATGATTCTTCCAAACTAATTACAGTTGTCTAGGATTTCAGCCTCACAAAAATATATAAATATATTTTTAATGACAAAAACAATATAAATAATATAATCGACCTCATGAACATATTCTTATAATCTCTCAGCAGCTTCAGTTTCACAGATTTTCACTTTGTTAAATTGCAGGAGGAACTCAATACAACACTGAAGTCTTTACAAGAGAAACTCAAACACACTGAAAACATTAAAGGAAAGTTTAATAAAGCAGTTCAACACATCAAGGTGAGGATACAGGATGAAGAATCAAACACATTTGCTGATAAATGATGTGATGTGTGTGAATGCAGAACTGATTGAAGTGAATTTGATGTGATTTCAGACTCAAGCTGAGCACACAGAGCGTCAGATTAAAAAGGAGTTTAAGAAGCTTCATGAGTTTCTCCGAGATGAAGAAGAAGCTACAATCACTTCACTGAGAGAGGAAGAGGAGCAGAAGAGTCAGATGATGAAGAAGAAGCTTGAGGAGATGAACACACACATCTCAGCTCTTTCACACACAATCAAACACATGGAGGAAATGATGAACTCCAATGACGATGTGTCATTTCTAAAGGTGAACGTCAAACTCTCATCATTGATTTCTGCTCTTATTGATCATTTCAGGAGATCATCAAGTGTTTTTTTGTCTTTTGCAGGACTTTAATGTGACAATGGAAAGGTAAGTGTCTCCTCTCTATGGTTGTGAAGTGAAAGTCACTGCAGTACTGACTCCTGAATGTTCTTCCAGAGCCCAGATCTCACAGCCGGATCCACAGATGACTTCTGGAGCTCTCATTCATGTGCCACATTACTTGGGCAACCTGACATTCAGAGTCTGGAAGAAGATGCAAGACATCGTCCACAAGAGTGAGTCTATAAAACCAGGGGCTGATGTAGGGGAGGGGACACAGGGGCGGATCTAGGGGAGGGGACACAGGGGCGGATCTAGGGGAGGGGACACAGGGGCCGATCTAGGGGAGGGGATACAGGGGCCGATCTAGGGGAGGGGACACAGGGGCCGATCTAGGGGAGGGGATACAGGGGCCGATCTAGGGGAGGGGACACAGGGGTGGATCTAGGCGAGGGGACACATGGGTGGATCTAGGGGAGGGGACACAGGGGCGGAACTAGGGGAGGGGATACAGGGGCCGATCTAGGGGAGGGGACACAGGGGCGGATCTAGGGGAGGGGACACAGGGGCTGATCTAGGGGAGGGGACACAGGGGCTGATCTAGGGGAGGGGACACAGGGGCGGATCTAGGGGAGGGGACACGGGGGCTGATCTAGGGGAGGGGACAGAGGGGCGGATCTAGGGGAGGGGACACGGGGGCTGATCTAGGGGAGGGGACACAGGGGCGGATCTAGGGGAGGGGACAGAGGGGCTGATCTAGGGGAGGGGACACAGGGGCGGATCTAGGGGAGGGGACAGAGGGGCGGATCTAGGGGAGGGGACACAGGGGCTGATCTAGGGGAGGGGACACAGGTGCGGATCTAGGGGAGGGGACACAGGGGTATATCTAGGGGAGGGGACACAGGGGTAGATCTAGGGGAGGGGACACAGGGGCTGATCTAGGGGAGGGGACACAGGGGCAGATCTATGGGAGGGGACAGAGGGGCGGATCTAGGGGAGGGGACACAGGGGCGGATCTAGGGGAGGGGACACGGGGGCGGATCTAGGGGAGGGGACACGGGGGCGGATCTATGGGAGGGGACAGAGGGGCGGATCTAGGGGAGGGGACACAGGGGCTGATCTAGGGGAGGGGACAGAGGGGCGGATCTAGGGGAGGGGACACGGTGGCTGATCTAGGGGAGGGGACACAGGGGCGGATCTAGGGGAGGGGACACAGGGGCGGATCTAGGGGAGGGGACAGAGGGGCGGATCTAGGGGAGGGGACACAGGTGCGGATCTAGGGGAGGGGACACAGGGGTATATCTAGGGGAGGGGACACAGGGGTAGATCTAGGGGAGGGGACACAGGGGCTGATCTAGGGGAGGGGACACAGGGGCAGATCTATGGGAGGGGACAGAGGGGCGGATCTAGGGGAGGGGACACAGGGGCGGATCTAGGGGAGGGGACACGGGGGCGGATCTAGGGGAGGGGACACGGGGGCGGATCTATGGGAGGGGACAGAGGGGCGGATCTAGGGGAGGGGACACAGGGGCGGATCTAGGGGAGGGGACAGAGGGGCGGATCTAGGGGAGGGGACAGAGGGGCGGATCTAGGGGAGGGGACACGGGGGCGGATCTAGGGGAGGGGATAGAGGGGCGGATCTAGGGGAGGGGACACAGGGGCGGATCTAGGGGAGGGGACACAGGGGTGGATCTAGGGTTCACATAAAGATTTGCATTAATATTATGCCCTTCCCCAAACGTCTCATCTAAACTTACTCAATCAGTAGAGTGTGTAAACATGATATGAAGCTGTTGTGTGTGACAGAAGCAAGTAATTGTGGCGTATTAGATGGAAATGATGTCCAGCGATGTCATTGGCTGTAGTGAAAGTCGTAGGAACAGTCGCACAATATCATATGAATTAGTCAAATGTAGAAAAGTCGTACGAATCCTGACGAATATAAACTTTTCTTGGATTGCATATACATGATCATGAGCGACTGAAGCTCTGGCTTATCGTGCTGGTATCAGTACACCCCTACATTCTCTCAAATATCAGAGGTGTGCAGTGAACATTTTACCCCGGAGGATTTCAGACCATCCAAAGAAACAAAGGGTGGATATCTGAATCCATCGGCTGTGTCCGTGATGTTTTTCCAGAGAACTCAAGTATGTGTGAAAACTTTGTCATTGTCACGCGTCCCTCAGCGCTCCTCGTCACCCGATTTCTGATTGACCTGCACTCAACTCACCTGCTCATCACTGCCTGCATGAATAACTCCCCTTCACGTCACTGTCACTGTCAACTCTCACACAAAGGACACTTGATTTCACCAACTACAACTTGTGTGACTTGAGTTCCTGACAGTCATGTAGTCTCTATATTTCTGCTCAAGATAAGCACCAGTGGTGGTGGTGTAGTGGGCTAAGGCACATAACTGGTAATCAGGAGGTTGCTGGTTTGATCCCCACAGTCAACACCATTGTGTCCTTGAGTAAGACACTTAACTCCAGGTTGCTCCCGGGGGATTGTCCCTGTAATAAGTGCTCTGTAAGTTGCTTTGGATAAAAGCGTCTGCCAAATGCATAAATGTAAATGTAGATGACACACCGGCATTGCTCTGAAATAAAGGATGATATTTACTGCAGTAAAGTTTGTTTTTGTTATTATTTTATTTTTATTATTATTTTATATTGTTTGAAATAGTTTTGGACTGTTTTGGTCTGTGCAAGTTTCTCTTGTAAACAATGACGTGCTTCCTGCCTCCTCCACGTGACCCGTGACCTTTCCAACGATTCAGGGCGCTTTACGATTTCTGAGGCCCCAAACATCCGAACAAGCCGGCCCCATTTCTAAAATATTTGCTTAAAAAATTACATAAAATTTATTTTAAATCATAGTTTTAAATTCATCCTATCAGCCATCATGGCCAAGTGCATTCAATATTTTAGAAAACAATTTTTTCTTTGTCATTATAATATGAGACAGTATTTGTATTACTTTGAGGATTTGTTGTACACAATAGTAATATATTCCTGTCTTATTGACTTTCAGCCCCTCAGCACACTAGAGCAGAAAACATTTCTGCTGAAACTTAATCTGGAATAATGTCAAACATTGTAACTTTCTTTGTATGAAAGACCTGAAATTAAATTCCACCATGAAAGTCTGCACATGACATACAGCAACAGAGAAATCATTAAAAGCACAAGATTACATGTTTACTGATAGTGGCACATGCTGGCCAATGTTGGTACCGCATTACTTTTTTTGAAGAGGAATAAAAACATTTTTGAAGAGAGAAATTGTATTTTTTGTTTGCGGTTCAGGGCTTCCGTATCTTTGCAAGCTGAACATGTTCAGAACATTAAATCTTTGTGACACAATCTAGATACAGTGCAACGACTGAAACAGGACGCTGGTGTCCCGGCATGCATTTTTGAATCCTGAAGCTCTTATTAACTTGACACAGTGTGTAGAAATGTGCCAGTCCTCCGTGAGACACTGAAGAAACAGCGAGACGCGGTGCAGCATGTATGAACGATCATCCAGACCCTAACCTGAACCCCTCTAAGAGCACATGTGCCCATCATGTCACCCCTCAAACATTTCAAATTGATACTTTGCTTTAGTGTATATTCAGAATATGTCACAGTATGTAACAATTGTTTCTCTCATCAGCTCCTGTGATTCTGGATCCAAACACCGCATATCCATATCTGATCCTGTCTGATAATCTGACAAGTGTGAGATACAGCATGAACAATCAACCGATTCCTGATAATCCAGAGAGATTTAACTGGTTTAAGTGTGTTCTGGGTTCAGAGGGTTTTAATTCAGGAACACACTGTTGGGATGTGGAAGTTAAAGACAATGAAGACTGGATTATTGGAGTAACTACAGCATCAAACCAGAGGAAGGGAAGAGATTTCCTCAACACTGATGTCTGGAGTGTGGGGTACAATGAGGATGAGTTTGGATCAATCTCACTATTCACCAATAATCCCTCCACTGTGTTTCATGTCACACATTATCTTGAGCGTTTGAGAGTTCATCTGGATTATAACAGAGGAAAAGTGTCATTCTCTGATCCTGTAACTAACACACATCTACACACATTCACACACACATTCACACACACACTCTTGCCATTCTTCTGGAGTTATGATTATATGTCATCAACCCCTCTGAGGATTTTACCAGTTAAACTGAATGTGACAGAAAATCACAGTTCTGACTGATTGTGATTATCGATGATAAAATAAGAGAATTGAAGTGAGTAAAATCATTGTGAATTGTGAAACACTATGAATTGTTTATCTTTGTAAAGGACTGATATGAGGTGATTTTAGACTTGATTCTTTGATCTGTGTGGATGCAGCATCACACAAAAGCAGAAGGTTTCAGTTACAGATGTCATTGTAGAAATACTCCATTAACAGCTGTATTATTTTCATAATGCACACATGAAGTCTTTAAGTGTCTGAATATGTTGTGAAGAGTTTACATGTGCATTAAACACATGTTTAAGTGTCAATTAAAACTCTCCAGAGAAATATCTCCTAACTTACACTTAAACACGTCCACTCAACTTCTGTGTCTGTGATATCTGCTCAGTGAAGTGATATAATTCAACACTTATTAACACATGAAATAAAAGCTTGATTTATATATATATATAATTTGTATATAAATTTTTTATAATTACGCTTTTGTATAATTACCATTGTCCATTGACATATGTAAAATATATATATATAATGTCAATGGACAAGGGTAATTATACAAAAGCACAATATTAAATGCAATATTATGTTTAACGTGCTGCAGTCAGACAGTTAGCTGATTGAAGAGCAGCATATTTTACAGCAACACAGCAATGACACAAAAAAGGACACTTCCTTCTGGTAAAAAGAAGAAAACCCGAGGAAGAGAAAAAACGGCAAGATAAAGGTGTGTAGCTAGGCTATGATGCGAGCTAACGTTAGCTGGCTAGTTAGTATAAACATAGTCTAGCTAATTAGCATTCTTGTTTTAGGAAAGTTCACGTTTGAATATTCATCCGTAAATAGCCTTGACATCTTAATATATTATAATACAACATATTACTTAGCTAGTTTGAGATTAAAGTTTTTGTCTTCTGTGTAAAAATAAGTTGTTCCTGGGTATATATTTTGCAATAAAATAAGCTTCTGTTCCTTAAACTTGGTACTGATAACAGTAACATTGTTTACATTAGTCTAGCATTTTGGGGTGGAGCAGTTTGAAAGTGGATTATTGAGGTAGTTTGTCTAAATTAAAGGGTTTATCTGGGAATTATTGTAATTTTTTACAATCTGTCATAGTTTTATTATTGAAACATTATTGTTATCTTGTTACAGGTCCTTGTGATCTGATCTGTAAATATTTAATTTAATATTGTACATTTTGTACATTTACATTTAGTTTTATATAAGAAAATACTGTTTATCTTATGTTATTTTATTTGTAGTTGATTGTTCTGCACTTTTGCACGTTGCAAAAAAATTGTAACCAAAAGCAATGAAAGTGGGTAACTTGTTTACTGTAAATGCGTTGCCTGCTGGTTTATTTTGCTACTTTTCAGTACACCACATTAAGTATGCCAGTTTGTACTGTAAGACTTTGAATATTAAAGTACAAATTAACACCTGACCACTCTTGTGGGTTTGCTACTGTTACAATTAAAAACCGTAGGAGGGTAAAAACATGCCAGGCAGACATTGGTATGATATAAGCAACACAGCTACAACTAATAAAATTGATAATGGGTGTGTTAGATTTATAGTGTGCGAATAATCAAGCAATAGTCAATCGTATTGGCGGCACCGAGGGGGCCTCCAAATCAAATTCTTGACAACATAAAACGGGTTGAAAAGAAAAAAACAGAGATTTGTTCAAAATATTTTAACATTAATATTTAGTTTGTAAAATTATATTGTTCCAAATTATTTGATCTAAAATTATACTATAGGATAAATATCATAGTGTGTCCGTGTCGTTTCTTCTATGTCCATTAGAGGTGCCACTGCACAATGACACAAATGTCCCGTGAGGCCTGTAAACAGTAGCAGTCCTTTTTTACCACATTATGACATGTATGGCAGTGCCAATCAGGCATTCATTATACCAGCCTGACAGCTGAGCCATAGTGTGAATGTACAGATCATTTCAGCCAATCAGAAATTGAACACAGACGTTAAAGCTGTAGTATGTCATTTCTGCGCCACCACATGGAACTGCAAAAATAATCTATGTTTTGATAACAGCTTTCTGAATGTGCCCCTCATTTGTTGTTATTCAAACAGTTAGTCCCGCCCCCAACTCACACCATTGGTTGAGTAACGCTGGGGCGGGTCTAAGCGTGTCGCTCTTAACAAGCACGGGGATTTTCATAGAGCCACAGAGACACAGTAATTTTTGTAGGAAAATTAACCTACGAATGGCTTTCTTGTAGCTGTCTATCAACATGATCACACGAGAGTTCGACATTTTTTTCTGATTGTTCCGGTACACTAGGATTGGCGACATTATATGCCAACTCACAGACCGCCATCATCTCCTATCAGAAATGTTTGCATCGGTTCAAGTATGATTCTTTACGCCTGCGGCACGTCCAAAAGCACGACGCGTCAGCAGTGGGTTCGGATCCTGTATCAAGACCAGGGAGTAATCACAGTCGCATAATCAGTGACGTAAGTGATTCGGACATTGCACTTTCACCTCTAACATTACATTTTTGCTCCACTAATAGTTAGGGTTAGGCATGGGGTTGGGTTGGGTTGGACTTCATAAAACAGGCATTTCTCTGCACTGTATTAATGCCTGTACAGCTGAAAACAACTCGCTTCACGGCTTACTTTTGGCGCCCCTACGCAGACAATACACCCAGAAAATGGAGCTCACAGGTGCCCATATGCCCAACAACACTTACCGCTTTGGCCACAGGGGGGCAGTGTTATGAACTTTGGTAATTATAGACCGATAGCTACAGAACTATGACCTACTCTTTCCAATCTCACTGTGAGATCAGTCTGAGCTGGAACAGAAGAAAGTATTTAAACACTTAAAAAATGGCGTAATTCAGCTGTAAGCAGAATGTCCAAGCTGCTTTGTTACCATACAAAGAAAGTGAAATGTGACCATATCTCCAAAAATGATAAAAATGCATCACAAAAGTAGCATGAAAGATCATCAAAGTAGTCGCAACAAAGTCTCATGACAACTCAAAATAAATTGTGCGACATGGCAAAATCTTCGAAACGGCGACTCTTCAACTCGTCCGGGGGTCCGAAGAACGTTTCCGGCAGCAGACCATCTGTTCATCTCCGAACCCTCCCAGATCTGGTCCTGATGCCAGTGTGTGCACATATGGAGATTTGAAGCCGGCTCCCGGAGTAGAGGTGCGTTCTGCGTTTTAAAGACAGCGATGAATGAAGCATTATCAGGTGTGCTTCATTCATCGCTGACCAAACGAGGCTTATTAATTATGCACCTCTTGTCGCTCTCCCACCCAACTCCCATCGTGAGCCTGGCTGAAGGGTGGCCCTAAGAGGCGGACCGACGATGACGAGCTGGAACGACGGATCATTCCGCCACAAAAGGCATAACATTTTAGCTAGCCTCCTATTCAACAGTTTGTTTTAATACAGGAGACATCTGTGAACAAATCTGGTTACTCATTCCATATTTATTTATGCAATAAAAATGACTAAGGATAATAATAGAAAAGGTCTCGTTCCAAACATCTTTTTATTACATTTTTGGGGGGGATTTTCTCCTGTTTTTCTCCCAATTTGGATGGTCAATTCCCAATATACTTAAGTCCTCATGGTAGTGCGGTTAGTCGCCTCAATCCTGGTGGCGGAGGACGAATCTCAGTTGCCTCCGCGTCTGAAACCGTCAATCCGCACATCTTATCACGTGACTTGTTGAGCGCGTCGCCATGGAGACATAGCATCTGTGGAGGCTTCACGCTGTTCTCCGCAGCATCCACACACAACTCACCACACGCCCCACCGAGAGCGAGAACCGCATTATAGTGACCACGAGGAGGTTACCCCATGTGACTCCACCCTCCCTAGCAACCGGGCCAATTTGGTTGCTTAGGAGACCTGACTTGAGATCTGAGTCACTCAGCACGCCCTGGATTCAAACTCACAACTCCAGGGGTGATAGTCAGCATCTTTACCACTGAGCTACCCAGACCCCTCAATCATTGATATGTTTATTTTTCTCAATGGGAGTAAAATTTGAATATTTCAATATGAGCCTTTCTGAACGCGCTGCAGAGAACGTCTTGTTTTGGTTTTAGCACTGGCACCATCCATGTAACGGTGCATTATTTATGAACTTAAGAGTGATCAATGATTCATTCTGCCACCAGTTCTGCGTAATTCAACATTTGTGCATGAATACGTAACACTGGCCGACTGCGGGTGTATATCTGGTCTGAGTCATGAACTAACAGCTTGTGTGTGTGTGTGTGTGTGTGTGTGTGTGTGTGGTCCTCTCTGTTTATGTGGCACATGTTTTAAAGGATTTTGGGTCTTCTCTCCATCTGTGCTGGTCTGATTCTTCGTTAAACCTTAAGATGTCAACACTGATGTCATGAGTGGATTTCAAACGTCCACATGACACAGCATCATCTACAACATACAAATCACAACAATTACACTGTTTAGAATGGAAAACTACAAACACACACTACAATATACAGACCAATTACATTTATGCATTTACATTTATGCATTTGGCAGACGCTTTTATCCAAAGTGTCTTACAGTGCACTTATTACAGGGACAATCCCCCCGGAGCAACCTGGAGTTAAGTGTCTTGCTCAAGGACACAATGGTGGTGGCTGTGGGGATCAAACCAGCAACCTTCTGATTAACAGTTCTGTGCTTTAGCCCACTACGATGCCACCACTACTCCACTGACTCGTGATCAGCACCACAGACACAAATACTTCAACTCAACATATGACAGCAAACCAACATACGCTGCATTACTCTGGCTTCTGTTCATGTTTGAAGATGAACACGTCAGCGGTCATAAACAAGTGAATTATGTGTTCTGAATCACAATAGAGTCATTCTGCAACACTCGAGTGACTCATTATTACAAAGCTCCTGAGGTGAATGTGTGTGAACACATGCTAGTGAGTCTTCAGTGATGATGTCTTAATATGATGCAAAACCTCATGTACGGCCAAAGTCTTTTCAAATCTTTCCCATGTGTTTTTGTGATGGACACCCTCCACGGGACCCCGAGTTGTTGAGATGTTCCAGAGAAGAGCAGATGCTCCACGCTTCAACACAGGGTGTCGGATTGGGAGACTAAATTTGATTGGGAATTTCAGGATTCGTGCGGCATGCGGTCCATTGGACATACGGTAGGCTTCATCTGTAAGTGAAACAGTGTGTTGAATGCAGTGATGAAACAGGCTAGTTCGTTTGCATTTTTAATCACATTTTAACATTTGTCAGTCTGATCAGATAATAGGTTTCATTGTGGGATACAGTATTGCACGCGGTGTGTTCTGTTGAATCCGGGTATCTGAATGTCTGTGGGAATTACATACGCTTGTACATCTATATGCGTTACATTCCATATTGTCTTTTGTTTATGTACTTTTATTTTGAAATCATTGTTAAGTTCCTGTTTCCTGGTCTTGGTCTTATGTCCTGTTTTCCCTCCATGTCCATGTGTCTGATTTCCATTGGTTCATTGTTTAATTACCTTGTTATCAGTTCTAGTTTGTCATTGGTTTCAGTTTATTGTCTTGTTATCTTGTTCTGAGTTTTGGTTTTCCATTGGCTTTCGTTTCCCCTTGTTTTTGTATTTAAGTCCTCATGTTTACCTTGTGCCTTGTTGAGGATTGTTGTAGTCCTGACGTCTGCCTGATGTTATCCTGATGTTTGCCTGTCAGTAGTTTAATGTTAATTAGAGTATTTGAGCCGTAGTCAGTTCCTGTTCCGTTCCAGTATCTCCATCTTTGTTAATAAATCTGCACTTGGGTCCTACACTTCGCCTTCGTTATTCCCTCAGATTGCTACAAATCGTGACAATGTTACTGGCGTAAATATGAATATTATAGTGGGAATGTTTTTACTAACAGCAAAATAAATAAATCAACAAACAGGGTTTTGAGTTTTAAAAATCATTCATGTTTGTTATGTCAGAGACAAAAATATTTGTATTAAATATAAATACAAAATAATAATATATATAATATTATTGTATTACCAACACATTTTGTTCTGTTCTATTGAACAGGCATCTGGGAATTCTATTCTAAATCATGGACATCTGGGAATATTGTTTTATTATATACTATTAAAATATTAAATTTATGCAACTCTTATATTCTATAGGAAAGACTTTCAAGGCTTCTATTCTATCGAATAGACTTCAAAGGTTTCTATTGTGTTTTATTCTTGTCTATAGAAGGAAATCTAGGAATATTATTTTAAAATATGTTTTTTAAATAGACATCTTGGGCTTCGATTCTATGCTGTTCTATTGTATTCTATAGAATATACATCTGGGCTTCTATTCTGTAAAAGACACATCTTGGACTTCAGGGGATTCTATTCTATTCTATTATGTTAAAGCATAGACATCTGGGAATACTATTTTATATAATATTCTATCAAATAGACATATTGGGCTTCTTTTCTATTGTGTTCTATAAAATGATGACTAATACTTTATAGACTTTATATTACAGTTTCATTTTATGTAAAGCGGTTTTTAAAAGAAGTGTGTTATGTAAAGTGCTATATAAATGATAATGACTTGAATATTCTATTCTAGAAAAATAGACATCTGAAGGTTCTGTTCTAGAAAAATAGACATCTGAAGGTTCTGTTCTAGAAAAATAGACACCTGAAGGTTCTATTCTAGAAAAATAGACATCTGAAAGTTCTATTCTACAAAAATAGACATCTGAAGGTTCTATTCTACAAAAATAGACATCTGAAGGTTTCGTTCTAGAAAAATAGACACCTGAAGGTTCTATTCTACAAAAATAGACATCTGAAAGTTCTATTCTACAAAAATAGACATCTGAAGGTTTCATTCTACAAAAATAGACATCTGAAAGTTCTATTCTACAAAAATAGACATCTGAAGGTTCTGTTCTAGAAAAATAGACATCTGAAGGTTCTATTCTACAAAAATAGACATCTGAAGGTTCTGTTCTACAAAAATAGACATCTGAAGGTTCTATTCTAGAAAAATAGACATCTGAAGATTCTATTCTAGAAAAATAGACATCTGAAAGTTCTATTCTACAAAAATAGACATCTGAAGGTTCTATTCTAGAAAAATAGACATCTGAAGGTTCTATTCTAGAAAAATAGACATCTTCGGCCTTTATTCTCTTCTATTTATTTCTATAAAAATAGACATTAGATTATTTTATTACATATAATATATTTTATTTTATATCTATGTCTAAAATAGACATCAGGGGGTTTAATTCTATGTTATTCTATATATAGACATCTGGTGCTTCTATTTTATTCTGTACTATTCTATATTCGATTCTATAGACTTCTGAGCCTTCTATTCTATTCTGTTCTATTCTATAAAATAGACATCTTGGGATTCAATGCTATTCTGAAAAAATAGACATGTGAGTCTTTAATTCTATTTTATTCAAAACATATGTGTGTGTGTGTGTGTGTGTGTGTGTGTGTGTATGTGTCAGTGTGTGTGTATATAATACATCTAAGGCTTCCGTTCTATAAAATAGACATCTTGGGATTCTGTTCTGTACAAGAGACAGTAGGCTTCTATTCCATTTGGGGATTGTATTCTATTTTTGTTCATTAAAATAGACATACAAGGCTTCAGTTCTATTCTCATACAGAGAATCTGCAGAATCCTCTTTTAGACACAGCTGGACTGAAACCATTGGCATGTGTGATATGAGAGATATGAACAGCAAACAGATGACCACTGAACTGCTGGATCCCTTGAGACCAGTGACATCATGGGCTGTGTCTCAAACGCTCGCGTGCTGCCTACCTAAACAGCTTTTTGATGCTGATTTGTAATGCACATGCAAAAATACTGCACATGCCAATATGATGGCAAAAACAAACAAAAAAAGATTGCCGATTTGGAATGTGCATATGATGGCCCAAATACTGCACACACGCCTAGGATGTGCGCTTGGAACGGGGATGAGGAAAACATGCTGTCTAAACAGGCAACTCACTAGGATTTAGCCCGTGTGTGTGGAGGAGGAGAGCGTTAAACATCACTGTGATTCAGAGGGAATGAGAAGAATGAATAAAACACCCTGCAGTTCAGAGAGAGAGAGAGAGAGAGAGAGAGAGAGATGTTGACAGTAATAGGAGCGGATGGGCGCGCGGGGCGAGTTTTATTAAGCGCGCTCGAGCGCACGCGTTAGTCTCGTGCGCGTTCCTTTATGACGTCATGAGTATGCGCTCGTGCGTTCAGCATTCGGACTGTTGCGGGATGTCGGTGTTTAACCCGCTCATTCATTCTCCCGGCGCGCCAGTATCATCTGAATTAATATGTCGGGTCCTGACACGCGTCTCCGCCGGTAACACCGTCACGTTGTGTCGTCAGCGGTTCATTCACGGGCGGATCCAGCAGCATCTGTAGCATCACATCATGGATGATTCGGGAATAATCAGGCGCAGACGGCTGCAGGTCAGATCATAATGCCTTTAATGTTACACCGACACTGAAGCACTATGCTAACACCATGTTTTGGTAGTGCCATGGCATTAGCATGGTTTATGGACCTATACTATACATGTATAGATGTTTTTGGGACATGGTACCGTGATGATGGCATGACTAAATGCAATAGTTATGGTAATTATAATGATGCAATGCCATACTCTTGGCATGACCGTGTGATCATGGTTTGTAAATTTAAGTACATAAAATGAGATCATATTTGCACATTCGCCTATAAAGTGCTCTGAATGTTTTGAATGACATGTTTGCAGTGTTGTGTTTGTGTGTTTATGTGTTGTGTGTGTGTGTGTGTGTGTGTGTGTGTGTGTGTGTGTGTGCGCGCGCTGCTCTGTGTGCTGGACATTTATAATATATAAATGTAGAAATTATATTTTGCATAAAGAAAATAAAGTGTAGTTAATTTTGTGACATGTTAAGCACATTTCCACCCATTACAGTGATGCAAAATATCTCAATCTCATTACTGTAATACTGTTTGGAAAATCACCAAGTCCACAAAAAAATTATAATTTCAACCTTTTCATGAAAAAAAGAGGATACAGAGAGGCACTTACAATAATGGGGCTTACAGTTTGAAGCGTATTAAACCAGAAATGCTACGCTTATAATCTTATAAAAGCACTTGCATTATTTCTTCTGTTAAAACTAGTGTATCATTCGAGCTGTGAAGTTGATGACGTCATCTTACTTGCAGGATTACAGGGTGTAAGGCGTTACGTCGTCATAGTAATGAAGCAAAATTGGCTATAACTTTACACAGATAAGATTAGTAAGTGATTATATCACACTAAAATCATGTTAACATGTATATTGTTTATGTCTTGTGTCTATACTTTTGAAACAGTGAGTATTTTAATGATTATCGTCTGGCCCCATTCACTTCCATTGTAAGTGTCTTACTGTAATCATGATGGGATATAACTTTACACAGATAAGATTAGTAAGTGATTTTATCACACTAATATCATGTTAACATGTATATTGTTTATGTCTTGTGTCTATACTTTTGAAACAGTGAGTATTTTAATGATTATCGTCTGGCCCCATTCACTTCCATTGTAAGTGTCTTACTGTAATCATGATGGGATATAACTTTACACAGATAAGATTAGTAAGTGATTTTATCACACTAATATCATGTTAACATGTATATTGTTTATGTCTTGTGTCTATACTTTTGAAACAGTGAGTATTTTAATGATCATCAACTGGCCCCATTCACTTCCATTGTAAGTTTTTTTTTTTCTGTAATCGTGATTTTTCTCTCTTTTTTTAAAGAAAGGGAGTGATGAGTCGAAATATTTTTTTGTAGTCCACTTTATGCCACAAATACTTATGATAATGATGATTTAGCCGTAAAATGTGCCTATTTGTTATGAAAAGAATGACATAATAGTTATTCTCATCATAATAGCACAGAGATTCTGCTTCTGAAGGTAGTAGTGTATATAGACAGCAAGTCAAAGTCCCTCCAGCATCCACTCACAGAGACAGCAGCTACTAGTATGCATGTGGCACCCTGCTGCATGATGAGTTTGACCTTTGACCTCAGTGACTGGGTGTTGCACCATATGGCAGCAACAGTGCAGGGGGTGTTAACTGAAAATCTATGTCTGTGTCAGATGGAGATAGGAGCACCCGAGGGATAGAAACAAATGTTGAAAGGTCGTTATTCTCACACCGAGACAAAAAATGTGTCACATGTTTTAAATGCACAATATAAAACACAAAAGCATTCAACGAGACCGCTTGCAGTTCTGAGTTTGCATCTGAAGGGCGTTAACATTTGGCCTAGTCATGATCCGAGACGTAAAAATGCATGAAGTGACCATGTTTAAATGCCCCTAATTGTCCATGATCCTGCTCGGTTATCGGCCAATGAGACAGATGATTGATTTTTTGGAACAGATTGCCAGTAGTCTGCTGCCCGTGTTTAATCACAGAAAAGCTCTGATGCACTTTCTGTCCTGACGCAGAGACTATTAGTAAAAAATAGCTGGAGGAAAGCGGGAAATCCACGTCTGTTTTCTTGGCATGGAAACACACTTCGGTTCATGACTCTCAGATTATGGGGTTGGCAGAGTAATTGATGCGTTTGCACCAAACAGCGGGCATGAGGCCCAGCTTTCGCCATTTCATTAAAACCGCTTCCTCGATCCCTCATTTAGCAGTCGGATCGTCTGGAATTACAATGGACGATCATCAGACGTTGTCTTTATACAACCCATATAAAAGAGATATAAAATGAAAGGTTGCCAGAACGTTGATATATGGTTGCTTGGATGTTCCAAGTGTTTTTTAGCTAATTGCTATGCTGTTGCTATGGTGTTTTGGTTGGTTGCTAGGTTGCTCACTGGAGTCCACCCTCAACAATATGACTCTGCTCCCTCTTTCAATGCAAGTCTCTTTATCAGTAAATGTTTTACTGTCTTATCCTCCGCTAGGCAAAAATACAAAGTTTGATCGCTTATTAAAATACACGGCTGATACTTCATAGAATATGTCCATACGAATACGTTTAATTTCAGTGGCCTAACGTTATCATTTTCTGAAGTGTGTGCTAATGGTAAGCGTTATCGGCGGATGAAAATGGCGTTTTTGTTTGGATGAGTGTAAACAGTGAATTTGATGTGTTTCCAAACAAAAGCATATTAAGCACTTTTTCTTCTCTCCAGGTTAAATACAACTGTAAGAACAAAAATATGCCATTGAGCAACACTTTAATTTAAATATATTATTTTTGAATTATAACAAAACTGTACAATGTATGCTTAAAGTATTTTTGAACACTTTTATATAAGATTTGCTTCAACTTTTACTTTAAGTTTTAACCAAGTACTAAAATAGCTAAATAAACAAGCATACAATAGAATGAATAAAAACTATTTCCAAACTAATGCACAAAGTGTTCTTGTATAAATAAAGCTGCATATTGCCATTTTTCTTCCCGATAAGAAATGCACAGTGGCATATATTGTGATTCAATAAGTCGAGAGCAATCACGTTATAGTCCAGCTGTATTAAGCGTCCTCGAGTCTCTCTCAGCCGTGTGCAGTTTCAGTCTCTCCCCCTTAGATCGGGACATTCGGGCAACTCATAAAAGAGGCACCGACCGCACAAAGAAATGCCAGTTTATGAGTTTATAGTTATTAACATGAGTATTATTTGAACTTTAATAAAGCTATAACACATTAAATATAAATGCAATAAAGATGTAACGCCAGGGTGTTTCCTTTAAAGCACTCCAGCTCCGCTTATTCCACAACGAGAGTGCTTCTGAATTTACTTTTTATATATATATATATATATATATATATTGGGCTGTTTTAGTGTCTGTTGCTTTAAATGCTTTTAAATGACCAGTTTTATTACGTGGAAAATCTTCATTGCATGAGCACTCAAGCGGGACTGTGGAGGACGCCAATCTGTCTATATCGTAACCGAAACGGAGCTACAGCTTCATTGTTATGGAATAAGGTCGTTAGGGACTAGTTGCTAGGTTACACAAAGCACAATGTTTTCACTACAAGCGTTTTTCACGCAACGTGCAAACAAACTAATACAGAAAGCCAAATTGCAAACATTAAAAAAAGTATAAAGTGCCAAAGGGACGACTTGCAAATCTGAAGTTGGGTCACGGAGAGTTTGTATCGATTGATCCTTGGAAGCAAATCCTTGTGTTGACCATCAATAATGAAGCAGTCTGAGTTAGCACAAGCAGCTCTAGCGAGGAGATAAATATGGCGGACTGTGCGCTGCTCGCTCAGGATTTAATGAGGGCAGATCTAAGCTACCGTGGGCGGTAACTTTCCCCTTTTGGCGCCACGAGGGGCTGCAAATCTGAACGACTCTGAAACGCTGTTTTTTATTGATGGGGAAAGGAAAGAAACTAGGGGATGGTATTTTACCATATTTTTGTGGCTGTCTGCTCACACTGGGGTCACATAATTATGTTCAAAAATACTGAAAAAGTTGATTTGGCATAAAATGTCCCTTTAAGCTGCGTTTACCCAAAGGTAAGAAACATCACACATGGGATCTCTTTAAAATCTCAATTGTTTCTCCTAGAGAGCAATGAGTGACGTTTGAGTGACCAGTAATATTCATTGAATTCTCTTTAAAATAAACTCATGTGCTTAAATGAAATATTTCTAATGGCTTCTAGAAGGAAAAGTAATTATCTTTAATAGAGAGAGAGAGAGAGAGAGAGAGAGAGAGAGAGAGTGTGAGTGTGTTCAAGGCTCATGACGCCATCTGAAACGGCAGCGCTCGGCTGATCTGTGTTCAGAGTTGGACAGTCTGTTCACATTCGGCTCCATCTGTCCACACGAGTTAACCCTGCGTCTCTGGGTTTGTGGGAAGCTTTTACCGCAGTTGGGAAACAAACTCCATTACAGTCTAAAATTAAACGTGTGAGTCACGGCGAAGCAAACGGACAGTGCGAGCGTTACGTCACGTCCAGTTTCACGTGGAAGTTTAATTTAATGAAGATAAGTCCTCGTGTCTGTATCACACATTCATGTAATGCAGATCTTTCATTGCCTGGTGTGATGATGTCATCACAAAACGGAACTATTCATTTACATTTAAACAACAACATTATTGTGTCATGATAAAGGAGTGAACAGAGTGTGTGTCTTATGCATATTTCTGTGTAACTGTCCGTGGTGCTGAATCTCCAAAAATATTTCAACCTGTTTTTAGGATTTCTGAATTTCAATTTCATAATCAAATTCAAATATAATCAATTAAATGTTTTTTTTTTTTTTTATAAATTTTTTCAAAATGACTCAAATCTCATCGAATGTTGTTCTGAAACTGAAATGTGTCAGTTAGTTTATGATCGCTCATCGCTCATAAGAAGTGCGGTGTTGTTATTCCAGTGTGTCTGAGAGCATTACTTAGTTCAAATACAATTATTAAAGGGTGATTTTGTGCAAAGTAATCTTGCAAAGCTAACCTTTAGACTATTGGCATGAAGTCTGGTCCACTTTACGCACTCAGTTGTTGTTATTATTATTATTATTATTATTATTATTATTATTATTATGTTTTGGGGATTTACTCATTTCAATTGAATTGAGTCATCTTTAACAAAATGTTAAAAAGTCAAGAATGTTTTATTAACTTCATTTTGATACAAACATTTAGTTTTAATGGAATTTTGTAATGAAACTGCAATGTGTTGATCTTAAAATGATTATTTGAATTGCGTTTATTATTGCTCATCACTCCAAGAAGACCTGTGGTGATTTTCCAGCGTTGCGTGTCCGGGATCATTACTTACAAACCTTCGGCATGAAGTCGAAAATAAAACTATTATTTTGACATTTTCACATGTCAATTAAATTGAGGAATCTTTAAAAAAATAAACTAAAAACCTTAAATATTTTAAGTTGTATTAATTCTGTTTGGTAAATAATTACACGTTTTAACTCGATGTAATTTTGTATTAAATTTAAATGCGTAAATCGTAGAAATAGGCAAAACTATTTTTTGAGTGCACTTTTATTTGGATCTAGAATCCCATTTGACTGGCAAAGTGTCCAAATATGGTCTGCTTGGTTTTTATCTGACGTTTAGGGACAAGCAAATTGCCTCACAGCAAGAAGATCCCCAGGGCCTTTCTGTATGGAGTTTGCATGTTGTTCCCATGTGTGTGTGTGTGTGTGTGTGTGTGTGTGTGTGTGTGTGTGTGTGTGTGTGTGTGTGTGTGTGTGTGTGTGTGTGTGTGTGTGTGTGTGTGTGTGTCACCTGTCCAGGCTGTTTCCCTGCCTTCGGCCCGAGACCGTTGGGATAGTCTCCGGCTCTACCTGCGACTCTACATAGGACAAGCAGCAATAGAGGATGGATGGATGTATATGTGCTGTAATCCTCTTATGGTCGTGATCTCTGTTATTTACAGTGTATTGACCTGTAGGGTCACTGAGACAGACACAGATCCAGAGCGTTTAACAGTCTCACGCCGTTATACGCCACTTTAAACATGTCAGCACACCTCACGCGGCACGTGTTGTCATGGAAACGACATGCTTTTATCGATGATCAATAAGAAACCTGGTAGTAATTAAGAACGTGCAGATCAATTATTCAATGCAGAAACATGTCCTGTTACTAAGTTATCAGAATTAAAAACTGGAGTTTTTATTTTCTGCAGACTGAAGGTTAATATTTAGTGTGAGGTTTGATCAACACTTTAAGCAACAGTTCTTATAATACACTTCTGAAAGATGTTGGGTGGAGCCGACTTAAATAATTACAGTTCAAGGACATCCAAGTGTGTGTGTGTGTGTGTGTGTGTGTGTGTGTGTGTGTGTGTGTGTGTGTGTGTGTGTGTGTGTGTGTGTGTGTGTTTTAATGTATAGTTCTGTTGTTTCTTATGAATGAAGAACAGCTGGTGAAGTTCTGCTGGAGAAAGAGAGAGACTGTCAGTAAGACAGATGAGAGAATAATATGTGAATCGGTCATGCGTTTAATCACACACACACACACACACACACACACACACACACACACAGACACACACATACATAACACAGACACACACATACATACACACACACACACACACACACACACACACACACACACACACAGACACACACATACATAACACAGACACACTCACACATAACACAGACACTCACACATAACACATACACATACACATACACATAACACAACACAGACACACACATAACACAGACACACGAAACACACACAACACACAGACACACACATAACACACAACATACACACACATAACACAGACACACATAACACAACACACACACACACATAGCACGCACACACATAACACACTCTCACACACACACTCTCACACACACACATACTCACATAACACACACATTTACACACACACACAGCACACACACACATAACACAACACACACACACATAGCACGCGTTCACACATAACACACACACACACACACATAGCACGCACACACATAACACTCTCACACACACACATACTCACATAACACACACATACACATACTCACATAACACACACATACACACACATACTCACATAACACACACATACACTCACATAACACACACACACACACACACACACACCAAGCCACTCTGTCTCATATCTCAGAACACTGTGCCAGTTTTCTAACAAACTGTTTATAGTAAGAAAATCTGACATTGTGCATTTTTACATTTCAAATTTGTGTTTGTATTCAAGTCTTTCTTAAAAACAATCGACACTTGCTTTGTCATCTAATGCACTGACGTTCAGATGTTTTAAGTGTGACACAAGTAAACAAATAATTTGTGTTTAATTAAAACTAATCTATGATCTCTGTTTTTCCTCCATCGGTGTGTCTGTGTGTCTTTGGCTCAGAAGGATCTTCCTCTGCCCCGTAAGAACAGCAGGTGAGTTGAACGCACCTGAATCTCTGATCTCAGCACAATGCAGCGTTATACGAGACGAGAAAGAGCATCTGCAATATGTGAACCGTTATTGTGTGAGGTCAAGAGTTATAGTTGTGTTTCTCTTCATCCGCTCTGTTTGCTAGTGGGCTGTATTTTCCAAAGGGATTTCTTAAAATCTGTAGTAGACTGTGCACTTATATGTAAATATGTGAGCGTGTAGGGAGAGTGACCCGATTGCTGCAGAGCTCTTTTGGCGAGCTTTGTTTGCTGCAATTCTCTGATTGGTGGATCTCTGTTCAGGATTATGGGTAGTGTAGTTCTTAATCTGGAATTGCACTGTTGAACATGATTTGTTTAGCTATGATGTTGAAATAATGTGGACTTGCACCAAGTGAAGTTTCAGCATATAACCGGTAAGGCAATGCTTTATTCCCCCTTATGCTCTAGTGCACCGAGGGGCTGCTGTGCCTTGTTAAAATGCTGTCTAGGTAGGCAGCTCACTAGGGATTGGAACAGAGCTGTAATATGTGAAATGAGCACAACATGTCTTCCTTTAATGGTCCGTTCTGTCTGTCTGTCTCTCTCCATTTCTCTAAAAGCTTCATTCAGTTTGATTTTCTGTGATTCACAGTTATGTCATACACCGTAACCTCTGGGGGAAAAAACATAGTGCACTTAATGTTAGAAGTGAGATCAACACACACACACACACACACACACACACACAATCACAGATCATCTGAACGGATGTAGCGCACCTGCTGCCCTCGTTTAATGCTGTCTTGGTTTCATCCGTTGCCTTCGGGATTTAACCCAGAATTCCCTGTGTGCTCTTGCTCTATATTAGTGTGTGTGAGCAAAGCCAGACGCTCCAACCGCTCTCCATTTTACACACACACTGTATGATGTTTTTCATGTGTGCTGGTTATTTCATCTGTGATTCAGCTGTTTTGCAAACGGCAGTATGTTTCGTCGCACTAAAAGGTAAAAGGATTTTAAAATCTGTTTTTAAATGTAATGCTAAGAGACGTGAAGATGCGGTGAGGTCATTGTTTACCTGCAGCTGTTGACACACAATGACCTTGTTGATGGAACAGAGAAATAATTAGACCTGCGCTTTTAAGATGTTGTTGGTGTTTTGGGTTGTTTTTTTATATTTTATGGGTGCAATGTTTATAATATATGTGTCGTGTTTGACTGAATCGCAGGTGATTCAGTTTCGTGCATTTGTGTTTTGTTCTGCACTCCTAAGGACTCTTTTTTAATACATGGTATCGTGCTATTAGCGTGGTATTCCTTGTATGTGTTTACATGGTACTATAAATGTATAAAGCTATACATTTTGACTATAAATATACTTGTATTTTATTCAATACTGAAACAGGTCAATCTATATTTAAATGGGCTATTTTACTCAATATATCAAGATCAGATGTAAGTCGAGTCTCTCGTGCACTTCACGTGTGAAGCCATTGTGTGTCTGTAATGTCTCTCTCATACACTCACTCAAGCCATATCAAATAACGTTTACTCGCCCTCCATTAGTGCGCTCTCTTTCTCTCTTTCTCTCTCTCTCTCTCTCTCTCTCTCTCTCTATATATATATATATATATATATTCCTCATCCTGAGTCTCTCTCTCTGAGACTGTCTGAGATTAATGACTCTCAGAATGGAATTTTCTTTATCGCTGTAGCTCTACTGCAGGACACACACACACACACACACACTCACACAGTGCATTCTCTCCTTTCACATTCTATTATTGTCACACCAGCTCCAGTACACATGTATCTGCTGTGATATGATGCATTAAAGTGTATGTGTGTGTGTGTGTGTGTGTGTGTGTAGTTGCCGTAGTAACAGGAAGAGTTTGATTCTGACCTCCACCTCCCCGACTCTGCCCCGCCCACATTCCCCATTACCAGGACACATCGGTAAGTGTGACATGTCCTCCTGACTCTGATTGATAAACTAGCTAACACTGCTAGACAAACCAGGTCATACCAGTTTAAGGTGGTCAAGCTGGTTTGTTACTGGTTCAAAGTGGTTTACCAGCTTGACAAAGGTGGTTTACTAGCTCTATCCAGCTTGATCATGGGGATTTATCAACTCTAACCAGTTTCACTAAGGTGGATTACCAAATCTAATCATATTGACAAAGATGGTTTACCTGCACTAGCCAGCTTGACCAAGGTGATTTACCAGCTATAACTAGCATCACTAAGGTGGTTAACCAGATCTAACCATCATGACCAAGGTGGTTTACTAGCTCTAGCCAGCTTGGCCTTGGTGGTTTACTAGCGCTAGCCAGCTTGGCCTAGGTGGTTTACTAGCTCTAGCCAGCTTTGGCCAAGGTGGTTTACTAGCTCTAGCCAGCTTTGGCCAAGGTGGTTTACTAGATCTAGCCAGCTTTGGCCAAGGTGGTTTACTAGATCTAGCCAGCTTTGGCCAAGGTGGTTTACTAGCTCTAGCCAGCTTGGCCAAGGTGGTTTACTAGATCTAGCCAGCTTTGGCCAAGGTGGTTTACTAGCGCTAGCCAGCGTTGGCCAAGGTGGTTTACTAGCGCTAGCCAGCGTTGGCCAAGGTGGTTTACTAGCGCTAGCCAGCGTTGGCCAAGGTGGTTTACTAGCGCTAGCCAGCGTTGGCCAAGGTGGTTTACTAGCGCTAGCCAGCGTTGGCCAAGGTGGTTTACTAGCGCTAGCCAGCGTTGGCCAAGGTGGTTTACTAGCTCTAGCCAGCGTTGGCCAAGGTGGTTTAATAGCTCTAGCCAACTTTGGCCAAGGTGGTTTAATAGCTCTAGCCAGCTTTGGCCAAGGTGGTTTACTAGCTCTAACCGGCTTCACCAAAGTTGTCTACCATTGATCAGATTGGCCACTGCCCCACCTGCTGATTGTGCAGCTCATCAACGTTCTTGTCCAACTTGGGTCATAGAAGACCAACATGGACCAGTTAGAGACCATTTAAAAGGTTTTTGATGTCATATGGTTTAACATGATATCAAGCTGGTTGTTTGTGGTAATTATCTAGTCAAAGCTGGTTTAGATTGTTAAACAGCTGGATTACCTCCCAGTGAGTCTGGTCAACAATCTTGGCCTTGCTGGAGGTTAGACGGTTAACCAGAAATCCAAAATGCAGCATGACCACCTTAAGCTTTTATGAGATGGTTTGTCCAGCAGGGGAATATAACTTTTGGAGAAACTGATGCTAATCTGTTTCAAATGTATCTTTGTCATCAGCATGCAAGAAGAATTGGTTATTAGATTATTTTAGATGCTTCCATCATGAATGGAGTAATTTTGTGTACTTTATTTTATTGTTTGAGTCTCTTCTTGTCAACACAGGAAGTAGTCCCCTGGACAGCCCTCGTAATTTCTCTCCCAGCACGCCAGCTCATTTCTCTTTTGCTTCCTCAAGACGGTAAGTCCAGTGACTTTTATTGTGTTTACACTCAGCCAATCATACTCGGTATAGCTGATTTCAGGAGAGATGATGTCACGTTAACCTATAATCTATAGTCTATAATCTAAATATGAATCTGTGTGTCTAGCGATGGACGTCGTTGGTCACTGGCATCTCTTCCATCTTCTGGTTATGGAACCAACACACCCAGTTCAACGGTATTTCACTTTCTGCACTTGCAGACACTACACTGCTTACACACATGCTCTCAGTATGTTTGTATGCATGTATGTGTTATATAACCCAATGAAAAGCAAGAGAGTAGTGAAGCAGGGTTAGCTGAGTGACAGAAGGGAATAGAAAGGTCTGGAGCAGATAGGTAGGAGATGTGTGATACATTAGATGATCAACATCTGTAGAGAGAGATGCATCAGATGTGTTACTGCTGCTCTTTGATCACAAACACACACAAATACACTTGAGTGTTTTAGTTGTGGTTTATTTATGGCAGTACATTGAACAGCTACTTATTTTTACTAGTTAGAGCTATATTTTATGTTTGGTGAATGTTTGCATGGGATGCAGTTTATGGATAGAGGGATATTTTTTACAGGGAATCATTTTAATGAAATAAAAGAGTAGAATATAACAAATTTCTCTCTGTCTCTAGTCTTCCAGTTCCTCGCAGGAGCGATTGCATCAGTTGCCGTCTCAGCCGACCATGGATGAGCTGCACTTCTTGTCGAAACACTTCGGCAGCTCAGAAAGCATCACCGATGATGACGGGGGGCGCTGTTCACCCCACATAAGACCACGCTCACGCAGCCTCAGGTACACACACACACCAAACACCTGTTCATTAGGGGTGTGAAAAAAGCATTTGCACTTGTTCATCTCAAGTCTATTGACTGATCTGGAGCATACGGTTTGATGGCCAGTTTCAACCTCTGCTAATTCACCTGAATGGCTCTGTAGATGGATACACTTGTTGATACATAAGTTAAGGACGCTGACGATCAGTAACCATGGTTTTATTATAGTAATATTATTGTAACCATGACTGCATGAACCGTGGTTATTTTTGTGGTTACTTTGGTTCACTAAAAATACCATGGTGATTTTTCTTGAGTATCAAATTGAGTATTCTTACTCGAGTTGCCTCTTTTTTGGTTCTGAACATGCAATATCAAGCACTGAACCGCCTCGAAACCATGACCCTAAAACCGTGATGCAAACCGAACCATGAGATATTTGAAACGTTACACCCCTACTGTTTAAGTAAATGAGGGTTGGGGGGGATTTCTGCCCCTCTTTCCCCCAATCTGGAATGCCCAATTCCCAATGCGCTACAAGTCCTCATGGTGGCGTAGATGAATCTCAGTTGCCTCCGCGTCTGAGACCGTCAATTCGCGCATCTTATCTTGTGAGCACGTTACCGTGGAGACCTAGAGTGTGTAGAGGCTTCACGCCATCCACCGCGGCATCCACTCTAAACTCGCCACACACCCCACCAAGAGTGAGAACCACATTATAGCGACCACAAGGACGTTACCCCATGTGATTCTACCCTCCCTAGCAACCGGGCCAATTTGGTTGCTTAGGAGACCTGACTGGAGTCACTCAGCACACCCAGGGATTCGAAATGACGAACCCCAGGTGTGGTAGCCAGCGTCTTTACCACTGAGCTACCCAAGCCTCGATTTCTGTTGGATTTATAAAAAGCTAATTGAGTTCAGAATAACCCAAAAATTCATGTTTTTTTTAGTCTTTTGGAATAATATTTTAGTCAAAAACTACATATTTTACTTCACGATTAAGTGCAAAATGCACGTCGAACTATAACAGGCCAAGTATTAATCAAATATTCATGCATTTAGAGAAATGTATAAACAAACATGTACAGTAATATTTAAAAGATACAACTAAACACCTGCTTGTGAAAAGTAATTGCATAAAATAAACATATCAATAAAACATTTACTCTCAAAATAAAATCAGTAATAAAGCACCTAAATCATAAATGGGTTTGGAACAACATGAGGGGGAGTGACAAATGACAGAATTTTAATTTGTGGGTGACCGTTCTTTAAATAGAAAAACAAACATTATTTACAACATTTATGAATCATTTTTATTGTTGAGGATGTCACCAAGGGGGGTTTTATCAGATTTAGTTCCCTTATGAGGACAAATATGTCCCAGAAGTATAGTGACAGTCCACAAACACACACACACACTTAAAACAACAAATACTCCAGTGTATTTGGTAAGATAGTTTGTTTAAAACACTCTCTTGCTCTCTCTGTCTTATGTGTGCAGTCCAGGTCGATCTCACTCGTGTTACGACAATGAAATCGTCATGATGAATCATGTGTACAGAGAACGATTCCCCAAGGTAAATCACACACTGTACTCACTGTTCCCTTCTTCACTGTTCCCTTCTTCACTGTTCCCTTCTTCACTGTTCCCTTCTTCACTGTTCCCCTCTTCACTGTTCCCCTCTTCACTGTACCATTCTTCACTGTTCCCCTCTTCACTGTTCCCCTCTTCACTGTTCCCTTCTTCACTGTTCCCTTCTTCACTGTACCATTCTTCACTGTTCCCTTCTTCACTGTTCCCTTCTTCACTGTACCCTTCTTCACTGTTCCCCTCTTCACTGTTCCCCTCTTCACTGTTCCCCTCTTCACCGTTCCCCTCTTCACTGTTCCCTTCTTCACTGTACCATTCTTCACTGTTCCCTTCTTCACTGTACCATTCTTCACTGTTCCCTTCTTCACTGTTCCCCTCTTCACTGTTCCCCTCTTCACTGTTCCCCTCTTCACTGTTCCCCTCTTCACTGTTCCCTTCTTCACTGTTCCCTTCTTCACTGTTCCCCTCTTCACTGTACTCTTGTTCACTGTACTCTTGTTCACTGTACTCTTCTTTACTGTTCCCTTTTTCACCGTTCCCTTTTTCACCGTTCCCTTTTTCACCGTTCCCTTCTTCAACGTACCCTTCTTCACCGTACCCTTGTTCACCGTACCCTTGTTCACCGTACCCTTGTTCACCGTACCCTTCTTCACCGTTCCCTTCTTCACTGTACCCTTCTTCACTGTACCCTTCTTCACTGTACCCTTCTTCACTGTACTCTTCTTCACTGTTCCCTTCTTCACTGTTCCCTTCTTCACTGTACCCTTCACCGTACCCTTCTTCACCGTACCCTTCTTCACCGTACCCTTCTTCACCGTACCCTTCTTCACCACCGTTCCCTTCTTCACCACCGTTCCCTTCTTCACCACCGTTCCCTTCTTCACCACCGTTCCCTTCTTCACTGTTCCCTTCTTCACTGTACCCTTGTTCAACGCACCCTTCTTCACCGTACCCTTCTTCACCGTTCCCTTCTTCACCGTACTCTTCTTCACCGTACTCTTCTTCACCGTTCCCTTCATCACCGTTCCCTTCTTCACCGTTCCCTTCTTCACTGTTCCCTTCTTCACTTTTCCCTTCTTCACTGTACCCTTCACTGTTCCCTTCTTCACTGTTCCCTTCTTCACCGTTCCCTTCTTCACCGTACCCTTCTTCACTGTACCCTTCTTCACTGTACCCTTCTTCACCGTTCCCTTCTTCACCGTTCCCTTCTTCACTGTACCCTTCTTCACTGTTCCCTTCTTCACTGTTCCCTTCTTCACTGTACCCTTCTTCACTGTTCCCTTCTTCACCGTTCCCTTCTTCACTGTACCCTTCTTCACTGTACCCTTCTTCACCGTTCCCTTCTTCACTGTACCCTTCTTCACCGTTCCCTTCTTCACTGTACCCTTCTTCACCGTTCCCTTCTTCACCGTTCCCTTCTTCACCGTTCCCTTCTTCACCGTTCCCTTCTTCACTGTACCCTTCTTCACTGTACCCTTCTTCACCGTTCCCTTCTTCACCGTTCCCTTCTTCACTGTACCCTTCTTCACCGTTCCCTTCTTCACCGTTCCCTTCTTCACTGTACCCTTCTTCACTGTACCCTTCTTCACTGTACCCTTCTTCACTGTTCCCTTCTTCACTGTTCCCTTCTTCACTGTTCCCTTCTTCACTGTACCCTTCTTCACTGTACTCTTCTTCACTGTTCCCCTCTTCACTGTTCCCCTCTTCACTGTTCCCTTCTTCACTGTACCCTTCTTCACTGTACTCTTCTTCACCGTATTCTTCTTCACCGTACCCTTCTTCACTGTTCCCTTCTTCACTGTACCCTTCTTCACTGTACTCTTCTTCACTGTACTCTTCTTCACCGTTCCCTTCTTCACCGTTCCCTTCTTCACTGTACCCTTCTTCACTGTTCCCTTCTTCACCGTTCCCTTCTTCACTGTACCCTTCTTCACTGTTCCCTTCTTCACTGTTCCCTTCTTCACTGTTCCCTTCTTCACTGTTCCCTTCTTCACTGTACCCTTCTTCACTGTACTCTTCTTCACTGTTCCCCTCTTCACTGTTCCCCTCTTCACTGTTCCCTTCTTCACTGTACCCTTCTTCACCGTACTCTTCTTCACCGTATTCTTCTTCACCGTATTCTTCTTCACTGTACCCTTCTTCACTGTTCCCTTCTTCACTGTTCCCCTCTTCACTGTACTCTTCTTCACTGTACTCTTCTTCACCGTTCCCTTCTTCACTGTTCCCTTCTTCACTGTACCCTTCTTCACTGTTCCCTTCTTCACTGTTCCCTTCTTCACTGTACCCTTCTTCACTGTACCCTTCTTCACTGTACCCTTCTTCACCGTACTCTTCTTCACTGTATTCTTCTTCACCGTACCCTTCTTCACCGTACTCTTCTTCACCGTATTCTTCTTCACCGTACCCTTCTTCACCGTTCCCTTCTTCACTGTATTCTTCTTCACTGTACCCTTCTTCACTGTACCCTTCTTCACTGTTCCCTTCTTCACTGTACCCTTCTTCACTGTACCCTTCTTCACTGTTCCCTTCTTCACTGTACCCTTCTTCACTGTACCCTTCTTCACTGTATTCTTCTTCACCGTACCCTTCTTCACCGTTCCCTTCTTCACTGTATTCTTCTTCACCGTACCCTTCTTCACCGTACCCTTCTTCACCGTACCCTTCTTCACCGTATTCTTCTTCACTGTACCCTTCTTCACTGTACCCTTCTTCACTGTTCCCTTCTTCACTGTTCCCTTCTTCACTGTACCCTTCTTCACTGTACCCTTCTTCACTGTACCCTTCTTCACTGTTCCCTTCTTCACTGTACCCTTCTTCACTGTTCCCTTCTTCACTGTTCCCTTCTTCACTGTTCCCTTCTTCACTGTACCCTTCTTCACTGTTCCCTTCTTCACTGTACCCTTCTTCACTGTTCCCTTCTTCACTGTACCCTTCTTCACTGTTCCCTTCTTCACTGTTCCCTTCTTTACTGTACTCTTCTTCACCGTACCCTTCTTCACCGTACCCTTCTTCACTGTACCCTTCTTCACTGTACCCTTCTTCACTGTTCCCTTCTTCACTGTACCCTTCTTCACTGTACCCTTCTTCACTGTACCCTTCATCACTGTATTCTTCTTCACTGTACCCTTCATCACTGTACCCTTCATCACTGTACCCTTCTTCACTGTACCCTTCATCACTGTACCCTTCTTCACTGTACTCTTCTTCACTGTATTCTTCTTCACTTTTCCCTTCTTCATTGTTCCCTTCTTCACTGTACCCTTCATCACTGTACCCTTCTTCACTGTATTCTTCTTCATTGTTCCCTTCTTCATTGTTCCCTTCTTCACTGTACCCTTCATCACTGTACCCTTCTTCACTGTTCCCTTCTTCACTGTACCCTTCTTCACTGTACCCTTCTTCACTGTACCCTTCTTCACTGTACCCTTCACCGTTCCCTTCTTCACTGTATTATTCTTCACTGTACCCTTCTTCACCGTACCCTTCTTCACTGTTCCCTTCTTCACTGTACCCTTCTTCACTGTACCCTTCACCGTTCCCTTCTTCACTGTATTATTCTTCACTGTACCCTTCTTCACTGTACCCTTCTTCACTGTTCCCTTCTTCACTGTACCCTTCTTCACTGTACCCTTCTTCACTGTTCCCTTCTTCACTGTACCCTTCTTCACTGTTCCCTTCTTCACTGTACCCTTCTTCACTGTACCCTTCTTCACTGTTCCCTTCTTCACTGTTCCCTTCTTCACTGTTCCCTTCTTCACTGTTCCCTTCTTCACTGTATTATTCTTCACTGTACTCTTCTTCACTGTACTCTTCTTCACTGTACTCTTCTTCACTGTTCCCTTCTTCACCGTACCCTTTTTCACCGTACCCTTCTTCACTGTACTCTTCTTCACCGTTCCCTTCTTCACTGTATTATTCTTCACTGTACTCTTCTTCACTGTACTCTGACTGTATGCCATCAATTGTGTTTGTGTCTCATGAGCCATGAAAGAGCCAGTTTTCAGGAGTAATTAACTAAAGTAGCAATGCTACTTACTTAACTGCATTATTCAGTAATGTGACAGTTGCTCAGCTGTTCAGTAACAAGCTACTTTTTCTGAGGATGGCGTGATAAAGTGCTATATTGCCAGTTTTTCTGTCACATTGTATTGCATATTCAGTTTTACAGTTCAGTGAACTGAATCAAATGCTCAAAACTTATCACGCCTCGCCTGGTTTTAAGGACTTTTCAAGAGCCTCTCTGTTTTTCTGTCTGTCAGGCCACGGCGCAGATGGAGGGTCGGCTGTGCGATTTCATCCAGTCGTATTGTCCTGAAAGTGTCCTGCCGTTAGCTGACGGGATCCTGAGCTTCATTCATCATCAGATCATCGAGCTGTCCAGAGACTGCCTGACTAAATCTGGAGAAGGTCTCATCACGTCTGTTTACTTCTATGAGCTGCAGGAGAACCTGGAGAAACTGCTGGATGATGTGAGTTCATCACCGACACCTGTGTGACCCTCATGAAACTTGTCCAGATCATATTTCAAAACACAGTCATAATAAAAATGGATTTTGCTTTAAGAAAATGAAGCCTATTTTAGGACCATGAAGTTTTTTTTGTTGTTTTTTTTTTACATTTAGACATTATTTTCATGGCAATTACGAACAAATTATCTTTACTGTAATCTCTAACTTAATCTCATTATTTTTACTGTAATGGCAGAAAATATATTTAATATAGTTATTAGTAGCATATATATTTGTGTATATAATATATATAATGATATTTGAATTAAATATATATCAAATATTGCATTAAAATTACTGTAATATAGCCAAATTACTATATACAGTAATGTGCATCTACATTCTGAGAGTAACCAAATTAGTGTGTGTGTGTGTATGTATGTGTGTGTGTGTGTGTATATATATATATATATATATATATATATATATTTTTTTTTTTGTACTATATTTATTTGAAATATATCATATAAATCATTGTATTGCAAATAACATTCATCAATAATGCTATATATAAAAATACTTTTGAATGTATATTCTTGGAATTACTTAGAAATATTGAATATATTTATTTGTATCATATATATTTATATACAGTATACACAGTAGGTAAAATATTATTATATACCTTTATAATATTGCATTGATGATATTATGATATATATATATAATATATGTGTGTTGCATTACATTGTTTTACTGTAATATAGTATATAACTACAATAATGAGAATCTACACACTGAGAATACAGTGTATTATATACTGTGTATATATACACTGGTGGCCATAATAAAGTTTGGAATAATGGACAGATTTTGCTGTTTTGGAAGGAAATTGGTACTTTTATTCACCAAAGTGGCCTTCAACTGATCACAATGTATAGGCAGGACATTAATGATGTGAAATATTACGATTACAATTTAAAAAACATGTTCAGAACTTCTTAAACTACTTCAAAGAGTTCATCAATAAATCCTCCATGTGCAGCAATGACAGCTTTGCAGATCCTTGTTATTCTAGCGGTCAGTTTAACCAGATACTCAGGTGACCTTTCACCCCACACTTCCTGTAGCACTTGACCTTTCACCCCACACTTCCTGTAGCACTTGACCTTTCACCCCACACTTCCTGTAGCACTTGCCATAGATGTGACTGTCTTGTCGGGCACTTCTCACACACCTTACAGTCTAACTGATCCCACAAAAGCTCAATGGGGTTCAGATCCGTAACACTCTTTTCCAATTATCTGTTGTCCAATGTCTGTGTTTCTTTGCCCTCTTGAAACTTTTCTTTCTGTATTTCTGTTTCAAAAGTGACTTTTTCTTTGCAATTCTTCCCATAAGTCCTCCTGAGTCTTCTCTTTACTGTTGTACATGAAACTGGTGTTGAGCGGGTAGAATTCAATGAAGCTGTCAGCGGAGGACATGTGAGGCGTCTATTTCTCAAACTAGAGACTCTGATGTACTTATCCTCTTGTTTAGTTGCACATCTGGTCTTCCACATCTCTTTCTGTCCTTGTTAGAGTCAGTTGTGCTTTGACTTTGAAGACTGTAGTTACACCTTTATCAAGCATTGTATCGCCTTCATTCCTCAAAACAATGATTGACTGATGAGTTTCTAGAGAGTTTCTTTTTGGCCATTTTTGACCTAATATTGACCTCAAGACATGCCAGTCTATTGCATACTGTGACAACTGAAAAACAAACACAAAGACAATTAATGAACCAAACAGCTTTCAACTGTGTTTGATATAATGGCAAGTGATTTTCTAGTCATATTTCAAATAGTGATGGTGTTGTTTTTTTACATCCTGACTATACTTTGGGATCAGTTGAATGCCACTTTGGTGAATTAAAGTACCAATTTCCTTTCAATTATTCCAAACTTTTGGCCACTAGTGTGATGTTTCTGTTTGTTTCTTCAATAAATGCATCTTGTTTTAATGGCATCTCTCTCTGTCTCAGGCGTGCAAGCGATCAGAGAGTTCAGAGTTGACCTTCGTCACAGAGTTGATGAAGAAACTGCTCTTCATCATCGCTCGACCTGCCCGACTTCTCGAGTGTCTGGTAAGAAAATGCATTCTTCTGCTTGTTCACTCATCAGATTAAAGGAAAACTTTCAGACGTTTCAAACTATCCTGGACTCCAGCAACTAACCGAAACCAAATTATTCCTCTCCAAATCCAATTTTCACTCCAATTGAACTCCAGAACTTCTGTGTTTTGTACAAGAATCACTACAGAAACTGAGCCCTCTGAATAGAAAGCGAGAGCGCTCATCCTGCGACTGCATTAGCATTTAGATTGGAAGTTATGTTCACTCTGTGAGCGTGTTAAAGTTATCAGATCTGACCTCAATGACACGCTGGTTGTAATGCGGAGACAGTTATTTAAATGTTTCTGTCTGTCTTCTGGATTAAAGCAAATGCGTGCTCGATTATCCCTGATAGATCGTGACATTCATAAAACCAGCTTCTAGCAAAGTACATACTTGATTTCATCTTTATTTATAGAGCTCTTTTAACAGCGGATACTGTTTTAACCCTGACTTCACAGTATAAAGTCTGTTGTTATATAAAGTATGTTATTTCGACTTTAAATCAGCGATGTGCTTCAGTGGAGCTGGCAGTGAAGGGTGTTGTTCTGAAATGTGTTCAGGAGTTTAATCCTGAAGAGTTTTATCATCTGCTGGAGGCGGCGGAAGATCACGCTAAAGAAGGACACCTGATGAAGACAGACATCCCGCGGTACATCATCAGTCAGCTGGGACTCACACGAGATCCTCTGGAAGGTGAGACAGTCACAGACACACTGACACTGGTGTATTATTGTACACTTTTGGAAATCAGTCTGTAACAGTCTGTGACGTCTGTGTTTCAGAGCTGGTCAGTCGTGAACATTACGACAGTGAGGGTCCTCTCACACCAGAGACGGATGATTCTGCAGAGGTGCGAACACACACACACACACACACACACACACGTTTACATATCTGTAAAGTGATTAATGGAGAGGAGGCGAGAGCCAACTTGACGATATAAATAATAGTTTAATATAAAACTGAACCAAAAAGACAAACACAAAAATGTGCCAGACAGCTGCCCGTAACTCTCTCTCTGTCGCACTGCCGTCTCCAGTCTCCTTTATCCCTCTCTGAGGCTTGATTAGCCTGATTAGGGGTCGGGTGTGCGGATTCATGACCCGTCCCGCCCTCCGCCCTGCCACATTCCTCCCTCGTTCTCTCAGGCCGGGGAGGCCCTGGCATGACGTACACTTCCGGCCTGTCTAACAGAATGAGGGAGGGGACAAGGGGAGGGAAACCAAAACAAATGTGGCACCTACACGCCATAACGGCGATCGTGCCAAATGAATAAAACATTTTAAAAAGAGAGGGAAAGTCCAACATGGAGCGGCAGTGGAAGAGAGAGAGAAAAAAAACTACTAACTCGCCTGTTCTCCGATATGCCGTAGCTTGGACCTCGGCCACTCCTCCACCCTCTAATGGATGACAGCCGTGCCTCCCCGGGCGGATCGGAGGCAGTCCTCCGGCCCCTGGCAGACGGAATGCCCCACGGCATTTTTGGTGGACAGTAGGGGTCTCCCCCGCCCCTTGCAGCGGTAACTGCTCCAGGCGGTTGGTTGGGAGCCCCTTCTCCCCTCCGGCGGATGGCCGCGGCTGCTCTGTTGGGGTGGATGGTAGCACTCCACTATGGCTCATCCATCCTCCTTCCCGGTTTCGGCACCAGTGTAAAGGGATTAATGGAAAGGAGGAGGCGAGAACCAGTTTGACAATATAAATAATATTTTAATATAAATCTGAACCAAAAAGACAAACACACACACACACACACACACACACACACACACAGGTGTCGGACAGCTGCCCGTAACTCTCTCTCTCTCTGTCCCAATGCCTTCTTCGTTGGCCAATTAGCCTGATTAGGTGCCGGGTGTGCGGGATCACGGCTGGCCACAATATCCTTCTGCCAACTTCCCATTGCCTTCTATGGTTTTATGTTAAAGGGATAATTCACCCAAAAATGATAATTCTCATCATTGACTCCCACTCATGCCTTGCCAAACCTGTATGACTTAAAGCGCTATAATAAAAGGAATCCATACGGCTCAAGTGCTATAATCCATACTTGGAAAAAGGTGGCAGCACCAGAGAGTCTGGGGAGTGGCCTGCACTTTTTTAGCCAATCAGAAAACTCCCTCATGTCTGTCAATCATTGTGTGCGTTTTGGTTCGCTGAGATGATTCAGTCCATTTCAGAAACTGAAGGAGCTGGATGGAGTTTATGGTTTCTAGAGGACACGAGTTTCTCGTGTATCACAAGAGGAGAGTGACTTCCTGTGTATGTGAGTGTAAAGTGGTTTTCTGTTTTTTCAGGGTAAATTGAAACCCATGAAGCCGCCAGAAGAGAGCGATTTCCAGACCATCAAGCTGATCAGTAATGGAGCCTACGGGTAATCAACACACAAAAGCATAAACACGTACATGCACACGCCTTTTCACTTTATTAGTAAGGATGAAATATTTAACCTAACACGTAACCTTACTCCTACGCCTTTAAAACACGATTTTACCAATTTATGAGACTGCTGAAAATGCCCTCAGTAGTCGGTGTTCATCCTTTTGTCTTGTTCTATTTTTGACTCGATTGAGTAAAACCGTGATGATGATGATGATGATGTGCTGTGTTTGTCAGTGCGGTGTATTTGGTCCGTCACGTGGAGACTCGACAGCGCTTCGCCATGAAGAAAATCAACAAACAGAACCTGATTCTGAGGAACCAGATCCAGCAGGCGTTTGTGGAGCGGGACATCCTGACATTCGCAGAGAACCCGTTTGTGGTCGGCATGTTCTGCTCGTTTGAGACCAGACGACACCTGTGTATGGTGCTGGAATATGTGGAGGGTGAGTCTCACACACGCGTGTATCTCGATGGGTACACATGGTTTGAATATGATCTAATCAATTCAATAAATAAGCTAATTGTAATGACTACAGACGGACTGACCCCAGTGCTCACCCTAGCTTACCTCTGAATGAAAACGTAAAGATCTAGCTAGGTGGTTTTAATGCTGTGGCTGATCAGTGTATATGCAGCATGCAGCAAAGAGTGTTTAAAATTGTAGTATGCTACGTTTTGTCACATAGCATTGCATGTTAGTGGCATATAGTTATCATCTCATAAATAAATAGAGCTATTTTCCTTTTTTTTTTCAAATTCTGTGTAAAAATGTCTGTTATTCGGATTCTGGTCTAGAAAAGAGATGTTTCAATTCGCAGTTGATTTTTATATTCAGTAATAGTAGTATGCTAGTATGTCAACTCTGCATGTGTTTGGGTTTCAGGAGGCGACTGTGCGGCGTTGCTGAAAAATATCGGCGCGTTGCCTGTGGAGATGGCGCGCATGTACTTCGCCGAAACCGTCCTGGCGCTCGAGTACATCCACAACTACGGCATTGTGCACAGAGACCTCAAACCTGACAAGTAAGACTGCGCCACCTAGTGGATAGGAGTTCAAAATCAGTTAAAAACAGACTAACAAGGGGGCTTGGGTAGCTCAGCGAGTATTGACGCTGACAACCACACCTGGAGTCGTGAGTTTGAATCCAGGGTGTGCTGAGTGACTCCTAAGCAACCAAATTGGCCCGGTTGCTAGGGAGGGTAGAGTCACATGGGGTAACCTCCTCGTGGTTGCGATAATGTGGCTCTCGGTGGGGCGTGTGGTGAGTTGTGTGTGGATGCTGCGGAGAATAGCGTGAAGCCTCCACACGCGCTAGGTCTCCGTGGTAACGCGCTCAAGTCACATGATAAGATGTGCGGATTGACGTTCTCAGACGCGGAGGCAACTGAGATTCGTCCTCCGCCACCCGGATTGAGGCGAGTCACTACGCCATAATAAATGTAGTAGTGTGTCCAATCTTTTGGCTGGTTGTGTACATTGAAAGATTTGTCTCACTTCATCTCTCTCTCTTCATCAGTCTGTTGATCACGTCGATGGGTCACATTAAACTCACTGATTTCGGTTTGTCTAAAATGGGTCTCATGAGTTTGACCACAAACCTGTATGAGGGCCACATCGAGAAAGACACCCGAGAGTTCCTGGACAAACAGGTACGAGAACACCTCATCCGTCCCTGATAATATTCTATATTCTATTATAAAGACCGCATGGATTGATTTGACCAGTGCAGTTTTCTAATGTTTTTCAACTGAAACAGGAAGTTAGAGTGTGACATATCGAACATGATGTCATTAATATTTTTGGTTCATTTCCCAAAATAGAAAGACTGTAAATATTAAATGTGTACATTTGGCTAAACTTATATTTAGGAGCACACTAGCATATAGATGACATCAAAGCTAACAGACATGAACAAATGACACAATTTTGATTTTATGGGGAACTTGAGAAATTTGCATATGCCTATATTGTGTGCCCGTTTAATGTTGTTAGTTTTGTTGGCTTGACTAGCACCATATCAGAATTTTCCAGACAGCGAACGATCAAAATCGGGAAAAATCTCATAGACTTACATTGACGGAATGTTCAAGCTGGCCAACGGAATGCTCGTTAAAATGCTGTCAAAAATTCAAATGTAAACAAACCCACAAAGGGCCTTTAATCTGTTCTCTCTCTCTCTCTCTCTCTCTCTCTCTCTCTCTCTCTCTCTCTCTCTCTGTCTGTCACTCTATCTCTCTCTCTGCCTGGTTGGGCGATATGTAAAAAATATTTCGCCGATAATCGTCTTAAAAAAAATATTGCGATTATACAATTACATCGTCAACCCTCCTGCCGAGGGTCGTGAATGTTTTTTGCTTTATTAATTTATTGAACAACGAAACATAAACAAAAGACATTTCTAAATTCAAATTGCACTTTAAACTAAACGAAAAAAGCAATTTAACCACCTCCTCAAATCCAAACATTTACTGTCTCCAACGGCTTTACTTGCGCATCCGTCAGCGACAACAGTTGGAATATTACGTGTCTTGTAATACTTTGATTTAATCACTTTCATCTTTGTTTCTTTAATGCAAAGATATATATTACCGAACCTGCAGAGTTGCGTTCACAATGCATGCTAACCGCAAGGAAATAAAGCGAACTAAACTCACAGCACCTCATGAGATATTTTGTCGCAATCGGCATCAGGATCTTTGTAAGACATTGTCTATATCCGATAACATCGTCCAATAACATCGTCCTATCGCCGAAGCCCTTTTTTACCTATTTCGTTTTACACACATGCTTATGGTAACATAGTTTCTCTTATGAAGTTGTCACATTTAAATCCACCTTCTCCTTTGTCGGGTGGTTTGATTGACATCTGATGTGTCCTTTGACCTCTGACCCCAGGTTTGTGGTACCCCGGAGTACATCGCCCCTGAGGTGATTCTGCGTCAGGGTTACGGGAAGCCGGTGGACTGGTGGGCGATGGGCATCATCCTGTATGAGTTCTTGGTGGGCTGCGTGCCGTTCTTCGGTGACACACCTGAGGAACTGTTTGGTCAGGTGATCTCAGGTAAGATCAGTCTACGAAATTAAAACCTTTTCTACTTTTAAATAATCATATTTTTAATTGGGAAAGATTGTAATGCGATTACTAATTGGTTAATCTGAACGGTAATTACTCATTGCTTTATATACAGTATATCTCTGAAACCCAAATCAACCTTTATCTGATGGACGATAATTATTGGACAAGTATGATTAAATATTGTACACCAAATTATCCTTTTAACATAAAATCAATTGTAACAGTTACACGCAGGTGCTGTGTAAGCTTGCAATATGTAATGTATTAACTACAACATTAACTGTAATGGGCACATACATGCAATAATGGTGTGTGTGTGTGTGTGTGTGTGTGTAGATGAGATAGTGTGGCCTGAAGATGATGAAGCTCTTCCTCTTGACGCTCAGCACCTGATCTCATCTCTTCTGCAGACCAATCCCCTGCTCAGACTGGGCACAGGTGACATCACACACCTGCGGTCATGTGACCCACTATACACTGTTTGATATACACATACTGTTACTCTGACTTCCAATCATGTCATGACAAAAATAACCTGTAGATGCCTACAGAGATCCGTTAATTCATTCCTAGTTGTAACGTGTGTGTGTGTGTGTGTGTGTGTGTGTGTGTGTGTGTGTGGGTATTGTGTCTTAATTATTGATTGTGTTTGACAAATCTCGCCCATTCCTTTCCTTTGGTCGGACAAATTTGAGAGCAAACAACACGTGTCGCTTTTGTTTTGGCACGCAGCCTAAATGAATCAAATCCAAAAAGGACAGAAGCACAAGAGTAAAGGATGTTGATTAGATCTGTTGTGTGTCTGTTTGTTCAGGTGGAGCGTTTGAGGTGAAACAGCACCAGTTCTTCTATGATCTGGACTGGAGTGGTCTGCTCCGACAGAAAGCGGAGTTCATTCCACACTTGGAGTCTGAAGAGGACACAAGCTACTTCGACAGTGAGTCACTGACTCTGATTGTGGGTTTGTGCCGTTGTTTGTTAGTTTGCATGAGTGTGTAACACGTCTGTCTCTTTCAGTGCGATCGGAGCGATTTCATCATGTTCACTCGTACGATGAAGACGACACAAATGATGACGAGCCGGTGGAGATTCACCGTTTCTCATCCTGTTCTCCACGATTCAGCAAGGTTCAACATCTCTCTCTCTGAACAGTCATTTTTGACTCTAATAATTTCTCCAATCCCGGTTTAATATTCACACAATATTAATGACAAAACATTTCTTGAAATTTGTCGTGTGGTGCCTAATTACGATTCTAGGCAGTACAGCCCCTCAAGTTCAGATTCCACTAATCTGTGTATGTGTGAATGACAGGTGTACAGCAGCATGGAGCATCTGTCCCAGCTGGAACACAAACCTGTGGTGACCCGCCGAGAGCCTAAAGGTCACCGACAAGATCGATCAAAGAGAGAGAGTCTGGGCAGCTTGACGCTGCGAGACAAGACCTGGAGAACCGGATCTCCTGAGATGTAAGGCATTGAGATGGGCATTTTGTCTATACAAGTGTTCGACTGATAAACGAACTTGTTCTGGGTATTTTCAGCCATTTTTGGGGGCAGTTATGCACTATATTTTCACTGTTGCTCTATGTAAATGAGTCAGACAGACGTCTCACTGTTTTTAAGCGTCCTGCGCAAATAGTTACTCTATTCCATCAAGGAGTTTTCCGTGTAGTTGGTTATAACATAAACAACGTGGTATCATATTCACCTGAAATCATACTGTGTGCTTTAACTTTAACTTTCTTTGGTCTCTGTGTAGGAAGCGCTTGTCGTGCTCGGAGTCGTCGTTTACTGAATCGGACTCCAGTCCTCCTGGTGTGCGGCGTCGTTTCTCTGCGCTCATGGACACACACCGCTTCGCTTCTCCACTAGAGGGTGACGGTGAGATGCACACGCGGCAGCCGCCAGTCAAAGTCAGGGGCTTGTCACTAGAGGGCGCCAGTATTGCCGCCGCATCCGGACACGCAGAGTCCAGTTCAACTCCAATAGTGGGACACGCTGGAGGTGAATCTTGGTTTTGATTGAACTAATTATATGGTTATCAGAATAGGGTAGATGCCAGATTTCATTTGTCGTTAATGGCAACTAATCTGAGGAATAGAGGTACAGACTGTTTAATAGGCTGTACTGTTGTGCATTCAGTCAATTCAATATTGAAAATACATCTTTCCAATAAACATGTCCTAGGACAGTAATGCTGCAGAAATGTCCTTTCACTTGTCACGGATGCTATGACAAAAACACAGATTATATGCCTCGTTTGGAGTCACTGAAGGACAGTATGACATTTCTGTCATACATTTATATACATTTTCCTTTTCACCTCTGTGTTTCTTAGAAAAGCTTCTGCGGCCGGCGGATGCTGCCATGGTAACAGCGCCCCTACATGTGCCGGACTCATTTGGACCTCGAGTCGGAACTGACATCATTTTACGAAGAGCACGACATCATCAGCTCCCGACGGACAGTGAGAAACGAACTGCCACTCGCTCTGGAGCCAAGGTCATAAAGTCCGCCTCTGCCACGGCCCTGTCTGTTATTATACCTGCAGGTGAGTCGTGCGGCCACTAGGGGCAGAGTTGAGCTTTAACGTGTAATAATGACAATGAAGTAGTGCAGAGCCGCTCAATGCGACTCATTTATGTGTAAATCGTTTGAATGTAATTATCTATGTAATTATGTTTTAACAGAATGTGTTTCATCAATGATCAAAACACTAAATTGTTAAATTACTAGTAATATTTTGTTTTTGACAGTCAACAAATTGTTCATAAATCCATTTTCTAGTAAATAGCCAAATGCAAATGTTCTGTGTAAATCATTTGCATGCAGCAATATGCGTCAAATAGTTTTTATGGAATAATTATTTTATGAAATTATTATATATATATATATATATATATCTTAATACCAGAAAACAGGGCACACACATGCAGCGGGAATGTGTGTGAGACGGTGAAGTTAAAACTGATGCACTTGGTGAAAATGTTTTATTTGTTTTATCTGTAACATTTAAAATTTTTCGTCAATCTATCAAAAAAAAAAAAAAATAAATAAATAAAAAAAAAAAAAAAAAAAAAAAAAATCGGTAAATGACAGGAAATTTTCAGTTGATGCAACCCATGAGTGCAAATTTACATTATAGCATGAGGCACATACAGAGTACATACTTATTTCATTAAATAGCAGCCTTTTGCAGTATAATAATCACTTTGAGTCATGTAGCGACAAGCTTTTTCAGATTGGGAATCTGCCGTCATAAAGTCAGAGCTCCTTGGTCAAAACAACATTGAACACTTCAAAATAAAAGCTCTCAAAATAAAACGTCTGTCAAAATAAAAGCTCTCAAAATGAAACATCTGTCAAAATGAAACATCTGTCAAAATAAAAGCTCTCAAAATGAAACACCTGTCAAAATGAAACACCTGTCAAAATGAAACATCTGTCAAAATAAAAGCTCTCAAAATGAAACACCTGTCAAAATGAAACATCTGTCAAAATGAAAGCTCTCAAAATGAAATGTCTGTCAAAATGAAACACCTGTCAAAATGAAACACCTGTCAAAATGAAACATCTGTCAAAATAAAAGCACTCTAAATGAAACATCTGTCAAAATGAAACATCTGTCAAAATGAAACATCTGTCAAAATGAAAGGTCTCAAAATGAAACACCTGATAAAATGAAAGCTCTGTCAAAATAAAAGGTCTCAAAATGAAACACCTGTTAAAATGAAACATCTGTCAAAATAAAAGCTCTCAAAATGAAACACCTGTCAAAATGAAAGCTCTCAAAATGAAACATCTGTCAGAATGAAACATCTGTCAAAATAAAAGCTGTCAAAATGAAACATCTGTCAAAATAAAAGCTCTTAAAATGAAAGCTCTGTCAAAATGAAACACCTGTCAAAATAAAAGCTCTCAAAATGAAACACCTGTTAAAATGAAACATCTGTCAAAATGAAACATCTGTCAAAATGAAACATCTGTCAAAATGAAAGCTGTATCAGCAAGTGCAACTGTATCGGCAAGCACCAAAAATGAAATATCGATACTCGTTCTCAAAAAAATTAGGTCATCCCTATTATTGACTAAATACTATACCATGGACATCTCTATGTATGAGTTTTTGCCAACTACGTTTGTTTGTTTTAATTTCTACCGCAGTCGAGCAGCATGGTACGTCTCCATTGGCCAGTCCCATGTCCCCTCGTTCCATCTCGTCCAATCCCTCATCCCGTGACTCATCTCCGAGCCGTGACTACTCGCCTACGGTTAACGTTCTGAGATCTCCAATCACCATCCAACGCTCTGGGAAGAAGTATGGCTTCACACTGCGCGCCATCAGAGTCTACATGGGTGATAGCAACGTGTACAGTGTACACCACATGGTCTGGGTACGAACACGTTCTGGAACTGTCACGCCCCTCAAATCTCATTGATAGCTGAAGTATTTGACGAATCGCATGATTGTATTATAACTGACATTGCATTGTTCCAATATTAGCATGTGGAGTGTGGTGGACCGGCCCAGGAGGCAGGTCTTTGTGCCGGTGACCTCATCACCCATGTGAATGGAGAATCTGTGCATGGATTGGTCCACACGGAGGTGGTGGAGCTCATTCTGAAGGTACGGCTTTCAATTAGGTGAATCTAAACAAAACTGTCAAGAACTCTTAAGAAAAGTGTGCTCACCATCCTCAAATTCTCATTACTGTAATGTAACGGGGTAAATTTGAGTAATTTACCACTCTGACTTTTCAGAGTGGCAGTAAAGTAACAGTGACAACGACTCCATTTGAGAACACGTCTATAAAGACTGGACCGGCCCGGAAACTCAGCTACAAAGCCAAGATGGCCAGACGCAACAAGAATTCAGTCGCTAAAGATGGACCGGAAAGGTAAGAAAGACTCCTCATACCCACATAAAATCCTCATACCCACAGTTGCACAATTTTATCACAATGATCATTTTCTCTTTTTTTTTTGCAGTAAGAAGCGAAGCTCTCTCTTTCGTAAAATCACCAAGCAGTCAAACCTGCTTCACACCAGCCGTAGTCTGTCATCTCTGAATCGCTCGCTGTCGTCTGGAGACAGTCTGCCTGGATCACCGACCCACAACCTGTCTGCACGCTCGCCTACACAGACGTACCGCTCCCCACCAGACTCCGCCCACCTCGGTCAGTGCTTCGCCCCTGCTGTATCATGTAGTATAAATGCATGTCATACTGCGTTCACATACATGCATATAGTGTATGTTTTGCAACTATGTTTTTTAGTAGCTGATGAACCACATTTACTTGTATTGGTTACAAAAATAACTTAAAAAAGAAAGAATTTGGTATAATATTTTAAGCTGAGTCATGACTTTAGTGTTGTGACATTTAAATGAGTTATCTTGTGCCCTCAAGTTTTGACCCAAATTCATCTGATCCTTTTGGTCCTCTCCTATCAGGCATGTCATCTCAGAGCAGCTCTCCCGCTTCCAGCACACCAAACTCTCCCGCCACCTCACAGCACATGCGGCCAAGCTCGCTGTATGGTCTCTCTCCTAAACTCCACCGTCAGTATCGATCTGCTCGCTGCAAATCTGCCGGGAACATTCCCCTCTCCCCATTGGCTCACACGCCATCCCCCACCTCCTCTTCCCCACCTCCCATTGCTGGACACACCTTCGGCAGCTCCAACACCACCCAGGCATTCCCTGCTAAGCTCCACGCCTCTCCTCCAATAACTCGCCCACGCCCCAAGAGCGCAGAACCGCCCCGTTCCCCTCTCCTCCAGCGGGTGCAGTCCACTGAGAAACTCGGCCCATCTCCTTCACCATCTTTCCCTTCGTCCTCGTCTTCAGTGTGCACAGACAGGAAGGGAGGGCTTTGCGTGTCCATGCGGAAGCACGGTTTGGAGGTTGTGCATACAGAATACCGCCGGGACTCGTTCCACTGCGAGCACGCCCTCCAAAGTCTGTTGGAGATCGAAGGAGAGAACACACCAGGGGCACCACCCTCTCCACCTGACCAGACACCCACTCACTTGCCCAGTAAGGACGCACCGTGTCCGGCAAGGCAACTTGTGAAGCAGGACTCAATGCTGGGTCGAGACTCTGGGGCCAAAGATGAAGCGAAACAACATGGCACAAGTAAAGCAGAGGAAAGAACCGTCTCGAAAACTGAACCAACAACAACTAAGGATACTAAAGCAACCCATTTGGGTGAAGCCACCCCAAAGACGAAAGTTGTATCCAAGTCCGAGACTAGCCAAGCCTCAAGTGGAGTCATCTCTGCAGGGAAAGAAGTTGGCAAGGATGCAGGAAAAAGTGACTCCCTTAGAGTGGACACATGCACCTTGGAATGTAACCCTAAAACCCCAGAACAGACATCAGTTGGCCAGTGTCCTGGAGCACAGGAACTAAAACCCCAGAGTCTTCAAACAGGAAGTTCTAAAAGTCTTGAGAAAGGCAAAGATGCTGGCAAAGGCCCTTCAAAGGATAAAACCTCTTCATCCCAGACAACGGCTCCAGAGACAAGCAAGTCTGGTAAAGGCACTCTAAATCCAGAAGTGAGCATCAACCAAGAGGGGTCTAGATTAGGTTCAGTTGTCACTCCTAAAGTTTCAGCACTTCAAGCACCTCCGGTCTCAATAGCAGAACTTGCCCAGTCCAAATCCAGTGAAGGTACAGTTCTAACCCCATTGAGTTCAACCAGAGGATTTCAAGTGGAGAGGTATCGCTCGGAGGCGGTGGAGGAGACTCCAACCTCTCCTTCCCCAACCATCCGGTCACCATGTTCAAGCAAGTCCCGTGCTGTGTCACCTGCTGACAGGTCGAGCTTTGTGACGCAGCTTACTAGTGTGGCTAAAACTGTGCTGGGACCCATGAAGTTGGGTTCTCAGGATGGCGGGAAGGCCAAGGACAGCGGCTCCAAAGCCAACGAGGACAAACGTGCCGCTACATTGGGAAAATCCGAGGCCTCTTCCGGGGGTCGACGTGGATTGACAGGAACTTGGCCTGGCCCTGGATCCTCAAAGTCAGAAAAGTCATCAAAGAGCTCTTCCAAGCATTCGTAATTTTCGTTTTGAATGGGTATTTCGGACTCGGAATGGGATGCATTCCCAGTGCTTGTCCGAAACACACTACAGCCATCAAACCAATGGAAACAACACTTATTTCCAAGAAATTGCAAGAAAAGATCTTATACAAAACAAGGTGCTTCAAACTGACCGTTGTCGAACATGTTTTGTTTGTGCATATAGCGTATGAACATGCACTCTCATATGTTGATGTAGAACAAACCAGTATGTCTCTCTAAATGCATGTTACATGTATGTTGTGAATAGACGAGTCAAAAAAAAATAATCTGAGATGAAAAACAAAACAAAGACCTAATGCTAGTGAAAACTGCACATCCAATCATTCCCGCCCAGTCTGTAGAGGGCGTGGCCTCTCAGTCATCACCATATCAATCAATCAGTTTGTTAAATGTAGAAATGAGAGGTAGCGAAAGTGTTTACCTAATGACCGACACAGTAGAGCTGCACGATCTCATTCCAGTACCTCAGCTATACTGTTAAACTGCCGACAGTAGCACTAACCTCATACAAGAGGCAACAGACCTAGAGATAACACAAAGGGTAACCGGAGGTTTGGGAGTGTCTTAAAACGTTTTGTTAAAAACGTGTTGCACATTGACAGAGTCGTGTTGAAGTGCTCATTACTGCTGTCTTAATTACATTTGCACTGACATGACCCCAAAACAATTCCTGGCTAAAAGGAAGACAGATTTATAGAGTTATAATTCGCCTCTCTGAGACCGTCCTGGGTAAGACCTCAACGGCAGCGCTGTCGTTTAGTGAGATTGAGATTATTAGGTAAACTCTGTAATGAAATGGGTCAATGTGACGTCTTCAAGTTGAGAGAATACTATGGCTATGTTCAGAATTGAATACTAGCATACATGCTACTTACTGCAGACTGTGCAGTACATACGGTTTACTGCATACTATTTAAAAATAGTATGCAAAACAGTATGCAGTATTCACATTTTACACAGTAGTATGCCACAGTACATTATTGCCAAAGGGCAATACTGTTAAATTCAGTCAGTAGAGTAAAGTTAGCATTTCAGAAAAGCTATTTAGCCATTTAATCCAGCTTTATGTAAATATGTTTTAACTTTTGGCAGTTCAATAAACATATTTAATGCATTCAGAATATTAGAATACAATGCAAAGTATACTATAATACAGGGGAAGTAAGGAGACATTCACACCGAACAGATTTCTACATTTGTTGCATTGGGTCTATGTTGTTTTTTTAGCGTTTCGCGCAGGAGCATCGGCATTTGTTAGATGCAGTGTCAGGTTATAAATAACTTGGAAATGTGTCTTGCATTCTGTTATAATAATTGCACTGCATCTAGGTTGTTTTCAGGGCAAAAACATGTTCTGTCTAAAGGACCCCTAAGAGTAGGATGATGGTATGCTCTTTTGAACATAGCCTATAGGCCAGTAAATGCACTGTGGATAGACTTGAATTTTTATCAATCTGATGAAGCCTAAAATGTCCTAAAGTAAATATGCAGAAGAGTTTGTGAAGTGGTGCATAGTGTGTAGATGTGTTTAAATTCATTCAGGGCTTTTAATTCACTTTTACTACATATTGATCTTTATGTCCTACTTTTATATCAATTTATAACGTAATGAGTTAACCCGTAAATGTCTTGTGGTTTGCAAGAGATAGCTTCAGAATACATGCATATAAATATATGTTTACACGTAGTCATTCACGCTTGTGTGACTTTCTGTGTATCGAATCTAGTGATGTCTTAAGAGTTTTTGGTGCCATGCAAATGCACCGATTATCTTCCAAATCAGTTGATTCATGAATTAATGACTTTTTTGCCATTAAAGGACTTTACTCTTTACCCAAAAATTAATTAGTAGAGAGACACACAGCATGGCATTTCCCTGGACCTCCATGTCAGTACCATGGTATTACCACCTGATAACGCCACAGTACTGTTTTGTAAGGGCAATGCCATCTCTGAAATTTGATCATATTTGGGTAGCGTGTATACGCCTTTGGCTGCAAAATGTGTGTTCAGCAGTGCGTATGTTTAAGATAGTACGTGTCAGTTGTTCCCCGTGTGTTTTTAGATTGTGTAGGCATAGTGTTTCCCTGAAAACACATTTACTTGTGCAATGAGTTCAAGCAATCTTACAGAATGCACTTTATTGATTTATCTCAGTATATTGATTGATTTTATATATTTTTTGAATGATTTTTGCCCTGTTTGTTCTTTAAAATGGGAAGTAGTATGTCGCTCTTCAAAACTGTTACGCTGCTCTGCATAAATCTTCCTCACACGGTTTTCCATATGACGTTTTTGTACATTAACGTCTTATGTCATTGTTTATTTACAGTTTTGTATGATTTCTCACCTCAGGCAATGTTATGAACCAATGCAATTTAAAAAATGAAATAAAGTGCAGTACAATAAAAGGCTACAAGAAGTCATTTGAGTGTGTGTGTGTGTGTGTGTGTGGATTGTTTAAAAATCAGTTAAACAAATGGATTTTCTCTAGGTTTATTTTATAAAGTTTAATAAGACTTTTGTACCACACAAAATAAAAAGACCTTGCAGCCCATGCTCCCAAGGGGCTATGGCCCCACTGTCCCGGTCCGTAATACACCTATGGCCACAGGTTGTAATTGGCTGGTCACGTGATTCTAACATGGCAGTCCTCATGAGGGGACCCTCTCCATGCAGAATAAAACAGCATTTTATACGGTTCTTAATATGACTGTGAGTCTTTGTCTTATGCAAGTGGTCATGATTTTATACTAGCTTCAAAATATTAGTTACTTCTTTAGGAACACAACTTTTTTTTTAGCGTGGAAAAAAAATATTGAGTGCGCCTTTAAATCAGTTCGCATTGTGACAACCCATTTGAGTCAACGTGAGTTCAATGAACGTTGTTTTTTCCTTGGCAAAAACGGTGGCAATGTTCAATTACTTTTGTTGTAGTCAAGACTTGGTTTGTGTATTAATACATAAAAAAAATGCTCTGAAAAATATTCACTTGAGTAGAAGTGCGACGATTTGCCGCTGTCTTCCGAGAGCATTCTTACGGTCACGCCCACTAAACTGGCCAATCAGAGAGTGCTGAATGACTGGCCAGCCAATCAGAATGCAGATAGGATATCCGCCGCTTAGGGGGAAGTGAAACTGTGCGACGTTGCGGCGTGTTTGTAACGGGGAAAGTTTCCAGCAAAAAAATCTCCAATATTTACAACGACATGACAGAAAAACAGCGCGTACGGTAAGTATTTTATCATATGTTTAAAATACATTCGCCTTCGAACCAGAAACGGACTGTTTAGTCTTTTAAAAGGCGAGTGCGTGTACATGTAACGCTATTTAAAGTGTGTTGTTTACGTCAGAAAGCAAAACACTCTCAACAAAAACACATAAAATCACATTTAAAGCAGAAGTTCACGCTAAACTTCGAATATACTAACGAAGTACCATGAGAAGTACGTTGGAGTGACTTGATAGCATGATATACCTGGATATGGCAAGCCATTTTATATTGTATGTCTCAAAGTACCATTTAAGCTCATCACAGTACCAGTAAATTTAGGTATCATGAATTAACAATGCACATTTACATTTATATATTTATATTAGTTTAATAAATTATGTAAAAATATATGACAGGTAACAGGACATAATGGTTGCAGTGACTTGCAAAATTCCTTCAGTCACATGAGTATCACAGGTCACAGTATTTCCAGAGAAAGTCCTTCAGAGAGCTGTATAATGCATCTGGTGTCATATAAACATTTATTTCACTGTTCAACAGCATCGTGTGAACACATCCAGCTCATCTCGTACCTGCAACATCCAGAGGTCTTGAGGTGTTCACTTCCTTCCTCTGATTGGTCAGTCGAGATTCAGATTCTCTGGGTGCCATGGCAACAGCATCCAGCGGGTCATGGATGTGAGTGATGAGTGTTCAGTTGGGGGGGACCCTACAGAAGATCTCGCATCATTTGAGGTGGTCAGCCTGTCGAACCCAGGACTGCTGGATCTTAGTGAAGATCTCCGAGGACACGAGCAAAAGGAGAAAGCCAAACTTAAAACTAAACTAATTTCAGCGTGGAATAACGTCAAATATGGAGGTATGTTTGGAGCAATATATTTTTAATCACAATCAAGCTCATGTGACTGATGCTCAGTAAAGTTAGCGCTTTTTTCCGGAGAAACGGTGTAAATATTTGACTTATTTTGAGGTATTAAAATTAAAAGTTTTGTTTGATGTCCGATGTCAAAAGTTTTGATTCCTAGATAAGCATATGGTACATATTTAAACGATAACAATAAAAGGTGTATTTTTGTTACCTTCAATTAGTAATTAGTTAACATAAACTAGCAATGAACAATACAGCACTTTAATTAATTAATTAATGATTAATTAATGATTAATTAATGATAAAATGTTAGTTCACCCAAAAATGAAAATTATCCCATAATTTACTCACCCTCGAGCCATCCTGGGTGTAAATGACTTTCTTCTTTCAGCCAAACATATACAACGAGTATTATTAAAAGATATCCTGCTCTTCCAAGCTTTATAATGGGAGTGAATGGTACCTTAGATTTTGAAGCCCAAAAAAGCACATCCATCCATCGAAACAGTCATCCATACGGCTCCAGGGGGTTAATCAAGGCCTTCTGAAGCAAAGCGATGTGTTTTGGTCAGAAAAACATCCATATTGATAACTTTATAAACTATAAATCACTGGCTTCCGGTAACGGTCATCCGCGCGTTCACAAGAGAGTTCTGGCGTATGACGTAGGCGTAAGCTCCGGTGAGAAGTGACAAACGCGAAAGTGCAGAGCAAAAAAAAATAAAAAATATTTTTTTATATTTATGTCTTTGAAACAGAAACGCATTCATAAGAAATGACGTAGGAGCAGCGAACAATCACTCAAGGCCCCTTATTGGCTCGTAGTGTTTCTATGTTCACAAGTTAGAAATCAACAACGAGGATTTTTAAAGAAACATTTCTATATAAGAGAAGAGGAGATTGAGTTTGTTTGAACCGGAGTACACCGACCAGGAACTCCGGGAGATGGAGGAGGCTGAATCTGGTAGATGTGGGTGGCTGTGGCTCAGTTGGTAGAGCGGGTCGGCCACTAATCGCAGGGTTGGTGGTTTGATTCCCGGCCCACATGACTCCACATGCAGAAGTGTTCTTGGGCAAGACACTGAACCCCAAGTTGCTCCCAATGGCGGGCTAGTGCCTTGCATGTGTGTGACTGCGTCCTGCCATGTAAGAGATGTAGGTTTTCCGCCTTTGTTGAGCCAAAGTGTACTAGAAGTAATATTCAGTTTACCTCGTATAAACTGGAGCCGTCAACCAAGGCCCGAAGGACCCGTTGGCACACTATCTGTGGAGGAAGTGTGGTATTTGTGTTACAGATGCGGCCTAGCTATATTATTCTGTCCATGCATTTGTTTGACCGTCAGCTCAGGTTGGTGGCACACTGAGTGGTGCTTGAATGGATGCTGAAGGGGAAATGCTTGACAAGGGGAACAAGAAGGTTCTTCCCTCCGGTGTTGTGAAACATACCCATCCCAGTCTGGATCCTCTGTGGGCTTCAGAAAGGCAGCTGATGCTTTGGCCCTGATCTGGAGTGTACAAATCGTGTACAACGTACTACAGTGTTAGTGTTTCGTAAATAAATATTTTGTATATGTTAGGATGTTCCTCAAATGTTAAATGCAACATTTATGGTGGTAAACCACGACTCTATTATTTTGTATTTTGTTAACAAAATATTTCATTTGTATAATTGCCTGTTTTACACATATTTTAGGTATCATGTATGCAATTCCTCAAATAACCTTATACAACCTTTATAAAGCATTGTAATGTTACTGCTTTTTATTTTTTAAACTGTGGTGCTTTTCCAATAAGACAACGTTACTGTAAATATTCAATGATCACATTTCTGAATATGTTTTACATGGCACTGTTCCACCGTTGAATTAAAACGTAAATATGAACATAATAAAAAAAAAAAAATATGTAGCATAATAATAAGTTAAAGCACAAAATCGGTAAAAAGTCAAAAAACATTAACAATAAGAGATGACCAGATAGTCATTTGTTCTACGTCCTACTAAGACACGAGATTATATGTGCAAAAAACTGAAATGTACAAAAGCTTTACTTTGCAAACCAGGACTGGTGCTTTGAAATAGCTTGTTCTTTGTCGGGTTCTGGTTTCTGTGCAATATCTGCAGGTAGACTGGGAATTGTGTCATGAGGTGACCGGTCCTTAAAAATAATGTTTGGGTCCTTACGGCATTCCAGAACTTTCCGAACCAGATCATCTCTAAATGTTTGTGTAGTGTGTTCGAACGGTTTTCTGGCTTCCCACTCTTTGGAGCACTTGGGAAACACGACATTGAACCGATGTACGCCTAGAAAGAAAGACACACACAATATATGACCAATCTAATACTTAATTACGAACACCAGCTCACGCGTAATATCTACAAATACGCACTTATGTTCACATTTCATATTTTGGAGTTCTGTATCGTGCGAAACATTTGTTGTGGTGGTGTTGTTCACGTACCAGAAGTGGTCGTGGCCTGTTTACGATGTACATTTTCGTTATGGTCCAGTATTGCCAGCTGAGTGCGAGCTAACATGGATGAGTAGTGGAAGTGCAGGTTCTTCTGACAGTACTTCAGTAGCACAGAGTGGAAAACTTCAAACTTGCCTGTAAAATAGATAAATATATTCAGTCTGGTCACTTGCCACACACACACACACACACACACACACACACACACACACACACACACACACACACACAGTGCCGTTGGTATAACACACCTGTATGCTTAAACAGGGACATTTGGCACAGGTCCTTCAGGAGACCCTTGTCCAAGACAAGTGTCTCCAGTGTATGGTAGGCACGAGACTCTTTTTTGAGCCACCTCTTTCGTCTCTGTTGGTCAGGACTAAGGTCACTATGGAGACATCTGTGCTGTATCCCATCCTGAGTCCAACTATGTTCCCCACAAATGTGACGAAGTATCGACTTCCATTTCCGGATCAAGTCCTAACAAGAAAAAGAACATTTGAAGAAATAATTATAATTGAATTGGGTCAGAAACGTCTGGGTAACCAGCTTTTTTTTAACGCTTAACTTACGTCAGGGTCACCTCCACAAGTTGCACATGAATACCACAAATGGTTGCAGATGCACTTGATCCAGGGCTGGAGATCTCTGTTGTACATGTATCTCGACAAGGACAACAATTTCTTCAATAACCCTGACAAAACAGTAATGAAAACAGTCATTGATATTAAATGTTTACTAAAAGTACTTTTAGAAATATGAGCATTCTTTATGGAAGTATATTGTGTCAATCAAAACAGCCATTGCCAACTACAATATCAATAAGAACGCTTGTACTGTGCTCATGGTATTTAGAGAATAAATGTGCACATACGATCATCCTGACACACATAATTAAAATAAAATGTGGGCTTAAATCTGTGAAAAGTAACGCAACATTTGCCTACCCTTTACCACATGCCAAATGTCAAACTCATGGCGGATAAATGGATAATCCACCCGCATGAGCTTTCTGATAGAGGGTGATCGGTCTGTGGCCACCACATCTACTTTGATGCCTTTGTCCAGAATTTTGTTTAGGCCTCGTTTAAAACCAATGGGCTCCATGGCCACTGAGCTGGATGCTTCGGTTACCTAAACAAAACAAAAAATGAGACATAAAAAAATGCATTTATTCAAGTAATGTTCAAGCATATTTCACCTTTCTTGATAGTGTTTTCTGACAGGTTAAATTAGTAGAATAAACTGTCTATGGTAGATGGTCTGCACTTATGTGCTTTACCCTGTGACTCATTCCCACACACACTCATGCACCAATGACGGCAGAGCTGCATGCAAGCGCTAGCCTGCCATTGGGAGTAACTTGGGGTTCAGTGTCTTGCCCCAGGACACTTCGGCATGTGGAGTCGTGTGGGCCGGGAATCAAACCACCAACCCTGTGATTAGCAGCCGACCCGTTCTACCACCTGAGCCACAGGTTTAATTGTTACTAAAAGATGTAATAAAAAATAGGCTACACTTCAAGTGTAAAATGTATATGAAATTGTTACATTATCAGCATGTACACTCACTTGCACCAGCTCAAAGTGGACAATTTTATCAGAGGTGTCATCCATCAGACTGTACGTATTGTACTTGGCAGAAAATCCAGGGCTGTAGAAAGTAGGACGTGAGAATAAACAATAAGCTTCATATTCGTTTTTAATTTCTGAGAATTAAAAAAAAATAAAAATACAGTTATTTAATGACCTGTCTGATCTCCCATCCCCTGATAAATGCACTCTCTTCTGGAGTGCATTTTGAACGTGTAATTCGTCTAAAATGGCTGTCTGTTGTTCTCTGTATGCGGCGTCAACTACAGGAGTGAGGTAAGATGACTGCACTGTATAGAAAGTTGTTTTCTTTGGCACCTGTAAGTTCAGCAATGCAGCCCAATCAGCAATGTCAGTATATGTGGCTCCGGTGAACAGAACACTTGCTGATACCAGAAGATTGTTTAAAGGCATTCCCCGAACATCTGAGCAAGAACTCCACTGCCCCTGATGTCTTCTTTCACATTCCCACTGCACTTGGATGAGGCTCCCTGAACTTATTCTTTTGGTTTCTGTAATTAGTGCTCCACATTCCTGACACCTTTTGAACAACCCCATCACATTTGACTCATTCACAATCCATTTTCTTTCTTTCCACGTCTCGTCTTCTCTCTCTTCCTCTGGAGTTGGAGTTGAGGTCGATGTTGAGCTTGTAGGAACAAAACTTACGTCCTTCTTGTCTGAAGGACAATCTAACGAAAGTATGCTGATATCTAGATTATTTTCTTCCGACTGTGGTTTAGTCTGTGGTGGCTCTTCCTATATGACACAGACAGGAAATGATAATGATGCCTTTTAATTATAAGAATGGTGTGTAAAGTCATGCTTTATTTTATTGTAAACATATGGGGCTTTTCCACTGCACGGTACGGCTCAACTCGACTCTGCTCACTTTTTTGGGGGTTTTCCACTGTGGATAGTACCTGATACTTTTTTTAGTACCACCTCGGTACTCCAAGCGAGCCGAGCCGATACTAAATGTGACGTCAAAATCCTGCAGATCACTGATTGGTCAGAGAGAATCGTCAATACCGGCGTCACTGGATTAGCAACACGGGACATCAACCCGCTAGTTTTAAAGTTAGCAACAGCGATAGCAGTATCATTTGTTCAGAAAAGAAATGGCTGTGCACAAAACCACGCCATGGTCAATAAACGAGGTGTAGACGTTCGTCGCTAACGAGAGGAAGTGTCTCAGCTGTTGGCCGCACATGGCTACCACCGGAAATGTAAGCACAGCGTAGTTCTAGCGGGAGGAATAGCAGCTGTACATCACCGCACCATTAGCGGGGTAACTCCCAGCCAATCGCAGGTAAGCCGTTGCTTTATAAGTCTGTTCACAATCTATCACATTGCTGTTTCAGTGTGCTAACACGGCAACCTCCTCCACCCCAACACCACCTGTTGAGCCCCGTCCTGCACTGGGGTATACTCCTCGCCCCTGCCTCCTATCTCCAGCAGGATATGACCTTTCCAAGTACAACTCCCTCGGACTGCCAAAGAGACATTACTTTTCTGTTTTACATTCATCAAATAAATGGCATCTTAAACCTCACTCAAGCCTGCATGTCTTCCCGATAGGACTACCAACAGTGTAGGGAAAAGTGACTACAGAACCATCAAGGAAAAGTGGAAGTGGTTCGATCAAATGGATGCTATCTAAACCGGTGAGCAATGGGAGGGAGTGCCCTGGACTCCACGATGGATGGAGGATGGTACGTTTTGTTACATTTAACTCTATATTCTGCTTGAAAGCTTCACTTTATTTAGTTGACCAGATACTGGACGCTTCTAAAACAACCAGGACAATTTAACTGTTACACTTGTGTAAAATCACCATCAACAACTGCTTTATGCAGCACAATGAGCTAACAGCTAGCGGTCGTGTTATTGTTAATTGTCAGTAATGTTTGCGTCACGTTTAAGATGATGTCACGGCAGTAGAGGCGGTGTAACTATGACGATCATCCTATAATCCCACCCATGTTGAGGCGGCACTAAACTGCAGTGGAAATGCAATCTCAGAAAAGTAAACTGAGCAGAGTCGAGTCGAAATGTAACGTGCCGTGGAAAGGTGCCAATAGATATATTTTTCAGATATACTCCACAAACAACCGGCCAAAATATTGCATGACAATACACATGCGAGTACTTACTGATTGATTGGAACGTATGGGGGGGAGGGCAAAGTATGTCCCAGATGTTGATGGACATGTGTTACTGGCAACTGATTCAGGACTTGTTAGCGTCAACAGGAGTCCTGCCTCTATTCCCTCACATTGTTCAATGTCCCTTTGTTTGACTGGAGTTGATTGTGGAACATCCTCTATATATGCTGATGTACACAGGACCTCAATCTCCTCATCTTTGCCTGTTGCTGGGCAGTCCAGACTTGGCTGAGCTGAAACAATAGGACCCCCTGTTGTCTCCTACAACAATCCATCATAGAGTTTGATATGATAACTTAAAGGTAGAGATAAAAAAATAATAATAATTAAACAATTTAACATCAGTTACATAAGCAATTATTTAACAACTTAATATAACAAACATATTACAGTATAGTTCAATACAGACCTCATTTGGCTGAAACAACAGCGCAGGCATGGGCACAGCTGACGATTTCAGCAGTCTTCTTGGCTTTCCCTTCTCTGGCTCGTAATCCTCGGAGGTGAAATGTTCACTGCACAGCCTGGATCTCTCGATTCTTTCCATGGGTGTGTTGACATCCCAGCGAATAGCGAGCAGCCATAGCTTTAATCGCTCAGGATCCTTCCAAGGGAATTGGTGAAATGTTAATCTTCCATCTCCCGTTGATGTCAGCTCGCGTAATCTTAAGACTTTATTTATTCTGAAACATCCTGGATAGACGCACGAACGCACCATTTTAAGACTAATACAAATCTACAGTATAGATAAAACAACTCAATTATTTTCGCCTTTGTTGTAAACAACGCGCACTTCCGCGTTCGTCATTTAAGCCGGAGCTTACGTTACGCCTGCGTCATACGCCGGAACTCGGCGTGAACGCGCGTACGGCCGTTACCGGAAGTCAGTGATTATAGTTTATAAAGTTATTAATATAGATAGTTTTCTTTCAAAAATCCATCGCTTCGCTTCAGAAGCCCTTTATTAACCCCCTGGAGCTGTATGGATGACTGTTTTGATGGATGTATGTGCTTTTTTGGGCTTCAAACTCTAAAGTTACCATTCACTCCCATTATAAAGCTTGGAAGAGCAGGATATTTTTTAATTTAACTGGCTGAAAGAAGAAAGCCATACACACCCAGGATGTATATAAAATAAAAAGTTGTATAAGTTAACACTAATGCATGAAAGGAAATGTCCTGGCCATATTTAACCCCAATATATACAAATTAATTTACTTATATTTATTGAAATGAAAGAAAATGAAGTCTATTCATTTAAATGTCATTACCGTAATTCATTTGGCCATTTTGCTGTTCCTTTTCCCATTGTTTTCAATTAATGATTGATTCTTCAGTGTTTCCCATTAATTACCTAGACTGTGGCAGAAAATTAACGTTAATCTAACGTTATCTAAATTAGGTTACATTAGCGTTAGCTAACAACGTTAGCTGTCAGTCTCCTCGCTTAGGTCGATTGACATATCCGGCTGCTTGTCGTGAAAAACAATGTAAGGTTATTTCTAGCTAGCTAACGCTAGCAAATTATCTAATGTTAACGTTATTGATGCCTGGGTATCTCAGCGAGGATTGACGTTGACTATCACACCTAGAGTCGCAAGTTCAAATCCAGGATGTGCTGAGTGACTCCAGCCAGGTCTCCTTAGCAACCAATTGGCACGGTTGCTAGGGAGGGTAGAGTCAAATGGGGTAACAGCCTTGTGCTATAAGTGGGGCGCGTGGTGAATTGTGCGTGGATGCCATGGAGAATAGCGTGACGCCTCCACACATGCTATGTATCCGTGGTAAAGTGCTCAACAAGCCACGTGATAAAATGCGTGGATTGACAGTCTTAGACGCAGAGGCAACTGAGATTCGTCCTCTGCCACCCGGATTGAGGCGAGTCACTAGGCCACCACGAGGACTTAGAGCGCATTGGGAATTGGTGAGGGTTTAAAGGCAGAAATGTGAAGCTTGCAATTTTATAAAAGCACTTCCATTAATTCTTCTGTTAAAAGTCTTGAATTATTTGAGATGTAAAGTTGTTTAAATCTGGGTTTTTGAGTGATTACAGGGTTTAGAGCATTATGTCGTCATGGCAACAATGTTGTAATATTAGATATAACTTTACACAGATAAGATTAGTAAGTGATTATATCACACTAAAATCATGTTAACATGTATATTGTTCATGTCTTGTGTCTATACTTTTGAAACAGTGAGTATTTTAATGATTATCAACTGGCCCCATTCACTTCCATTGTAAGTGTCTTACTGTAATCATGATTGGATATAACTTTACACAGATAAGATTAGTAAGTGATTTTATCACACTAAAATCATGTTTACATGTATATTGTTTATGTCTTGTGTCTATACTTTTGAAACAGTGAGTATTTTAATGATTATTGACTGGCCCCATTCACTTCCATTGTACGTGTGTGTTTGTAGGCTGGACTCTGAAAACCAAATCTCGTCTCCGTAAGAGCAGTCCTCTGTATGTGCTGGGACAGTCCTATAAGCTGAGCTACAGTGGTAAACAGGAGAGAATAGACTAGCACTCTGCTCTTACTGAATAAAACACATCTATAAGTCTTCAGTTCAACATGCTCCATATGTGTGTGTTTAATGCCAGGAGAGCGTGAGTGTTTGAGACGGGCATTCTCCTCTCTGCTGTGGCTGACCTATAGGAGAGGTTTCCCGCCTCTGGATGGCTCCGCCCTCACGTCCGACGCGGGATGGGGCTGTATGCTTCGCAGCGCACAGATGCTGTTAGCACAGGGACTGATGCTGCACATGATGCCTACTGGTACACACACACACACACATGTGTTAACAGCCTCAGCTGTTCTTTAATTTAGTAGAATGATACTCTTCGCGCTACACATACTGCAAACTACAGGTTTGCCATTCTAAAAAATACCACTTCTCGCTTTAGGCTGGACGTGGCCTGCAACGCATCATCAGACCAAGGATGACCTGGAGGTCGTTGACCCTTGCGTGCTGGACGATTTGTTCAGAGAGAATCAGCGTGTCTCAGGGAAACCTTGCAGACGAAGTTTGGACACGATGTTAGACAGCAGGATTCATGAAGACAGGACTCACAGAAAGCTGGTGTCTTGGTTTGGGGATCTGCCCTCTGCCCCGTTTGGGTTGCACCGCTTGGTGGACTTGGGGAAGGCGTCTGGGAAGTGGGCAGGTGACTGGTACGGCCCATCCGTCGCTGCTCACATACTACAGTAAGTTGACTATATATAATACGTCTTATCCGTTGCGTATTGCACATAAAATAGCAAGAGTTTCTCAAAGCAATGATTGGCTGGCTTCACAGTCTCCAGGAGTCAGTGTGCACAGGCTTATATTAGTCCACCAGGAAACAAAGTTGTGTTTAGAAGTTCCCAGACTGCGACAATGAGAACTCATGAAGAGGAACTAGTCACTGGATTGAGTTAGTTTTAGCACAACAGTATATATTGTTTTACTTGCACAGATTGACGGTCTCAGATTTTTGTGTGTGCTTGGTGTGCAAAGGCATCATGTGGGCAGTTCTTGGCAGGAATAAACTGTAATGTGCTACTGGTATGTTTGATATGACAGGAAAGATTATGACCTTGTGTTTCAGGAAAGCTGTAGCAGCTTCTGAGGTGTCGAATCTAGTGGTGTATGTTGCTCAGGATTGCACAGGTGAGTCAGTCATGAAGGACATCCTGTAGAATGAGCTGTGAATCATAGTCAGTTTTAGAAAGCACACTCTCTCCATTCAATTCATAATGCCTTTATTGGCATGCCTCTAAACACTAAAAAATAGCTGAGAATCTACAGGGCTGTGAAAAAGTATTTGCCTCCATCCTGAATTCTTGTTTTTGTGTATATCTCATATTAACTTGTTTCAAAAATTCAAACAAAATCTTACATAAAAGAAAGAAAGGCAACCTGAGTAAACAGAAAATACAGTGTTCAAATGATAATGCTATTTATGAAGAAAAAAGTTATCCAATACCAACTGGGCCTGTGTGAAAAGTATTTGCCCCCTTAGTAACTAAATCCCCAAATCAAGAAACTGCATTCATAATGGGGTTCAGCTGGACTAGACACACCCAGGTCTGATCACTGCCTGCCCTGTTCAATCAAATCAACACATAAATAAAACTTTTCCAGCAGCATTGAGTTGGCTAAAAGGTCTCGTCCAGTAGCACACTGTGCCAAGGTCGAAAGAAATTCCAGAAATTATGAGGAAAAAGGTGATTGGAATTGATCAGTCTGGGAAGGGTTACAACGGCTCTGGGACTCCAAAGAATCATAATGAGAGCCATTATCTCCAAATGGAGAACACTTGGCACAGTAGTGAACCTTCCCAGAAGTGGCCGTCCTTCCAAAATTCCTCAAAGAGCACAGCGACACACACATCCAGGAAGTCACAAAAAAGCCGAGGACAACATCCAAGGAACTGCAGGTCTCTCTCGCATCAATAAAGGTCAAGAAAGACACGGGGCAAAAATGCCATCCATGGAAGAGTGGCGAGGCAAAAACCACTGCTAACCCAGAAGAACATCAAGGCTCATCTGAATTTTGCCAAAACACACCTTGATGATCCTCAAACCTTTTGGGAAAATGTTATGATGAAGACAGGCGTCCCGTTACATCTGGTGTAAATCAAACACATCACACCAACGGTCAAGCATGGTGGTGGTAGTGTGATGGTGTGGGGATGATTTGCTGTTTCAGGCCCAGGACGGCTTGCAATAATTGAGGGAAACATCTGTTCTTTACCAGACAATCCTAAAGGAGGACGTCCGGTCATCAGTCCATGAGTTGAAGCTCAAGCACAACTGGATTATGCAGCAAGACAATGGTCCAAAATATAGGAGTAAGTCCACCTCTGAATGACTCAAACAAAGCACAATTAAAGTATTGGAATGACCTAGTCAAAGTCCTGAGTTGAACCTGATTGAGATGATGTGGCAGGACCTTAAACGGGCAGTTTTGCTCGAAAACCCTCCAATATGGCTGAACTAAAGCAGTTCTGTGAAGAAGAGTGGGACAAAATTCCCCCACAGTGTTGTGAAAGACTGATCTCCAGTTATCAGAAGCATTTGGTTGAGGTTGTTGCTGCAAAAGGTGGCACAAACAACTATTAAGTTTAAGGGGGCAGTTAGTTTTTCACAGCACTTTATGTGAAAATAGAATTACAAATGAATAGATCATTAAACTTACGTTATACAACACATCAAATCAGACCTTGCAGAATGTGAATGGCTAAAGGACACAAACATTACAAAACATGCCTACACATCTCTGTCTGTCTGTCTGTCTGTCTGTCTGTCTGTCTGTCTGAAGTGTACGTTGGAGACGTGTTGAGACTGTGTGGGACGTCTCGTACAGAGGATCTCTCATTGAGCTGCAGGTCTGTGTGGAAATCACTCATTCTGCTGGTGCCCGTGCGTCTCGGAGGAGATGTGTTGAACTCCACTTACGCGCAGTGTGTTAAGGTGCTTTAACACACACACATAAACACACACATAAACACACAGATCTCGGATCATGAGGAAGAATGTCTTTTTTAAATCTCATATATGTGTTTGTAGAGACTGCTGGCGCTCAGGTGCTGTATAGGAATCATCGGAGGGAAACCAAAACACTCCCTATATTTCGTGGGGTTTCAGGGTGAGTCACATGACATGTAAATGGGCCAGATTTCTGAAAGCGTCCTCAGTAATGTCATCACTAGTTAAAAGGCTCACGAATAAGCCGAATCAAGTTTTGTGAGAGGGTTAGGATGAGCAAATATCATTACCGCCATATTGGCTGTTTCTCAGTGTCTTTTGTTCTTGTGGACTTGTCTGACATCCATCCCACTGCCAAAAAAAGGCAGTAGTTCAGGTTTTTTTTGGATCTCACACGTCTCAAAATACGCATAGATGGGTTTAATGTCCTCATGTCTTCTGAATTCGCTCTTTCATGGTAGTTAGTCAAGACTGATTTTCACAAGAACACAAGCACGAGTTTGCGCTCTTAGAATTGAGAAACACCCATTGCATGCATGAGATGTCCTCATTGATGTTGTGAAGCCAATGTTTGTGTGACTCTTCATCAGTGTGTTTGTGATTTTCTGTCACAGATGATCAGCTGATCTATTTAGATCCTCATTACTGTCAGTCTGCTGTTGACGTTACTCAAGACAACTTCCCTTTAGAGGTGAGCGTCTATTTAAAGGGATAGTTCGTCCAAACAAATTGGGCAGAGCTCACCCTCTTGGAAGAATGAAAGAATTTTCCATTTCCATTCAATAAAAGTCCCCCAAAAAGGACAAAGAAGCGCCATAAAAGACCACATCACAAGTCTTCTGAAGTCATGCGGTAGTGCGAGGAACAGTTTCAAAATTAGCATATTTCTGTAGTACCTTAATGGTGCTTTTTTGTCCTTTTTTGGAGCTTGACCGCTTATGGTCAGTGTGTGCTTTTGTTGAATGATCATTTAGATAATTATGTCCTTTTGTGTTCAATGAAAGAAAGTGAGATGAGTTTGAAACAACATGACAGAGAGAGTAAATGATGATCATTTTCATTTGAATTAAACTGTCCCATATACTGTATTTAGATGTTGTGAAGTGTTGTTACAATATGCCTGTCTCTCTGCAGTCGTTTCACTGTAAAACCGTGAGGAAGATGTCGTTTAATCATATGGACCCCAGCTGTACTCTGGGTTTCTATGCCAGCTGCAGGGCAGATTTCCAGAAGTTGTACTCAGATGTTACTTCGGTAAGAGGAACAGTTTTAAAACACCTTTTTAATTGAATATGGAAATGGGTATGTTGATTGAAGTGTAAATGATTTGATTATGTGAGTTAAGTTTTCCACTAAAGATGATAAGACTTGTTTTCAGATGATATATCTTGTTTTAAGCACAACCCTTGCTTTAACTGAGAACCGGCTTGAAATATAATAAACATTTAATGATTAACTTAAAGCAAAAGACATACAACAGAGGTGCACACAGGGCAGCTGCCTGTGGCTCTCTCGGGCTGTCGGGCTCGATTAGCCTGATTAGGGGCCGGGCGTGCATCATCACGGCCTGACCCCGCCCTTCTCCCTGCCACAATATGCTAAGAACAAAAAAAGCTGTTTGACAACAAGAATAAAATCAAATTGATTCAAGATGTTTTCTGTAAAAAGAAGTCTTGACATCAAGTCAATATCTTGTGCAGTTTTACTTTTTCAAGTAGCCAAAATGTATCTTGTACAAAGGATGATTTTACTGCAAAACTAGACACAAATACTGACCAAGATCTTGTATTTTTGCTGTGAATTTGTTTTTTATGTTGAATTGCAAAAACATTATTTTCTTACTGACTGTTTTAGTCTTATTTTCAAGTAAAAAATAAATGCATAAAATAAGAAAAAAAATGACACAAGGACAAAAAAATGAGATTTTTAGGGTGTGTTCACACTTGGGAGGTTTGGTTCGATTAAAATGAACTCTGGTGTGATTGCTCTGTTAGTGCGGTTCATTTGAGCAAGTGTGAACGCTGTCACATAAACCTTGATGTGCACCAAACAAGCGGGCCGAGACTGCTTGAATATTGGGTCTCAGTCCGCTTCCAAGTGATCTCTGGTGCGGTTCGACTGATATATGAACGCAACATGAACCAAAGACGTCTAAACGGACCAAACACAGGAAGTAATTTGCCTAATATTGACCTCACGCACACCTGGTTCTTCTCATCATAGGAGCTGTTTCCCATTACAGTTCGGGACAGGCGTCAGAACCGCCCATCAGCCGTCCGTGCAGCATATCTTCATCTGTGTGTGCAACGGAGGAATTCCTGCCGCTGTTTTGACTCATTTACATATTTTATTAACTCTTCATTTGTTCTCAGCTGCTAAAAATACCACCATATTTACATATATACATCTAACGAGTGCATTTCGCCAGCATTGTTTTGAATGATAGACAAGACCCGTCAAAAAATATACGTCATAAAAGCCGTCCAATCAGGTCGTGAGTTTTCCCTGATGCCTTTGGGTTTGTATCTTTAGGTTCAGTGTTAAAAATGCCAGTGTGAACACTAAACAAACCAGGACTAAATGCATCATTTCCTGTTTTGGTCCGGACCAAGAGAACCGAACTACAAGTGTGAACACACCACAAGTCTTGTTTTCAGAGAAATCGGTGGCGTTTACGCTTAAAACAACAATACAAATATTGCCAATGGGGTAAAAACGACAACAACGACATCAACTGGTTTTCCTCTTGAATTAAAGCTGCACTCGGAAATTTTTACTCATTAAAGTTTTACTCCTAAAGGAATTTATTGTCATTTTTAATAAAATCATGAACAGTCCAGCCTTATCAGTAACCTTATAAAAGCAGTTTAAATCTACATGGAGAGGGTCCCCTCATGGGGGCTGCCATGTTGGGATCACATGACCAGCCGAATACTACTCCCTTAATCTCAGCAACTGCCCTGTTATTGGACACTTTCACTCACTGATTAAAGTAATCATGGTTGACTTTGAATAGTGAATTTTTACAATCTAATCAGTAACTGAATATTATGGGGATTGAAGGATGCAGCATCCACGCCACTAGGTGTCACTGTAAGTCCAAAACGACGCACATTTTGTTTTTCTACCTATTGGCAAATGTATTTTAATTTATTTTTATAAGCATAAACTTTGCTAAATTGTGTTTGATTTCTCTAAAACATACATGTTTTGATATTTACAGGAAAACCAGATTTATATAACTCTTAAGTGGGTTGTTCTTGACCAGGATAAGATACAGAATGGACCAGACTTGATTGTCAAAAGTCGATTAAACAACATCAATGTATGTTGTGTATCAATGTAGGAAACTAGCACGATCAAACCTTTTCTCTCTTTTACCACCTCTCTCCCGTTCACAGGCTCTGACGTCATCAGAGGAGAAGTACCCCATCTTCACGTTTGTAGATGGTCATGATGAGGGGAAACGGGGCTTCTCATCCGCCTCAGTCACTCATATTAACACCAACGACAGACGGAGTCGAACTAAACACAGAAACATCACAGAGGAGTTTGTGCTTCTGTGACCAAGAGATTTAGTTTGAATATTTTTAGCTGCTGTTATTTAGTTGTTTTCTATGTGTGTGTTGTCCATTAACACTGGCATACAGGAGGATGTGAGGAGGTCTTTATATGTGTTTGCTGAGCAGGTGGTTAAGCAGATTAGCGTGGTGTGACGCTTATAACGACAGACACTGAAGAACGCCTCTGATGGACACACGAGAGGGGTAGAGGTTACCTTTGTACAAACTCTGTGGACATTTGTCAGCATTGTCTTAAAGATTTATTCTCCGTTTATGTATTTTTCTATGTGTTTAGTTAACAACACAAAGCTTTTAATAAAAATGTTTCAATGAGATAAAGAACAGTTTTTCTCTTGGCTTGTGTTTATTAACAGCTCACAATAGACTTCATTTAGCATACACCGTTATCCAAACTCGGTCATCATTTAATCACACTCACATTGTCCCAAACCTGTACGACTTTCTTTCTTCCCTGGAAGAACACAAAATATGTTATACAGAATATTAGTCTTGGTCACCTTCACTTCATTACAGCTTTATTTTCTCCATACAATGGAAATAAATTACAGTTGTGGTTAAATATATTGGCACCTTTGGTAAATAGAGCAATCAAGGCTGTGAAATAAATCTCCATTGTTTATCCTTTTGATCTTCATTCAAATAAAATGCACAAAAATCAAACCTTTAATTGAAGTAAAACAATTGAAAGAGGGGAAATATCTCATTATGTCTCCAAAACATGTTGCCCATAATTACTGGCACCCAGCGGGCGTGTCCAGCGACGTAACAAAGTTGAGAAATGTTTCACTTTATGCAAATGAAGAGCATCTTTCGGGAGTGACAGCCAATACGAGGGAAGATGGTAGAACTCATGTGATCCTTCTCTCTCCCAGCTCCTGCAGAGACGGAAAGATGGAGGAAAGGCTCCTCTCCATACACACCACTAGTGACATAACCGCCAGCCACCGGCAACATGCAGCGACAAAGTAGCTGGCAGTGTGAACGCAGCTTAAGTGCTCATGGAAAAGATGTTTTTAGCCATTTTATTTTAAGACAGAAAGTGAGTCAGCTTTAAGGATAGAGTTGGGAAGGTCAGTCCACCACCTGAATAACACAAAAGTGGGTTAAAGGCTTTACCCTGCATATAGGCACTATAACCAACATACTATTCAACATCACTCACATATCAAATGAATATCAAGTGAAGGCCCAGAGAAAAAAGATTTTAGAGTTTATAAGCTGCAAAACAGATATGTTTTGTCACGTTTTGCTTGTAAATTCATGAAACAAACATAATTAAAAAAACAGCAGATGCTCCCGATTGAGACAAATGCTTTAATGGTCCCGAGTCCAAATACAATGTAATATAACGCATAGATATGATATGATACATAGATACAAATGAGATGAAACCTCTGATATCCTTGTTTTCATCCTGGGGGGGCGGACTCTGGTTAAAATGGACCAATCACAGCTGTTGAGGTCTGCGTTGACACAACGGGCATTTAAAAGCAGCCAAAACGTTTCTTATTGGTGCATGATATCAGATCATCATGCAATGCACTTAATTATGCCATTACACAGTTTCAGCGGTGGACAGTAACGAAGTAAATGTAATTCGTTACTGTACTTAAGTAGTTTTTTTTGCATATCTGTACTTTACTCAAGTATTTCAATTTTGTGAAATGAATTTTGTGACCCAGAGTCTACAACCCTTTAGTGTGGTGGACCAGCCATCATTTCAAGCTTTCTTGCATGAACTTCAGCCTAACGCCTCTCTCATGACAAGGACCACTTTGCGACGTAAGATGGATGTGGCAGCACTTGAAATGAAGAAAAATATGAAAAAAGCAATGTCGGGGATCGATTTCAGTCTGGAGAGGTGCTCAATAGCACTAGCATGCAGGCAGCTCAAAGGTCCACACACTTTTGATGTTTTGGCTTGCACACTAAATGACATGTATGAATTCGGCATACAGAACAAGGTTGTTCGAACTACTACGGACAATGGATCAAATTTTTTAAAGGCATTTCATATATATGGAGAGCAAGATGAGAACAACAACTCTGCTTCAGGTGAGGCTGAAGATGATGAGCTCAATGACGAGATGTGTGGTGATGATGAGGATGTGGATGGTGTTGAGGTGGACTTTGTAGAGGTCACAGCTGTTTTAGATGAAGATGATGGCTTACAATTCCAACTTCCGAAACATCATCGATGTGCCTGCCACTTATTAAACTTGATTTCCACAGTGGACGCAGCAAAAGCCTGTTCAAATGAAGCCTACAAGAAGCTGTCCCGATCAGCATTCTCTGGAATAAGTGTGGCAGATCTGCTGCTGCTGCAGAGATTATAGAAGACACTTGCAAAATGCAGCTGATCCGCCCCAACGCAACAAGGTGGAATTCCTTATTTCTCGCCATTGAGAGAATCCTTCGAATAATTAAAGATCAGGGAGAGGGGGCTATCAGGACTGTCTGCTCTTCACTCAAGTTGCCAATGTAAGTGCCGTTGATGTTTTTTTTTTTCTTTGAATTTCTTTACATTCATGTTCCAGTAATGTTAATGGCAAAACTGCTTTTTTAAAAATGCATTACTTTGAATAGTTGCTTGACTACTCCATGCTCAGTAAGGATCGGATAGGAGTAGATACAGGGAGAAGTACAAGAATGTATCTCCTGAGGGCCTAGTAATTCCACTGTTTGTAAAATGACACACACACACACACACACACACACACACACACACACACATACTTAAAATTGTAATGACATGAAATTATTAATTGTTGTTGTTGTTTCATTGTGTGATAGGTTGAGTCCAGTTGAGATTGCCTTTCTGGAGGAGTATGCCAGAACCATGAGCCCCGTTGCCAAAGCCCTCAACATTCTTCAGGCTGAAATCGATGTTCAGATGGGATGGCTTCTGCCTACTCTGACCCTCCTCATCTCGAAACTTGACCGAATTGGCATTACCTCCAGGTACTGCAAACCTCTGGTTGATGCCCTCCAAAAAGGCCTGCAGCAGCGCTTTGGAAACATGCTGGTAGAGCCAGAGTTTATTGCGGCTGCAATCCTTGTCCCGAAATTTAAAACATCCTGGACATCGGATGAAAACATTGTCAAACTAGGTAAGATTATTTTATTTTTATTTTTGAAAAGTGTAATTGGTTAAAGATTCAGAGAAACTAAGCCCAATGTTTTTTGTTTTTTTTAAAAACAACATTCGCAATTTGTTTAGGTTCGTTTTAAATGCACCTTGGAAATACACGGGGCAATACTGTTCTTTTGATATTTTAATCTGGAGAAATGTATGATTACAGTGAAGTTTTGATTCTAAGCATCTATGTAAATGTCCATTTCAGGCCTGGACTATATCAAGGACCATCTGGAGGAAGAGACTTTGAATCAGCTGCCAGTTGATGTTCCAGTGGCTCTGAGGAAGAGGACTACTTTGCGAGCATGAAGCCTACTCATGGTCAGGAAGGTATCAAGCAGTTAGATGGCTACCTTGCCTGCAAAGCTGATGATAAAGACATTCTCACGTCCTTCCCATCAGTCTGTAAGTTGTCTTTGAAGCTCAATACTGCTTTACCCGCCTCTGCAGCTTGTGAACGTCTTTTCAGCACAGCAGGGTTTATTTTCAGTCCCAGGAGGGCAAGAATGGACTGAAACAACTTTGAGAATCAGCACCAAAAGCACAATTAATGGAATGCTGATTAATGATGTTCACTACCACAACTATTGTTCATTGCCATTTGAGGCTTGCTATTTTAGTACGTCCCTTGTGATGACAGGTTATGTCATTTGTTTTGAGATGTTTTGTTTTGAGTGTCTCTTAAAGCGTCTTATACATTCACATACCCACAATGTACTGTGTTTTAGCTAAACATAGCTTACAGTTGCCACCTATTATAATTCCACTGACTAACTTGCAGCTCTTAAAAGTGGAAGGGAATAAGTGTTACAAATAAATATTAAACCAAAACTGCCTGCTCTCAAGTCCTGTTATTTAATTTGGTTCTAAAGGAAATTGTTTGGCTTCAAGGTTTTGGGCTTATGAAAATTTTAATAGACATCAGTGTCTGTCTGACTAATTAATGTAATTTTATTAATAGATTGGTTGTGCCAAGAGTGACAATAGTCTTCACGTATACTGAGTTAAGCAAGAGTCTTGTGACAAAAATGATAATAGGACATTATAGCCATAAAAAAAATCATAGTACTTGGATACTTGAGTACATTTGAAGGCAAATACTTTTGTACTTTTACTCAAGTGAAAGTTTAAAGGCAGCACTTCTACTTTTACTTGAGTAATATTTTACCTTGGGTATCTCTACTTTTACTCAAGTACATGGTTTGTGTACTTCGTCCACCACTGCACAGTTTCATGCGTAAGTCACATATGTTGATCTTGGGTCACTGCTGTGTGAAGGAGTGTTCAGTTTAAATTTTATCCAGGCGAGTGTTCAGTCCACTGAGAGGTCAGAAGGTGCAGTGGGTCCTGGTTTATCTGCTCCAAGGCTTGGTCTGAGAAAATTCGATAGACTGCTGTGTGTCTCTCGTCTCATCTGACTAAGGCAGCTCTCATATCTCTCTGTTTTGTATGAAGTACAAGTGTAAGTGATTCTGAAGCTCAGGCAACATCAACTGAACACAAACACCTTGATCTTGGAGCGAGAAGTTTATTCTACAATAGTGACCAATTCTGTCTGCCGTGGGCGCAACAAGTCATCCAGTTCAGTAGGTGGCACTGCAGCCCTTGTCACACATTTCTGCTGAATGCTCTCCGTAGATGCCCCGAGCTTTGCAGCCTCTGTGTTGAAGTCTCTCCAGTCCAAACTGACCTGCTCTCTCCCAGAATACCTGCATGAAGAAGTCGTACAAAAGAGTGTTTAGCACATACCACAATCTCAGTTTCGCCCTCATGTTCTTGTCCAGCTCCGTCACTCTGTTTCTTGCGCAAGAGTTTAATCAAACATAAGCTAAAACTTCATGGTCCAGTCCCAGAAGAGCCCCCAAGAGGACCAGAGGCTTGTAAAGTCCTCGAGTTGAGCTAAATCTTCTGGCCAGGAAGCATTTCACAAGTCAAAGCTCATGGGGTTTTTGGCCAGGTTCATTTGATTGCCAGATGCAGTAGCTAGGGAGGGGGGGGGGGGTAGTAGAGGGGAAGTTTTACATGCTTCGGGTCCAAACACGTGACTGCAGAGGAGATAGAACTGAGATGAACCCTGGGGAAGTTCGTCCACAAAAGCCACTCTGAATCTGAGAAAGCAAGAAAGACAGAGATTCTGCTTAATAAGGCCACTTTTCAAGCGCTTTTCCACCATCAAGCGGACCAGTCCCGAGTATGTTGTGTAATGGTTCCAGTTGCATTTCTACTTTAACACAGTTCAGTAAAGTACGATTACAAACTGTACCCGAGTTTCTCAGGAGGGATGCCTGCAGTGAGGTCGCAATTCAAGATTATAATATTCGTAGTCCATTCTAGTCCTGATTTTACAGCAGCTGCAGTGAAAAATAAATCTTATCAAAGTCAACGAGCCTGAATCATTGTGGAATGGCACGGTCCAACAACAGTTACTGTACAACCCAACGGTCTTCTCAATTGCCGCTTTTCGGTCCGAAAGGCTATCCTTGTTGAATCATGCCATTCTTTACCAATCCGGGCTCAATGACATGATTATTTTTTCTTTTTCCATTGTGGTGCTGTGAAGTCAGAATTTGAATTGACGTGACCAATTGTGAGTTGCCAGACCACTAAAGCATTCCTCCAGATTGGTTCTCTGTCCTGAGTATGGTGACCTGATTGTGCTCAATGGGAGTGGTGGTGGCATAGTGGGCTGAAGCACATAACTGCTAATCAGAAGGTCGCTGTTTCGTAACTCAGATATCTGCTCTGTACAATTGTGCTGAGAAGAATATCATCTCTGAATGTTATTCTGAGATGCGGGTTGATGCTGTTTTGGCGGCACAGGGGGACCTGCACAATATTTGGCAGGTGGTTTTCATGTTGTGGCTGATCAATGTACATCAATCAGTACAAATGTACAAATATCAGACAGATATCAGATATCAGACTCACTGAAGATAGTTCACTAAGTCTTTTGCACATAAGTATGCACAGTCAGAGACGGCTTATTTCCTTTTCAAAGCCAACGTTTAAAAACCTTGTTTCAGCACAGAAAGCTGATTGACAGTTATTTCACCTTAAAACACCTTAAAATTTTGACCAAACTCGAGTCAAAAAATTATTCTACCATATCAAATGCCATATAATGGATGTTATCACCTAAATGCATATATGAACATAATGTGTCCTCCATCCATTATTAATCAGCACAGCTTTGATAGTTGCATATGACGGCAGTTTTTAAATGAAGTAGACACAGACATCCCGTGTGAATCGATGGTAAATATTACAGACGTCCCCAGCAATCAGTCATAGTTACTTTACAGACATACAACCAGAAAACTAATCCCATCTGAACAGGGCTTGAGTCAGTGCAAGAAAGAGGAAAAACCAGATGGAGAAGAAGTCAAATTGAAAGTAATATTCAGAGAAATGAAGGGAGGAGAAACATGTATGGCCAGTCTTTGACTGAAAGGTAAACTCCATAACTGAACAGAGAAGCAACAACACATCAGGCAAGGAGAAATATAAGAAAAGAGAGAGAATCTGCTGGCGGATCCAAGGTCTCAGTATGATTAAACGTCCCAAGAAATCCGCGTGAGTACTGATCTATACTGTCACTAGCTGTGTCTTGTTTTGAAGGCTGCATGCAGTATACAGAGTGTCCTCCTTTAACAGGCCTCGTTTAAAGGAGACGGCCTTGGTAGGACTCTTTAACAAGCCGAGTGAGGAGGGAACAAAGTCCCTTTAGAATGGAATACATGAGGTACATTTTAGGAGAGTTATAAAGATGTATTTACAGGTGTACTTATAGTGTAATACTTTATTTTAATTATATATGAATATAATTATACATTTTCAGCCCTACAAGTTTAGGTTAGGTTTAAAGTTGTTAAAAAAAGATTGAAGTTTCTGTTCTGACATTGTTGTTGTCTACTTCCTGCTATGACACGCTTTAGAGCAGTTATGCCCAAACTAGGTCCCGCAGGCGAACTCTGGTTTGACGTAAATGACAAGAGTGGACAAAAATAACACACACACACACACACACACAAGACACACACACGTGGAATGTAACACACACACATAAATGTTGTTGATGCAGCTTTTTATTGAAAGTTAGCAGATTGCAGAGTAATGTTTAATTTTTTAATGTATAATGAAATCATCAAGGAGGGGAACCAGGAAATTCCCGCACACTTACACTTTACAGTGCAGCGGTGAATTAATAACCCAGTAGATACAGATGAACAAATCAATTAAAGCTCGTGAAAATTATTAATTTCAATAAATACAGTTCATGAGCTGCTAGTGTTCTGTAATAAACTGGTGGTTCTGAGAAATACCTCTCCGTGTGAGTAGTTCATTCATTATTATATTTTCATTTAATTAAAGCTGCATGGATTAATCATCAAAACGTGTGAACGGCGAGCTCTGCGCACTTTGCTAGTTTTAATAATTTTTGTGTCATAAACTGGTGAGATTCGATACACTCTGATTCTTGACAGTTTTAGGAAGACAATATGTCAAAGAATTCAAAATCCTTGGGCTCTGGAGACATTAAAAGACACTTACGTGCTCAAGCTGATACCCCAGACAGGGCCGCATGACCAGGAACTCAATTTGGACAGTGCAGTGAAAGAGATTCAGCATCAACTGTTGAACATGTCGGCAATGCTGGCGAAGGTCGTTGCTGACTTGGAGGATCTTGCTGTTATACGTCGATCGATCATTGCCATGGAGATGAAATTCACTGAGAGAGAATTTGCTTGTAATTTGCTAGTGACCAAGATAGACTTGGAAAAAGTTGGAAAACCTTGAGAATCTTAACTGGTGACACAATGTCTGAATTGTTGGAATCCTTGAGGACGAGGAAGGCAGAGATATGGTGAAATTCCTAGTCTGTTCGACATAACAGGCCGTAAGTTGGAAATTGAGCAAGCTCACAGAGTTCCGGCTCGGAGATCCGATGAGGGAGACAGGCCCCGATCAATTCTGTCCAAATTTCTGAGAACATCAGATAAAGATTGTTACACAAAGCGAGGAGTAAGGAAAGGCTTTCTTGGAAGAACCACAACATTTTCTTGTTCCCAGACTTTGCAAATTCGACAAAAGAGAAACGTGATCAATTCAAGGAATGCAAGAAACTCTTAGATCAACGGAAGGTGGCTTTTGCACTGATGTTCCCGGCCAAATTGAGAGTAGATACTAAGGATGGCCGCAAAATATTCACATGCCCACAGCAAGTGATGTCCTTCATCAAGCCAATGGAATGAGTACGTCATTGTGTGATGCTATCGATGTAGCCGAGTGGGCCTGACTCTCTGAACATTCACGTGAATGTCCGAGGAAACTGAGCGCCGCCTTTGTTTCTTTTTGTGCTGGTTACGCCTAGAGGCTTGAGTTTGTTTTGTGGGATAACACTCCTTCGGTACAGTTTGTGGATGAATCTGCACGTTCTTTGTGCTTATGCCTCCTATTGGCTGGAGTTTGTTTTATAGATTATTTTCTGTTGTGTAATTCTGTCTCAAAATAATGTGTATACAAGCACCAGACTTGAGCAATCTGTTGTTGCAAGGGATGTTGCAAGCTGCTGGCACCCCTCATGGTATAATATTGGGAGCAGACTTTAATCTTTTGATGGACATGGATAGTGAAGCAAAAGTGAGTAAGCCCCCTAGAACAGCATTGACGCTTCACAGGTGTTAAAATCTTGGTCTTACAGATATATGGAGACTTTTGAACCCATCTGGAAGGGACTATACATTTTTTTCATTAGTCCAGATTTACATATGCTGTATATAGTACCTCATTTCATCTGTTGTTGATTGTTCAGTTGGAAACCTTTAGTCTCAGATCACGCCCTGGTGAATTGAGAGGTGTTGCCACATACAGAGAAAAGAAATCATATAGTTGGCACTTTAATATATCCCTTTTGCAAAATCCTGAATTCCAACAAATGCTAAAGGCTGAAATCAATGTCTATATGCAAACCGGATGTCCTAAGTATCCTTTGTGGATGTGGCTTGGGAGGAACTCAAGGGAGTTCTTAGGGGTTGGATCATACAATATGCCTCATTCACCAAAAAATCCAAAGCATGTGAACTCGTGGAGTTAGTTGCTTTTTGTTTGATATGGTAGAATGGGACTATCTTTTTAAGATTTTGGAAATATACGGGTTTGGGAATACTTTTATTGGATGGATTAAGTTACTTTATAGACACCCGGTGCCTCATTCACCAAAAAATTCAAAGCAGTGGATTAAAGCACAGAACTGTTAATCAGAAGGTTGCTGGTTCGATCCCCACAGCCACCACCATTGTGTTCTTGAGCAAGGGATGCAACCCTAACCTAACCTATTAATTAATGACATTAATCACTATTTCCACAATATACAGTATACAGAATGCAATATTACAACTAATGACGGCAACGAACAGGTGAACTTCAGTTAAGTTACGCAGTAGTCATTGCATAAATTGCTTTTTTTCATGTAAAATTCACATTTAATAACAGTCGTTAAAGCATAAAGTATTCATAATATATGCTGTTATTTCTTTTTCCATAATCTTTTATATGTTTGATAAATGTTTAAATGATAAATCTCTCTATATATTTTCTAGCTGTTTGAATATTTGATTAAAGTTTCATCTGCTACAATGTAACACAGGTTATGTTTTTTACACATTATCATCAACTAAAACATTGTTTTTATTGACTAAAATGATTTAATCAAAACTATGACAAAAATAACTGTGTAAACACTGATATGCTGTCATATTTGGCTTTTTTCTGTTAAGAAGTGATTAATATCTTTCATTTTAAACTACATTCAGGTTAAATAGGGACCTGCCCTCTCTGGTCGCACGCATACAGAAAAATGCAGATGAGGTGGAGAAAAGTATACTACACACTGAAGATCTGCTGAAGGAGGCAAGAGCACATATATGCACACTTACATGTTTACAGTTTAAACCTCTCTAGTTCTTTCTCCCTTACATTGTGTTCATTTACAGGACACCGAAAATGAACAAAAAGGCCTGCCAATGAAACATCAGAGGAATGTAGCAGAGATCTTTTCTCATGGAGAGGTCTTACTGAAGGATCTCTTCCTGGACGTGCACAGAGTAAAGACATTGAATCATCCACAGGCCGATGAGATCGAGCTTGAGTGCGTATACAGATGAACAACACTAAACATCATCACATCCTGCTCACTCCACTTGCAAAGTTCATTTCAATTTCTCTCTTTCTGCTCTAGTATCAACAAGATTCAAGATCGCTGGTATAAAGACTGTGAGAAATACAAGGATCTCTACAAGCAGCCTTATGAGCAGACCCTGATGCCCACGCTGGACAGGAGCAAACTTCAATCTGAAAAACAGGCAAGAGACGAAGAGCTGATTTATGCTATTGTGTTGAATCTACTCCAGAGCTTGACGTGCACCTCTCCTAAAATGTACCCAGATCGGTCCACTTTGTAACAAGTATTGTGTCCCCTAATAATAAATGGCTAAACACGCTAATATGCTAAAATTGAAAGGAAATACACATCGCTCTGAAGGGGAGCATCTTCCCCTACATTTTATTATGAAATACGCAATTTAAGCCATTATATTCATGTGTAAGTCTACGCTTTCTCCTTTTTGTAATTGTGATGAAGTAACAATAAGGCCTGAGCTTTACTCCAGGGTACAGTAATGTCTTCTGATCGTAAACTGTAGATCCAAGAGGAGAAGTCGGAATCTGTTCCAGAGCAGCTCCTACATACCTTGGATGATCTGGACCGAGAAAACCTAAAGAGATTCAGGTGGTATTTAAAACAAGATGGATCAATTTCAGTCTCCCGTCTTGAGAATGCAGACGTCCCTGACATAGTCGATAAGATGCTGGAGTGTTATGGACAAAACGGAGCTTTGAATAAAACAAAGGACATACTGAAGAAGATGAAACAGAACAATTTGGCCGAACAGTTAGGGAACAACGTTTAATGTAATGTACATGCAGAAATCTTTGTCTTTTTTTACTATATAAAGAATCAAAATCCAGCCTCTTTATTGTGTGCAAACTTCAAAACTCTACAAAACCCATGTGTGGGGTCCAAAATAAAACAAAAATGTCTTCCCTGCTGGTTAAATCAGTCTAAGTAAGCTGGTCTCCCAGATTGGCCATGCTGGTGTTTCGCAGGTGTAGTTGGTTGTCATGTTGGTTGCCTATCTGTCATACTGTACATATTTCTTACCGGTCATGAAAGTGTATTTTCTATTAAACATAAATCTCCAATTTTAGTGGCAAATTGCACAGGCAGCATCATTTATGAGATGAGTCTATGTAAAATAGGCCAAGACCAAAATGGCAAAACATTACGTTTTTAATGGTCTTGACCACAAATCATTGGTCAGGAGATGAGCAAGAACTGAACAAACAGATGAAGTAACAGTGTGGGTTAGTTTTCTCTGCAACCGTATGAACAATGAAGTTGAAAATTGGTATGATTCTTGATGGGGCCAAAGGTTAACATATTCTACAATATGACTCAGGCAAATAAAAAAACATGTCCGCCAGCCTCCAATCAAATTTCAGCAAAATGTCTGTATAAATGGTGTGTGAATTATTGTATATTATTGTGGAATAATGGAGGCATCTCTTAAACTTTTTCTGTTGGTGTAGCTGCAGCTGTTCCCTGTTCGAAGGATGTTCTATAGGAATGTGTTTCCTGTCTCTACTCTCACGTTTCACATGTAGCTCAGACATGTATGTGACCCCCAAATAAGGTAATGAGCCATTTCATTGGTGGGGGTCCAGTGGAATGTGGTTTTTCTGGACCATATAACAAAGTGCTGAACAATAAACGTTGAAGAAGGATTTGTTAGCATTGGGTGTCTGTGTCATGTCTTTCTTCCCTCAGCTGAGCCGTATCGAGACGGGGATTGCAGATCAAGAAAATAAATTAAATACATTGGATGACAAAATTATCTAACAATTGTCTAATTTTACCTGCTATTGAGACAATATACAATCAATAATTATCAAAGAAAAGTTGAACTTTAGTTATTTGTTTAGTTATTTAGGGGTTGCATTTATCATGTGGGTTTGACCAAGCGTATCCAAAAGCCTATAATTCCTAAAATAAATATTCAAATTTCTAAAAACTTTTTGGAGATTGGGTGCTTTGTGGCTTTATAACAGTTAAAAGTAAAAATAATTACCACCATAACAATTGTCCTGTTTCAGGATCATTGAACACAAGACATCAGTCATATTTAAAACCAGTCTGCAAATTCAGTAACTTACAAAGTACTTATACATGTACAAATACATTCCTTTGTTGCATACTGTGAACGTTCTTAAAAGGCTTGAACACCGAGAATTTCTGCTTGCAGCTATATTTGTAAGGATTATTATTATTATAATTATTATTATTATTATTATTTAATCGGTCATCCTTTAAGTGCGTTTTACAGCTTCAAATTTTCAGTACACAATTTTCAGCAAGTTTAGGTTAGGAAGGATCTATTCTGTCAATTTGTATTATTTGGCATCCACTGGATCATTTCCATCAATTCTGATTATATTCACATTCACATTATTTATATATTCACATGTGCTTGGACCCCGATGATTGCTGCTTGTGGCTATATTTATGTTTTGCTTTCTTTAACAAACAATTTTGAAAGACTTTTACTTAATTTAAAAATGAACTCTCTGCCGATTTTTTAAAATCTTTTAAACATATTAAACATAAACATAAGTGCATCACGTGTATTATGATGCATACATGGATGTCTGTAGGCTAAGCCCCGGATGTCCACTGACCCTAGAACTGCCCTTGATCACTATTAGCGACTGTTTCTTTATATCCTGCTGCACATTAAAAGGTTTCAAACTGAGACTTTTTGGCTAAGGCCACATTCACACTAATATATTTCCTAACCACACGCTTTTCAAAAGTATGCTGTAATGGAGCGCTTTTTTCAAAATGTTTGATTTTCAGTGGAGCAAATGCCATTATACTGTGAATGAGGGGCATAAACATAGCAAAATATATGTGTTTACAAACACTATATATACATATATATATATATATATATATATATATATATATATATATTAGTGTAGGTGTGGCCTTTAATGCCCCCTCAGAATTGGGGGAGAAGACCCCTAGGGCATGTTGTTGTTGGTGTTATTATTAACTGAATACTTGTTATAGTTCATTGCCCATTGAAGCATTTGTAAGGCACTAGTCTGTTTAAAGCTTGGACCAATTTGAATTAGTGTTGAATTTTAACGATGAATCAGCTTCTTAACTCACAATATGCTGTATCTACTAAGTAGTAAGCAGTATGCTAGTATTCCTGTATTTGGGTATGGGAAGGCAAATGTGGCACTGTCTCTTTCTCCGAGGTGAAACATTATATTCTGCACTGTTCTGCTGTCAGCCTGGTGGGTTTTGTAGGAGGACCATAGGTGGATGTGCCCTCCACAGCTCATCGCTAGTTGGTGGTGTCTGTGTGTTTTGTGTGTGATGTGGGTCTTTGAGCTGCTTCTGTTCCTTTTGTTGATCTGCAGCAATTGTATGGCAAGCAATGTACTGATGAAATGCAGATCCTACACGTACAGTGTCTCTATGTCTTCTCTTAGGAGATGGCCATGAGGTGGGTTGTGTTCCTCGTGTATTCGTCTAGGCAGGATCTGGGAAACATGTCTGATCTCTCTCATTCTGGCTACAAACATTCTCACTCACATCTTTCCAGACAGCTGCTTATTTCTGTCATGAAGTGGAAGATGTTTGTCCAACAGGAATCAGAGTCCCTGAAAGTATGTGTGTTTCAAAGCATATAAGTATGTCAAAATAAAGCTTTCTGGAGCATTGAGGCTTTCATTACCATTGTTTTGAAACTGGCCTCTTTACTAGATGCTTCAGTAAAGGGTACAATGCCATCTGGTGGTCAATTATATGATAATAATATGTGAAGAAAAATAATGGAATTGTTTGTGTAAATCAATGGCATATAGGGAATATATGAGCTTTGGTCTTGAGATCAACAGTGGAGTGAATGTCGCCATATAAGATTACAAAACGATTAGGCCGATATATTCTGTAAATACACTGCATTTTAAAGTATTCATAATGTTGTTATTTGTATGGATTACATCCTATCAATTATATTGACTACATTTCTTTAGGGTGTTAAATGCTATACATACAAATGTATTAAAATATAGAAGTCAAAAATTTTCCAAGATGGTGTCAAGATCACAAAACATACTCCACTAATCTGACTAAAATCAATAAATCATATTATTAAATGTAATAAAATAATATGTGACATGAACATAAAACAATGTAACACCAATGGCATATTAAAATGAACCATGTGAAAAAATGACAGTGAAAATATAAATTATTATATTTTTCAACATGGTGGAGAAATCACTGTATGCACATTTAAGCCACCTCTTTTTCCTCTGAACTATCACCAAAAAGCAAAACAAAATGATAATAATTTAAAAAGGATGTTTGTACCATGATTTCATGCATTGGTGTTAACAATGTTAAAAACTTGTACAAAAATTATTGGAAATAATCCCACAAGGTTAAAGAAATATAGTCAAACCAAGGATGGCCATGCAACCTCATACAAAATTCTCCTAAAATCTACTCATACCGTTGGCTACATCAACTGTGGGATGTGGATACTAATATTCCTAATAGATGAATATTCCTAATAGATGAATATTTCAAATAGATGAATATTCCTAATAGATGAATATTTCAAATAGATGAATATTTCAAATAGATGAATATTCCTAATAGATGAATATTCCAAATAGATGAATATTCCTAATAGATGAATATTTCAAATAGATGAATATTCCTAATAGATGAATATTCCAAATAGATGAATATTTCAAATAGATGAATATTTCAAATAGATGAATATTCCAAATAGATGAATATTACTAATATTCCTAATAGATAAATATTCCTAATAGATGAATATTTCAAATAGATGAATATTCCTAATAGATGAATATTTCAAATAAATGAATATTCCTAATAGATGAATATTCCTAATAGATGAATATTTCAAATAGATGAATATTACTAATATTCCTAATAGATGAATATTCCTAATAGATGAATATTTCAAATAGATGAATATTCCTAATAGATGAATATTACTAATATTCCTAATAGATGAATATTTCAAATAGATGAATATTACTAATATTCCTAATAGATGAATATTTCAAATAGATGAATATTCCAAATAGATGAATATTCCTAATAGATGAATATTACTAATATTCCTAATAGATGAATATTTCAAATAGATGAATATTCCTAATAGATTAATATTTCAAATAGATGAATATTACTAATATTCCAAATAGATGAATATTCCTAATAGATGAATATTTCAAATAGATGAATATTACTAATAGATGAATATTCCTAATAGATGAATATTCCTAATAGATGAATGTGGCACGGTGGAGGGCAGGACCTGGCGTGCGCAATCACGCCACGGTCCCGCCCTCCACCGTGCCACAATGAATATTTAAAATAGATGAATATTCCTAATAGATGAATATTCCAAATAGATTAATATTCCAAATAGATGAATATTCCTAATAGATTAATATCCCTAATAGATGAATACTCTATGGGGCATTTTAACTTTTTTCAACCAATTGGGTAATTAACCAGTTAATTACCCAATCGCTGATGTGAATATAAATGTGTTCAACTTTAAAAGACGAATAGATGTGCTCTGATGTGAAATCACTTAAGGAATCATCCTGATTCAATTCAAATCAATTCATAAGTTTTACACTTTAAAAATATTGGCTGCACAGATTCATAATTTCTTTGTAATTTTGGATATGTTTATTTAAAATGTCACTTTATCCTTTTTGGTGCTTTTTGGATAATCAGTCATATTTAGTATATTATTCGTTATTCGTTTTAAAGTCATTATTCATGACTTTCCGAATAAGGTGTTCAGAGATGTCCACTGTCTCCTGGTGAAAGTTTCTGCACTCTTCTGGAAGTAGAAGAACTTTTCATATCATTACCAAAATTTGCAATCATGTTTATATGGCTAAACTGATATTTCAAAGTTTGAAATCACAAACTTTCAAAAACAGACTCGTAGCTCATTTTAACCCTCTGTCAATGTAATGAAGTCTAGGGGATTTTTGGACACATTGAAAAGGCTTAAATGATGCCTTCGCAGGGCTTTTCGACGAAAGAAGTATAATGGTAGCCAAGCTGTAGGGTCTGAAACTCGGCGGCATTTATGCAGTGGTGTGGTGCGCTCTACCGAGCATTTCTCAGTGTGTTCAAAAGCGGTACTGCCTTGCTTCAACGGTGTTCTGTCCTCCACATTACAGTGCAGGACACGCCCATTCTGCTCTCTGATGTATTAAATCTCCTTAGTTAGTGAAGCAATGGGTCGTTCCCAGTACCGTGCACAGAGAGAATGTCACAGCCGTAATTATCTCATCAAAACACAGCAATACAGTGGCCTCCGTCCTATCTGCACCTGTGACATTTGAATTGAGTTTTGTTCATAATGATCACATACAAACAATTCTCTCTCTTATGTTGGCACGCTCATAAACCATACCTTAGTGTCCTTAACTTTGGCTCAGTCCATTCTTGAGAATTTCTCTTGCTTCCCCATTTCACTGTGACGACATGACTGTGGTATATTTTGAGAAATAATCTCATCCCTGTTTCTAAAAGATTTCACTTCAACGCTGTACCTGAATACATGTGATATTATTTTCAATAAGTCATGAGAATAATATCACTCCAATAAGAGAATGAATCATTATTCCCTCATTAAAGCTAATTTCTTACAATAGAAAGTGTGAATGGACACAACGAGACGTTGTATTACGATTTTAATGGTGGAGAATTTTATTCAGACAAATAATCTTGTTATTTGTCATTTATCTAATTTATAATGGTTGTTGAACGTGACTAATTCCATTATATATTTCCTTACATAATAATGTAGAATAAGGACAGTTTATTTCATAGCTCACATATTTCTAGACCGTAATTCCCTTACATATTATGGTGTAAGAATGAGGGCACTTTAACGATCCTTCTAAATTTATCACTACCAAATACCCCTACACTGTTATGTCTCTTACACATGAGAACTCTCCAGTGCTGGCCCAAACACCATGTACCAATCACGCCTGGCATCAGGGGTGCATGCCTCACCGTGACTCGCAGCTGCCTGGCTGCTCTAGAACAATGTACAGCTCCAAACTTTTACTAGTGGGGTGTGATGCTGGGTCAGGTTTTCTAAGGAATATTGGTGACCATGGATGCATCCCACATGGCTGGGGGGTGGGGCACTGTGCGGTGGATGCCCAGCTTTCAGCACTTGGACTGGTGTGAAATGCATGTGGCATATCAACTGCTTGGAACTGCTAGCCGTCTTCTTAGCGTTGAAAGCTTCCCATTCGTTGTGATCGACTCAATGTACAAAAAAAGAAATTTTGGTTGCAAAAAACTAAAATATTTCTGAATTTAAATTATACTTCAAACAAAACAAAAATATAATCAAAATAACAAAGTGGTAAAAACTAAATCATATATAACGACCTCCCTAAATCCAAACAATTGACCCTCTCCAACTTCTTCCAACAGTTCAGCAGTGATTTAAACATCCCTCTAGGACAGGTGGAAAAATATCAATACAGACTAGATCATAGATACCATTGATAATATAAGCGTAATAATAATGATAATTGAAAAATAAACCTATAACTTGTTTAACACAAATCTCATTAATATTTGTTTCATAAAATGGCCACAACTCCGATCTGGGACATACTTTCATGTTCCACTATATTTTCAGAGTTTGAACATGAACTTTATTACCACCTGCTGGTGAAATCTCCAACCTGTAAATGCAGGAACAGAGTTTAGACATTGAGCTAAAAACAGACATTGTTTTGAAACATCATAGTGCAATTAGCTGTTTCTATAATAGAAAAGTGCGCTTTGTGGCACTTCATTAACATACAATACACCCACAGTTAGCGCAAACACTCCCACCCACAAACACTTACTCTTTCCCTGGGGCAGAAAATGGGTTAAAACAACACAGGGGTGAGTAAATAATGACTATATGCATATTTTTGGGTGAACTATCCCTTTAACTACCATCAAAAGCATTGTAATTGGTTATTTTGATTTACTACTGCAGGTGTTACCAAATAATTAACATCATGATTTTGTGTCCATCTCTCATATGAATTAATTCCAGCTCTTTTTATTTAGAAACATTATTAATTACATTTAAAATGTAATGAGTTGATATTAATAATGCATTGACACTGCTAATGCAACATTGCATCTTTTTGCATGCTCTGGTCATTATTGACATGTAATCATTTCAAATATGTTTTTTTATTATCTGGAGAATAAGCTGGACAACGAGGTTTCAAGGTGATCTGCATATAGCCCAAAATACTGTCCTGCTATACTCATCTGGAGCTTCAAGACTAGGTACGTGACGTTCAATAGAGTGCAAAATAATATTCCTTATTAAAATCCTTGGAAGCAGGTTATATTAAGACTGCAGTGAAAATACAACAACAATTCCCTTTGAAATAATACTTTAAGTTTGTTGCAGTTTAAATGAATACATATATATATATATATATGATTATATGTCCTCTAACACTGTAATAATAATAATAATAATAATACATGTTATTTATACAGCACCTTCCAAAGCTCAAGGACACTTTACACTAAATGAAAATGCAAGTATAATAATAAATGATACTTTATGTTGAATTTCGGTCATTAAAGTTACGTGGGCTGTTCTGCCGATTTCCGCGTCCTCCTTGCCCATCCCTTACCTGTTATAACCACATTAAATGAACACAGTCCATGTTGAATGGGACTAGCGATACTGTAAGGACCCCTAGACAGGCAGGCAGGTTAAATGGACTTGGGTTTACCTGTACTAGTACTGCACTTATCATAATCTGGCACGCTATACAGGATTGATAGGATGTGAATGGGGATGCACCCTTCGATGAATTAACTGAGTCATCATTTTGAAGAGCTGTTAATGATGGATTTGAGGACACTGATTAATTTACTAAGAAAACTTATTCAAATAGAATTTTATCTGTGATTCACCTTCTTAACTCACAAGATAGTACACCTGTATATACTGTAAGCACTACGCTAGTCGTTCTCCTGCACGAATGCAACTATTTTCAGGCCTTCAGATGAGATTTCTTGAACATTTGTGTACTTTTCCCCCACACATTTATTCACAGTTTCATATATGTTTGTTGTGTTCATCTGTTTGTTAAAGCAGAGGAATGACACATTTGTGATAGATTGCATGCAATTATGTGTCATGTGCTTGTATGTAAATGAAGTTCCTTAGAAACTAGGTAAGGAGTTCACTGTAAACCAAATCCAATTTTAAACAGTGTATCTTAACAATGAAACAAACCTGTTCATCTTATACTTGTGAATCTCACGAAACCTGTCAAGCAGTCATGTTCAGGTCGCATTTCACCACAAAATAAAAATGTTCTGTTGTGCATTAAAAATTGTTTATGTATTTTTTGTGCATTCAAATTTTTAAATGATTAAATTATTTTAATGACGAGCACATTTGTCCCCAATTTCTCATTACAGTAATAATAAAGAAAATCTTTCTTTTTAAAATGTTTTTATTATTATTATTAAAATCATCAGTAATTAAGTTAACTGCAACAAATACTATCATGATGTACTTTCAATTGTACTTTGCAAATGTATGTTTCAATAATTACACTATTAACAGTACAATAAACATTTTAAATAATTTTCCTTAATTGCATTGTATTAATTACATGATCAAATAATAATAAAAAGTCATGAGAAATGTATTTTTTATTATTGCACTTTAGGGTAATGCAAAATAGATTTTGGGGGGGAATGTTTTTAATTGTCTTGCAAATCATGTCAAATGCTTTTCAAGCAATAATGGTCTTAAAATAAATACATTTTCTTTAAGCAAAACCTGATTTTTGATTTCTTTTGTTTGTGACGGGGTTCATGTGAATCGCCTGCGTATCTCATACCTGTAGTTCAACATTTACTTGAAATTTATTTCTGGAGAATATTCAGTGATCAGTTCTTAATAATAAATTCTTTGTTGGGTTCATACTTGCCTTAAAGGTCAGAATTACAAGCATGTCCTTTTGAAAAGATGTTAAACCCCGCTCACTTTTAGTGTAAATGATGCATGAATGTGTCGCTCATCAGTTTAGTCTCCACACCTCAGATCATCATGCATCATGCATTTGACCTGCTGCAGGGGTGTGGCATACACACAAGAGTAAATACTGTAGTAAATATTCAAGGAACGATAGGAAGCTCAGTCCGTCTGAAGGTGTGTTTCAGAATTTAAATACAGTAAAAGTGAAGTGTAGTGACAAGATGTTGTCTATCGATAAACGTGTGAGGTATTTGCTGTTAAAACTGTGAGATCTCTCCACACTCTTTCGTAAAAGGTCCTACGCTGATAAACGTTTCACAACCCACGACCCCACAAACACATCAATGCACACTTTCCCCTTTTGTTGCATTCTTTAAACTGCTGTGTTACTGGGGCCTGGTAGCTCAGCGATTAAAGACACTGACTACCACACCTGGAGTTATGAGATTGAATCCAGCCAGCCATCTATTGCTCAAACTATCATACTGTATCTAGAGACCAGAACATCATAGAATAGTAAGCAACCACCTAGAAGCCATACAGAACACCATAGCAACCACCTAGCAATTACCCAAGCCACCATAGCAACCATCCAGAACACCATTGCAACCAACATGGTAACTGTCCAGAACACCATAGCAACCTACCATACTACCAGAACATCATAGCAACCATCCAGAACACCACAGCAACCACTCAGCAACTACCAAGAATATCATATCAACCACCCTGACCACCATAGCAACTCCCCAGAACACCATAGCAACCACCTAACAATTACCCAAACCACCCTAGCAACCATGGCTGGACAGGTAATCTGGCATACTGGGCAATTTCCGGGTCGAATAAGCTAAAATGAGCTGGCGTGTTATGCAGAACGGACCACCAAGACCCCAGGCAACCACTCAGCAACTACACAGAACATCATGTCAACCACCCAACAACCACCTAGAACACCATAGCAACCACTCAGCAACTACACAGAACATTATAGCAACCACCCGACAACCACCTAGAACACCACAGCAACCACTCGGCAACTACACAGAACATCACAGCAACCACCCGACAACCACCTAGAACACCACAGCAACCACTCAGCAACTACACAGTACATCACAGCAACCACCCGACAACCACCTAGAACACCACAGCAACCACTCGGCAACTACACAGAACATCATAGCAACCACCCGACAACCACCTAGAACACCACAGCAACCACTCAGCAACTACACAGAACATCATAGCAACCACCCGACAACCACCTAGAACACCACAGCAACCACTCAGCAACTACACAGTACATCACAGCAACCACCCGACAACCACCTAGAACACCACAGCAACCACTCGGCAACTACACAGAACATCATAGCAACCACCCGACAACCACCTAGAACACCACAGCAACCACTCAGCAACTACACAGTACATCACAGCAACCACCCGACAACCACCTAGAACACCACAGCAACCACTCGGCAACTACACAGAACATCACAGCAACCACCCGACAACCACCTAGAACACCACAGCAACCACTCGGCAACTACACAGAACATCACAGCAACCACCCGACAACCACCTAGAACACCACAGCAACCACTCGGCAACTACACAGAACATCATAGCAACCTCTCAGAATCTTACCCTCCACTGTAGCCTTTAAATCTCATTCTCTATTCCATGTTTTCAATCTGTGCTCAGTTACAACATGCAAGAATCAATGGTAAGCAACAACATTACACCTGGAACAACATGTTGAAAAGAAGAATTTGTAATTGAATGCAAGTGGCTAGTACACGTACACACGTGCAAGTATTGTACAAATAATTACAAACGTTATGTGGACTACTTTTATAATTACAAATAATTACAAACGTTATGTGGACTACTTTTATAATTACAAATAATTACAAACGTTATGTGGACTACTTTTATAATTACAAATAATTACAAACGTTATGTGGACTACTTTTATAATTACAAATAATTACAAACGTTATGTGGACTACTTTTATAATTACAAATAATTACAAACGTTATGTGGACTACTTTTATAATTACAAATAATTACAAACGTTATGTGGACTACTTTTATAATTACAAATAATTACAAACGTTATGTGGACTACTTTTAAATACTTTTATGGTGTTTTTTGAGCTTGAGATTCATGGCTGTTGCTGTATAAAAGAGCTGTAAAGATTTTGTCTGACATCTTTTATCCACAGCAGAAACAAAGTCAAACAGGGTTGGAACAACATGAGTGTGAGTAAATGATGACAGAATTTTACACTTTTTGGCAGAAATATTTATTTAATAAGACTTCAAAATATTTGTGCAGTAATCGTTATACAAATACATGCTGTTTTTTACCCAGTATCCTCTGAAGCGCAGGAGACATCATGGAGACGAGTGAAACTGTCCTGTCACGAACTGTGTGTCGGGGGCGGTTACTATGACCACAGCATAATGTGTGTGTGACCTGTGTGTTTAGTCAGGATTACAGTATGTGTGTGTGTGTGTGTGTGTTGTCCCTGTGCAGGTATGTTGGCATATGTATGTGTGTGTGTGTGTTAATAAGTGCCTCTGTAGGGTGTGAAGGAGACACACCTGTATCACATTTCCACTCTGCGGTCACGACAAACACATTTTTTGACTCCATGCAATAGTCCACAGGACAACTGTATATGCAAATGGTATCACGCATAACATACAGGTCACACACACATTCCACAAACATTATAGTGACGTAGTACACACAGACTTACATATAGTGTATTCTGATTTAAGTTTAGTTTAATACAGTGGATATATAAAGTTTACACACCCCTGTTAAATCAGCAGGTTTTTGTGATGTTAAAAAAAAAAAGATAAATTATATCAGGATTATTGCACATTTAATGTAAAAATTACAACCAATGCAATGCCACTGACAAGCAAAGTGACACATTTCAGAAAAACAAAACAAAACTGCATAAGTGTGCACACCCCTGAACTAATACTTTCATTTTATTACAGCACTCAGTGTGTTCGGATAAGAGTCTATTAGCTTGGGACATCTTGACTTGGGAATATTTTCCCACTTGTCTTTGCAAAAACGTTCCGTATCTGTCAAATTGCGAGGACATCTCCTGTGTGCAGGTTCTCTATAGGAGTCAGGTCTGGGCTAAATCTTTTATTGCTGAAGTCGTTCTTTTGTTGATTTGGGTGTTTGCTTTGGATCATTGTCATGCGGAAAGGTGAAAGTTTCTTCATTTTCAGCTTTCTAGCAGACGCCAGAAGGTTCTGTGCCATTGAGTGGTACTTGGAGCTATTCGTGATTCCCTCCACCTTCACTAAAGCCTCAGTTCCAGCCCTAAAGCATGGCACTGCCAGCATCATGCTTCACCGTGGGGGTGGTGTTCTTCTGCTCATGTGCTGTGCCGTTTTTGCGCCTAACATACCTTTTACAATTTTGGGCAAAAAGTTCAATCTTGGTCTCATCAGATCATAGCACATTTTTCCACATGGTATTGGGACACTGGATATAGGTTTTGGGCAGGGGGGCATGTTCGCTGTCCTTTTCTGCATTTCACGGCAGCGTTTTGTGGTCCATTCTGCATAATGCGGCGGCACATTGTTGCTTATCGCGGCCCATTCGGAACGTTTCGCGGCTGGACCACCGGCCCGCTCAGTTCTCCCAATGGCCATTACGCCCCCCGATCGGCCCAAAAGTGCGTCGGCCCACCTGGAAAATGCCCAGTATGCCAGATTACCAGTCCAGCCCTGCTTGTCATAAAAGCTGCAGCACCTTTAATGTCGCTGTAGGCCTCTTGACAGCCTCCCTGACCAGTTCTCTCTTTGTCTTCTCATCAGTTTTGGAGGGACGTCCTGTTCTTGACCATGTCACTGTTGTGTCATACTTTCTCCACTTGTTGATGACAGTCTTCACCGTGTTCATGGTATATCTAATGCCCTCACCTGAGCGATACCTTTCAACAATGAGATCCCGTTGATCCGCTCGTCTTTGTGGCCCGTGACAGTTGTAATAGCATCAACCAAGAAGACGAGTTAGAAGAGTCACTTCAGGTGAAGACAGCGTGATGATTGGTTGATTCTGATCACAGCCATGTAGCCAATTATAAAAGGGTGTGCACACTTATGCTAGTTATTTGTTTATTTATCTTTCTTCTCTGAAATGTGTCACTTCAGTTTTCAGCGGCATTGCACAGGTGCTCATTTTTACAATAAATGTGCAAAAAGTCTGAAATGATTTATCTTTGTTTCATTTTGTACATCACAAAAACCTGCTGTTTTAACAGGGGTGTGTAGACTTTATTATCCACTGTATATATATATATATTAAGGTTTGTTTTTGGTTAGCCAGGAAAGTTTCTTTAAGGAAATTTAACATTGTTTTTAGGTTTGCAGAATGTTCCCCTAACGTTCTCGTAATGTTCCCTTTAACGTTTCCTTAACCTCAGTTTTCATCATTTATTTTACACATTCATACATGATCTTGTAATATTCTTTCAGGCTTGTGAAACTTGATCACAGTTGGGGTGAATTAAATTGAACACATTTTGAATGTTTAAATTGGTTTATCTGTCGTTAATGTTAATTTTGACTCATTGTGCTGTTCATGCTGCATTCCTGTTTCAAAAAGTCCCTAATGGTTGTAAAAATAAAACTTAAAAATAACCATGGCGGAGACATATTACATTAGGATAAACAAAGAATTTCAGCTCTTATAAACGACATGCACTGATGAGACCAAACCCCTGTGCATGAGGGAAGTAAAAACAGCCAGTTTGGATTCCTTGTTGACACTTTCACAACATCAAATACTTAAAGGTGCAATATGTAACAGTTTTCATGTAATATTCACCTATTTTCTTTGCCAATGTGTGAACGGCTCGTAACGCTACTTAAAAAATGAGCCCTTCCCGGACTTCCTAGGTTGCCTGTTAAAGCCTGTAGACTGATTTACATGTGAAAGGGGCGGGTCACTTTTGCCGGGAAAATCCAAAGGAATGTGACGTATATGCACGCTCCCGAGAGCCTCAGACAGTAATCGTTTCTCTTCCGCTATTCAACAGCGACATCAGAGAGTCTGCAACACTAGGGAACGTTATCTTAGAGATGAATCCAGCAAACGTCCGTCACTACACAGACTCCTACACAAACTCAGAGTAAGACAAAAAACTAAAACATTCATCTACTGAATCCCATCTGGCTAAGCGGGAACGTGATCGTGGTCGAGCGAAAACTAGAGTGAACATCGGAAGGGCATTTGATTCCTGGAGGGACCTTCATTTGGTTTTGGGGATCAAACCCGACCCTGAATTGGAGTGCAAAGCATGTGAAATATAGTGCCGTAAGGATTGATCCGTGCCATTTAAGCTAACTTGATCTTGCCTGCTCAGTAATAATGTCATAAACAGTGTTAATCTGTATTATTCAGCAAACTAAAACTAAAACTACAATAACACATGAAATGAATGCTAGACAATGTTCAAGATAATGCAAAAGCTCCATTCATTAGTGTAACGTAACTTGGTTATACTGAAAATATCTAAATGTTATTGTTATAAAACAATAGCGCATCAATATATCAAAATGTCAGTTGCGATGGATCACATCAATACTGAATTGTGTCACATATTTATAATGTCTATTTTATAAACAGCTACTGTCGTCATCCACCAAATTTAGCTAACAGCTATTGATAAAGCTAGCTAGCTAACGCCAACATAGGCGTATAAATAGGTGTAACGTATAAATGCAGTCAATGTATCAAGCATAGAAAAGTGATTACTTCAAACAGGGCTGGACTGGCAATCTGGCATACCGGGCATATTCCTGGGTCCGATCAGGGGCGGACTGGCCAGCGTGATAACTGAGCTGGCTGGTGGGTCGTTCACAAAATGTGCCAAATGGGCCGTAATAAGCAAAAATGAGCCGCCGGACCACCATGGGAACGGACCACAAAACAGTGCCGTGATATGCAGAAAAGGACAGCAAACAACAACCCCCCCCTGGCCGATTTCTGTTCCCAGACCAGCCCTGACTTCATATACAGTCTCAAAGTTTGTAGTAAAACAATCAGAACTGTGTATTTTAATTATGCCACCTCATCTGTCAGCATGATGCCGGTGGATCACGTTCAGCCTCTTGTTTTAGCCGATGCTCGCTCGTGTCCCTATGGAGCGCGTGCACGAGCAACATGTAGCTGCTGCAGTTCACTTAACGGCCACAGGTGTCACGAATAACAAGGGTTTCTGAATCTTACATACTGCACATTTAAATATGCAAAAATAAAACACCATTTGCTGTTGTTTTGATCTCTATCCGCACTTTAAATGCTTGTAAATATTTGCAATGCCTCCCAGCTGAAGAACAGCACAGTATGTAATGAGAGTGGCAATAATGTGCATTAACACGCCATCTCATGTATGTTCAAGTGACCCCGAGCTATTCAGAGAAGTTTTACTCTGTATGTCTGAGACACAGATGAACATGTTTGTCACACAGTGGTCAAACGTCACAGTGCCTATAGAAAACACTCATAACATTCATACGACTTAATTACAGTCTGTAAGTATGTAGTAAGTGAGTGGGTGAGTAAGTGAGAGAGTGAGTGGGTGACTGATGATACAAGAGTGAAAGACAATGTGAGAAAGAGTTGTATCACTCATCTGACTGGATGAACAGCATTCCACACTTACACCACACAAACACACACAGCTTGGCACTCATGCATGTACAAATCTGCTCTGAAATTCATGAAACAATGCAAATGTCTCTACTGTGAATCCAAACTATTTGGACACGCAAGTGACATTTGCAAATGTCTGAATGTCATTGCAGTCATCTGTGCTCAAATGAGCATTTCTCAGCACTAACTTCACTTTTCTGAGACATTTTTGCTCAATGACTTCTAAGAAACTGGTGTCTTGGTGGTTTTTAGTGAATGCAGAGTAACCACAGGTGACATTCTGTACATTAACTGTCAACATGAGAAAACCATTATAACCAGTGTTTAATCCATTTGAACCAACACTTCTTTCTGTCAATTGTATTGCTTGAAGGTGCTTGTGCATTCTCTCCATATCACCTGTGATTAGTGTTAAGTGTCGACGTAACAACGATTATACTTATTAAGCGGCATTGTGTAATGTGTACATGTTAACCATGCCGATGTTTAGGCCAGAGACATACTTTGTGCAAGTGGGTGTATGCCGATGCAAGCGCTTAGCCAATGCATTGCCAACGCACGGTCCAGTTAAAAATGCTAAACGTGCGGTGGAAAAAAGACTCAGTACAGAAGGGGGCGATAGAGGAATGTGACAGGGCGGAGGGTGGGACAGGGTCATGATTCCACACACCCGGCCCTCAGTCAGGCTAATCAAGCCTCAGAGAGGGATAAAGGCCGACTGAAGACGGCAGTGCGACAGAGAGAGATTTACGGACAGCTGTCCGACACCTGTGTGTGTGTGTTTGTCTTTTTGGTTCAGTTTTATAGGAGGTTCTCGCCTCCTCCCTTTCCATTAATCCCTTTACACTGGTGCCGAAATCCGGGAAGGAGGAGGGATGCGCTGTAGTAGAGTCCTCGCCACTACCATCCACCCAAATGGAGCATCCGCAGCCATCCGCCAGAGGACGGAGGAGCCCGGCCACCTGGAAGCGGAGGAACGGCTGCCGACCGCGAGGGGAGGAGGGGCTCCCAACCAACCGCCTGGAGCTGTTACCGCTGCCGGGGGAGGGGGAGACCCCTACTGTCCACCAAAAATGCCACGGGGCATTCCGTCCACCAGGGGTCAGAGGTCTGCCTCCGATCCATCCAGGTAGGTGCGGCTGTCGTCCACTAGAGGGTGGAGGAGTGGCCGTGGACCAAGCTATTGCGTATCGGAGAACCGGCGATTAAGTGGTTCCTTTCTCTCTCTCTCTCTTCCACAGCCGCTCCGTGTTGGCCTTGCCCTCTCTTTTTTAAAATGTTTTGTTCATTTGGCACGATCGCCGTTACGGCGTGTAGGTGCCACACTAGTCCCCTCCCTCATCCAGGTAGACGGGATGACCTGATGACCATTTTGAATGACTGTTTTGACCTTTAGTGTAAAATGACTGATTTCTATCTGTTGATAAACTGCCTGTTTATTCATTCAGAAAGCAGCACAGACGGGATCTTTGTTTTAGGCATTTGAGATATTAACATTTGACATCCATGATCCATTTTCCAGAGCGACTTACGTCCTTCCGCTTCACATTCTGCATGAGACCAACATGAGTTCAACAGCTGGCCATAGTGTGTCCTCTATCTAACCGGTGTAAGACTGATCTATATTCTGTCATTATTATATACTGTATCGTGCAGGTCAGTGCAAAGAGAAAGAACTGAATGTAGAAGAGCGATAGATTTAAAGAGGAATTCAGAGAGGAACAGGTATTGCCAGTCCACCTGCAGGGGCTGAATGTGACATACCTGTTTCAGTAGGCGGAGCCACAACAGGTGACAACCCCATAACAGAAGAGACAAGAGTCTTGGACAGCAGAGAGCGAGACAGACTGAGAGACAGACAGATCGCTCCCAGACTGAAGGTCTCAGGATGTTTAAGAAGGAGTACAGCTCTGTGAAGCCCAGCCTGTAAGTTACAGTCACTAGTTTAGTTTCTTTACTCTCACGATTTGTTTACCTGCAGATTTCAATATCAAAAGCTTAATGAATAATTATTATTATTATTATGCTTTTTATGGTCACTGCAGTATATATCAATGAACCTTTTTTATTTATAGAATTGTTGTATTAATTGTGGCTGTCCACATTTTTTGGGGGGGTCACTATAGTTCAGATCCCATTTTGGTAGTTTAAAATTAACGCTAGTATGCAATGATATGTTCAATTGAACTTGATTCGGTTCTAAACCCCTCTGAGTGTGCAAACCCGTGTTTGGGAACCGCTGCTCAACATTTCACGCTTCATACTACAAGTTATTGTCTACTAGAAAGAATTGCAGGTGTTTTATGTATTTAACCATTTACCCTTGAAGTGACACAGCACTGGAGAGTGTGTGTGTTTATGATAACGCTCACTGACGGATGTGATTGATCTTTATGGCTGGGATGGGTGGTATCTCACACACACAATCACACACACATGGTATCAGGACACATTTTATCATCAGGCAGGGGGTTATTTTGTGATAAAGACCATTTGACCTCTACATTATCCCGCTTATTACTCGGCTACTTACCAATTAAATCATTAAAAGCACATGGAATATAGACTTGAGCTGCGTTCACACTGACAGCTACTTTGTCGCTGCATGTCGCCAGTGTCTGGCGGTTTGGTCGCTAGTGGTGTGTATGGAGAGTCTAAACAGCTCTTTACAGTTAATATTATTGTTAAAAT
>JAVLUX010000024.1:39050000-39075000 GCA_032164185.1 Moxostoma hubbsi | reverse complement strand
GTCTGCCATTGGTTGAGCCAGAGGAGGACATGTCAGACTTTCTTTCTTGTTTTCAGTGAGAAATGCTGATGAAAGTGCTGCATATGGTCATGTTAATACATTTCTGCTGATGATTAAAGGTCAAACAAATACAATAAAAAATGTTTAGCCTTTTTTATTTAAAATATGTATATAATATTTATATAAAATATTTACATTTTGAAAAATTCCATCAAATGTATCAAATGTATCATTTTTAACTAAATTAAATTCATAAAACTCAAAATATTTGTATTTTCTTTTTGGCTGTATGTTAAAAATTGAAATTCTAATGCATAAATCTTATTTATTTATTATTTGTATTAATTCATTAAATATTTTTTTGAGTAATTGCAATTATGCTGATCAATTGTCTGTTTTAGGGATTTTGTAAATAATAATTGCCATAAAAAATGTCAAATTTCATAAGGTTTGTATTTGATTTTTAAACCTCAAGACATCATTTATTCATATTAAACTACGAATAATCCACAATAAAAAAGGTATATTAAAAAGGCTTTAAAACTTGTAAAAGAAAAGTAATATTATTAATATCAAAATATTCCCAAATACTTCAAATGTGTCTCTCTTATTGGTCAATGTTAGTTTTAGTCCATTCTCCATTTACAATGTTGTGTTTGGAACCCAGCCAACCTGAAGAGATATTTTATTTTATTGATTGTATTTCATTTTATTTTCTTCATTTAATTTAATTTTATTTTATTTAGTTTTATTTTGTAATTTTATTTTATTTTATTTTTAATTTAAATAATTGTATTTTTTTTATTTATTTTTGTTAAAATTTTATTTCATGTTTTAATTTAATTTAAATGTATTATTTATTTTTATTTTTGTATTTATTTTTATTTTTGTATTTATTAATTTTATTTTATTTAACACAATCACAGTTAAATCAAATCATTGTGATCAGACGGTTATTAAATAATCACCACCACCGCAGCTTCACAGACTCAAAGTGTTTCACACTCGTCAGCTCACTAATGACTCAATTAAACTGGAATATGAGAAAGTATTAATTACTCACAGCCGCTTAAAATTTCAGTCATTTTGGAATCCAATAACAATACAGGTGAAATGTCGAGGAACGACTGAGTGGTCATGTATGCACGATCAGATATTGATTGATAATGGACGTGATCAGTTGTGTAAATATAGATGAATATTTGTCATATTTGTCTCCATTCAGGTCGCAGGAGGATGACATGAGCACTCTGATCACACGCTTGCAGCAAAATGCCGACCAGGTGGAGAAGAACATACTGCAAGCTGAGAAACTGCTGGATGAGGCAAGAGAACACACACACACACACACACACAAAACACACACACATATACACACAAAACACACACACACACACACACAAAACACACATACACACACATACATACACACAAAACATACATACACACACATACAAACACAAACACACACACAACACACACACTCACACACACTCACACACACACTCACTCTCACACACACACACACACACATACACTCACACACATACATACACACACACACACACACACACATACACACACACAGACACACACACACACACATACACACACATAGACACACACACACACACACATACACACACACATATACACACAAAACACACACACACACATGATGACATTATTAGATTTAATGCAAAACATGACTTGGTCAATTTAAGATCATATTAGTTAGGAAGAGCACCTCAAAGATCCTCTCGGGTCTGTTTTTGACCATCTTTCTGTCTGTGATCAGGACAAGCAGAATGATCGTAAAGGGTTTTCTCTGAAGCGTCAGGGTGAAGTCGCAGAGATTCTGTCCAAAGCGGAGATCTTACTGAAGGATCTCTTCCTGGACGTGGACAGAGCCAAGAGACTCCAGCACCCGCAGGTCAATGAGATCGAGCTCGAGTGAGTGACATCACTTCCTGTTCACATCATTTGGTCTTGAGAGAATTCGATGAGAAATGTTCATGAACTCCAGAGGAGAATCAAGACACATGTTCCTCTGCTCGTGTGTGTGTGTGTGTGTGTGTGTGTGTGTGTGTGTGTGTGTGTGCTGCAGTGTCACTCATCTTCACGACCGCTGGTCTCAAGACTGTGGCACGTTCAGAGATCTCTACGGTCAGCTGTATGAGCTGTATCTGTCGCCCGGCATCAACTGGAGCAAACTGCTGTCTGACAAACAGGTGAGAGACAGACAGGTTCACATGACGTCTTTCATCTGTAAATATCCATTAAATACAGCAAACAGGTTTCTGCTGATTTAAAGAATCCAGAAACCAAAACACTGATCTGAGGAACATTAAATGAAGCACCAAGAACTTTATTAATCTGTAAAGAACCATTTACAGAACAACTCAAGAACCAGAACAGCCACAGATGATTCCTGTTATTACAGTACATGTGTGTCATTGTGTGTGTGTGTGTGTGTGTGTGTGTGTGTGTCATTGTGTGTGTTTCAGAGTTTGATTGTGGGAGGTGATTATGGCCCATCACTGTCTGATGTAGAGCAACAGGTCACATCCCATAATATTCTGCACAGACAGATGGAGGCGTATCGCTCGGCACTGGACTCCAGCGCGGTCAGTGTTTTGTTTTTTCTGTTTGCTTTTCTAATTTTATTTGTGTGTAGTTTTAAACTTTTACGTGCTCTTGTCAAGTGTAGATACGGCATTTTTCAATGGTGAGCTTGTAGCTCATGTTACTGTGGACAGGTGCTGTTTAAAGCTGTCTCATATTTAATAAAAATAACTTTTCTTAAATCACTTAAAACTATTTTTTGGTTTTGACTAAATGTCTCTTTCTTCCAACAGGAAAACTCGTCTGCTCTTCAGAAGCAGTATGCAAATCTACTGGTAAAGTCTCCTAAAAATCAAAAACATTTTTTAAAAACGATAAAATGCATAAATGAAATACTTTGATCAAATATGTATTTTTTATAAATGTTTGATTAGTAGTTTTGCAGTAGGTTTGTGCCCTCATCACCCTGTTATCATGGGGCACACCTCTATTTATTTTTTTAATAATTGTGTATTTAATAATGATGTGTGTGTGTGTGTGTGTGTGTGTGTAGGACGTGTCTCTGAAGCGCCGGCAGGATCTGTCATCTCTATATGACTTCATGCAGGGCTGCAATAAAGAGCTGCTGTATCTGAATGAACAACAGCGCAAAATCCTCAAGAGAGACTTGAGCGACCGCATGATCGACAGTGCTGGAGTACACATGGAGTACGAGGTGAGAGAGAGACATAGAGGATGAACAGAGAGAGAGAGAGAGAGAGAGAGAGAGAGTTTACCTGTTACTCATGTTTGTAAAATGTATTTGGTGTGCAGAGGTTTAAGAACAACGGCCTGTTGACTCATGAGCGAGAGGTGGGCCGACTGACGGATGACGCTGATGCACTCATTCGCAAAAGACACCCCGGATCACCTGTTATAAGGGTATTCATTCATTCATTCACCCATCCAGTCATTCACTCACTCATCCACTCATCCATTCATTAGCTCACTCATCCAGTCATCCATTCATCCAGTCATTCACTCACTCACTCAGTCATCCGGTCATTAATTCATCCAGTCAATCACTCGCTCAGTCATTCATTAATTCACTCACTCATCCAGTCATTCATTCATCCATTCACTCACTCATCCAGTCATTCATTCATCCATTCAATCATTCATCCAGTCATTCATTCATTCATCCAATCAATCACTCACTCACTCATTAATTCACTCACTCATCCATTCAGTCAGTCAGTCACTCACTCACTTAGTCATTCATTCACTCACTCATCCAGTCATGCATTCATCCATCCATTCATTCATCCAGTCATTCACTCACTCGTCCAGTCATACAGTCATTAATTCATCCAGTCATTCACTCACTCATCCAGTCATGCATTCATCCAGTAATTAACTCACTCAGTCATTCATTCACTCATCCAGTCATTCATTCATTAGCTCACTCATCCAGTCATTCACTCACTCACTCAGTCATCCAGTCATTAATTTATCCAGTCAATCACTCACTCAGTCAATCATGCATTCACTCATTCATCCAGTCATTAATTAATCCATTCAATCATTCATCCAGTCATTCTTTCATCCATTCACTCACTCATCCAGTCATTAATTCATCCAGTCAATCACTCACTCATTAATTAATTCACTCACTCATCCATTCATTCAGTCATTCACTCACTCACTTAGTCATTCACTCACTCATCCAGTCATTCACTCACTCATCCAGTCATGCATTCATCCATTCATTCATCCAGTCATTCACTCACTCATCCAGTCATACAGTCATTATTTCATCCAGTCATTCACTCACTCATCCAGTCATGCATTCATCCATTCATTCACTCACTCAGTCATTCATTCACTCAATCATCCATTCATTAATTCATCCAGTCATTCACTCAATCACTCAGTCATTCATTCACTCACTCATCCAGTCATTCATCCAGTCGTTCACTCACTCAGGCAGTCATTCACTCATCCAGTCATTCATTCATCCATTAATGTATTCATCCATCCATTCATTCATCCAGTCACTCACTCATTCATTCACTGAATCATCCAGTCATTTATTCATCCATTCATTCATTCATTCATTCAGTTTTTCACTCACTCATCCAGTCATTCATTCATCCAGTCATTCACTCACTAACTCATCCAGTCATTAATTCATCCAGTCATTCACTCACTCACTCATCCAGTCATTCATTCATCTAGTCATTTACTCATTCACTCATCCAGTCATTAATTAATCCAGTCATTAATTAATCCAGTCATTCATTCATCCAGTCATTAATTAATCCATTCATTCACTCATCCAGTCATTCATTCACTCACTCATCCAGTCATGCATTCACTCATCCATTCATTCACTTAGTCATTCATTCACTCATTCATCCAGTCATTTACTCACTCACTCATCCAGTCATTAATTAATCCAGTCATTCACTCACTCAGTCATCCAGTCATTAATTAATCCAGTCATTCACTCATCCAGTCATTAATTAATCCATTCATTCATTCACTCATCCAGTCATGCATTCACTCATCCATCCATTCATTCACTCACTCACTTATTTATTCATTCACTCACTCATCCAGTCATGCATTCATCCATTCTTTCATTCATTCATCCATTCATTGTTCTGAGGGAGACATGTGATTTAAATCTGTGTGATTTATATTCAGTCATGTGTGTATGATTCAGGCATGCATTGATGACGTGAAAAGTGAGTGGCAGTGCTTCTTGAATCTGTGCATGTGTCAGGACACACACCTGGACAATGTGGAGGAGTACAAGAAAGTGAGTCACAATATTAAATATCACTTAACATGGTAACGTTACTATAATCAACACTACTAATATAATTACAATCAATTAATATTTTATTCATGTTAATATATATATGGGGTGATAAAAATTATAAGTCTTTAAAAAAACAAACTTGTTTAAAACACACGTGTCAGGACAGTAGAAATGTAATCTTTGTGTCCAATTTAGTTTCTTAATTAAAAAAAAAAACTTTATAGCATAAAAAAACTATTATTAATGACCATCAAGTAAAAGGTTTAATTGCACCTTAATGTGAACATGTGTACATAACGTAATCATTCATTTCAAAAGTATTTTATTTATTTTTAAAAATACGTTTTCTCTGGGTTACTGAATAAAATTTGCCTTTTCATAAAAATGTAAAAACAATAAAGGGTCAAATTAAAGTAACTGAATTCAAAATAATTGAAGGTCTCCATTTAATTGGCTTTTTTTGGTCAACAAAATGACTATCTGCATGTTGGTTACACCAACTTTCTTTGATTTTTTTTTAAGAACTAGTTAAAAAGATTAGTCATGCCAACATCAGGAGTTTGCATGATCTCCCGTGTTTGCGTGGGTTTCCTCCCGATGCTCCGGTTTCCCCCACAAGTCCAAAAACATGCAGGTTAAGTGAATTGCAGGCTCTAAATTGCCCCATGTGAGTGAGAGTCCTCCAGCCACTGGGGTGCATCAGGAAGGGCATCCGGCATAATCATGTGCCAAATCAAATATATACATATATGTGGAATATAATGAAGCTCCTACGCGGGACAAACGCTAGGAAAGAGAGAGAGTCATACCAACAATACATTTTCAAAAAATAAGCTTTTAATGAGACTTATTTATTTATCTGTACAGTCTCCAGACAGTAAAACCAGAGAAACGGTCACATTTACTTTGAACATAGAAAATAAAAACTTGTTCATCATAGTAGAGGTGTGTTCAGGTCACTGATTTGCGTGAATTATTATTTTTTATTTTGATTAACTTATAGATCCAGATAATGATTGTTGTGTTATTGACCCATTAACCGTTTGTGTGTGTGTGTGTGTGTGTTTAACTCTAGTATCAGCTGCTCGTGGAGACTTTTAATGAAACCCTGAAGAGAATCAAATCCACCACAGAACCATCAGTACTGAAAAACATGAGCAACCATGAGATACTGCTGCAACTGGAGGTTAATACACTTATTTTTCTTCCTAATTTGGAACGCCCAATTCTCAATGTGCTCTAAGTCCTCGTGGTGGCGTAGTGACTCGCCTCAATCCGGGTGGCGGAGGACGAAAATCAGTCGATTCTGTGTCTGAGACCATCAATCCGCACATCTTAACATGTGGCTTGTTGAGTGCGTTACCGCGGAGACCTAGTGCGTGTGGAGGCTTCATGCTATTCTTGAACCACATTATAACGACCACAAGGAGGTTACCCCATGTGACTCTACCCTCCCTAGCAACCGGGCCAATTTGGTTGTTTAGGAGACCTGGCTGGAGTCACTCAGCACACCCTGGATTCAAACTCGCGACTCCAGGATAGATAGTCAGCATCAATACTCGCTGAGATACCCAGACCCCTGGTTCAGGGCTGCACTGGTAATCTTGCATGAGCCGAAAGGACAGCGAAGGTTAGGGTCAGTTTTTGTCAGTACAGAATTAACCTTGAAAACCTCATCTGTTTGGTAGAAGATTTTACTCCCTTTTAGCGCCACACAATGGACATTTCAGCTCGAAAGTGCCGCAAAAAGTATTAGAAACAACCCAAGACAGACAAAGATGTTGCCACAGTCATGTTATTTTCATTAAATCCCCCCAAAACTAAGATTAATAGTTGTTCTCGACAGATGCTTTGCAGTGTTACACAGTAGCCAGTTGAACGCATGAGCTGTTACTACATTGTGAATGTTGAATAATTGCATATATGTATGTTTGTGTGTGTGTGTGTGTGTGTGTGTGTGTGTGTGTGTGTGTGTGTGTGTCTGTGTGTGTGTGTGTGTGTGTGTGTTCAGGGAGAAGAGAGAGCCATCGTGAGGAATGAACAGCGACTGGTGGATCTGAGAGAATTGTGCACCACTGTCGCTCCTCTACATCTGCGTCGGACTATCGCAAATAAACCCGTCGGTGTCATTGCACTGTGTGACTGGAGCACAGAGAGGGTAACAAACAACAACACACTTTAAAAACACATACTTACTGTAAAAAAGCATACTAAATTCCATATACCCAAGGTACCCATTTACCCCCCGATTAAAGCTTTAATGCTGAGAAAGTTGGTATAAATGTACTACAATTACTAAACCGTTGCAATAGGAATATTGTGCATGAAGCAGACTCAAAAACGGCTTAAAAAAACAGCTAAAGACACCATTTTCCATGAGCTCTTATAAACCTTTGTTCACTCTAACCTCTGTCTTCACTTGTACTTTTCTAATGCAATTGAAACTTTGCATTGCAGCACTCATTATGTTACTCTCTCTTTAAGATCAATCACTTACGTCAAATAATTTCTCATTTTGCTAGTCGCTTTGGATAAAAGCGTCCGCTAAATGAAATGTAAATGTACATATTACATAAGAAACCTTTCAACAGCATTTTCAAATGACGTAACCATAAAAAGTTATATTACAGGTTTGTCCGGTTTGCCTATTTGCGAACTAAAGTCACACTGGTTTTAGGAGGTAACCGTTGCAACAGTTGGCTAGTATGTGGTATACACTGCATACTGCTTACTATTTGTTTTGAAGTGAAGAGCAGACGTTGCTTCACGATTCATGTTTTAAACAATAGTACTGCATGTTACATTGTTGTCACATGACCTCACAACAATGCATGTTGAATTCAGCGCTTCAGTTATCATCTTGGAAAAATAAGTGCGATTTGTTTTTGACATTTTTACAAGAGTTACATTTGGCAGTCTGGTCGATTGTTATCCTCGTCAACTAAATTACTGTTCATTGACGAAGGGTTTTCATCAGAAATTCAGAATGTGCTGTTTTTTTTTAAAAAAAAATTAAAATATTTGAATATTTGGTTAAAGTTATTTTTTTCACACTTTGATGCATGTTAATATAATTTTGCACATAATCGTCAACTAAAATAATTTTTTAACGACTAAAATTATATGCTGTTTTAGTCTTTTAAAATTGAATAAAATAAATGCATATGACATGATGAAATAATTACTACATTTAAAGGACATTTTCGTCAAGCAATATTAAAGTCTAGCGTATACTTAGTTTTTCTGTGTGCTGTTCCGTCTCGCACACGAGCACTCTAGCATTTCAAAGTATACTATTTTGACGGATACGCTAGGCACATAATACCACCAACTCAGGCACATGTGCAGATGACGCGTACAAATGCGGCCTCTCCGTGTGTCTTGGAAAAATGAGCTGTGCTCGGACTGTCTGTGCGAACTGTTCTGACGACTACATTTGCATCAAGCGCACTGCACGAGACATAGCGCGCCACGTGGAAACCAAAGTGTTCTTTGACCTAAGAGTTGTACATAAATATAGCCATTGTGTAATTCGTGCACTGTCTGTTGGTCTATCAGGACTCCATGAGAAGAGGCGATAAGTTCACACTGATGTCCAGTCCACGAGAGGAGAACTGGGAGGTGAAATCCAACACTAGAGAGTTGAAGGTGATTCCAGGAGTCTGTTTCCTCATTCCGCCACCTGATTCATCTGCCATTGAAACAGTGGACAGGTAAGATCCTGACACACAGGAAGTGCAGACTCAGAGCTCCTTACTCATTGTTAACATTTTATCATAAACTGATTTTTGTTTTGTTTTCTGTGTTCAGTCTGAGCAGAGATTTCGCTGATCTGAAGCGGATGAGATCTGCTCTACGGGACCAGGTCAGGACAACCAGCGTGGAAGTTGTGCGGGTCGTGAGAACAGGTTTGTGCCCTCAACACCCTGTCATCATGGGGCAATGCACAATGAGTATTTTTTAATATAGTATTTAATAATAATGTAATTTTAATATATTAATTATACTATTTTACATATATGATAGCTATTTTTTTCCTCCATGTTCATAGTGAGGCACGACTCCACTAGTTATTACACCACTAAATGAGTTAATTATTTTTATAAAATTATATATAAATATTAATAATAATAATTTAACTAGTGTTTGTAATTTAGTATAATAATTATAAAATTTTGATTTAATTTATGAATATTATTTTTCCTCCTGTTCATCACAAGGGACCACTCCAGAAAAATCTTGTTCATTAACTAATAATAATAATAATAAATATAGCTGCAAGCAGCGATACTGGGGTCAAGTCAATTATCGGCACCATGAGCAGCAAAAGAAACGTTGTGTCATGTTTTTGGTTAGAGTCTGATGAACTGTGTATGAGGAGTAAGAACAAGTTAACTTTCAATCAAAAAAAATCCCATTTTCTTTAAAAAATAACAAAAAATAACTAGTTCACTTTTGTCCAGTATGTGACACTGTTCTGAAACTGCTGAGGTACTATCTGGGCATTCAAGAGTTATAAGCCAAAATAGCAATCATCTGACCAGTAGGGGAGATTGTGCCAAAACGCTGCAGGTAAGCTCGGGACTCAATGGTGATGAGACGTTTCAAAGTTTCATCCCAATCCCTCAAAGCGCTGCGGAGATACAGCCTCAAGTAAAATTTTGTGCAATCTTTGTCCGATTCATTGAAGTGTCATTCAAAAATGGTATGGTTTATCAAAATGCTGTGAATAATTTGTTGTCGTGAGTGCCTCAGAATAAATTTCGCGCAAATCGGAGAAGCAGTCTAGGAGGAGTTCGAAAAAGTAGCTTTTCAAAACATTTAAAAGTTTAAAAACATTTAAAAACATGAAGTTTGCTCGATCATGACATAATTGGTATCATTGTCCTCAGCATGAACCATGGAACCTATCAAGACCAGTCTCATTACAGTAGGCAAAAGGAGTCAATCGCTATTAGCATTTAAATATATAGCATTATCAATTTTGACCACAAGGTGGCGCTGTTTCAAAATTGTTAGGAAAATGCCGACATAGTAAAATGTGGTATCGTTTGACTCAGTATGTAGCACTTGATCTAAAGAGACAATTTTCATTATTTTCAGCAAAAGTGTTAAAATGTCTTAAGCCAAAAAAAAAAAAAAAAAACATTTAATTATCTAATCTAAATTTTCGTGCAAATCGGACAAACAGTCTAGGAAGAGTTCGAAAAAGTTTTTTTTTTCATGATGGAAAATGACATTATAGGGTGCAATCGAAGCGGCTTAAGCCAAGGAATCAGAGAAAAAAAGCACTCACAGTTCAAAAGTTATTAACATAAACGTGAGTGCAAATTTGGGCAGATGGTGTTGCTAGAGGGTTTGAGGTAGAAATGCCAAATTTGCTCTGGTAACATATCTGAGTGCCAAATTTCCTAGCTTTCCTGCAAACGGTTCTATGGGCTTCTGTAAAATTACATATTTAAGAGAAACAATCTTCAGTGTAAATTGTAGTGCTCTGATATTATTGGTTAATAAAAATAGCACAGAAGATGATTTGTTTCAGAGGCAGAGAAAGTTATTCAATTTTGATGAAATATTACAAGTCAAACATTTTCTTACTTTGGAATAATGTGCACTGATGAATCCAGCACAGTAAGAGCAGGAATATCTAATAAGAAAGTAAACAATGTCAGTTTTGATTTAATGTTGACTTTATACACAGAGAGCTGTGATGTATCTCTATTTGATCATATCCTGTGGATATACGATTATTCTCTCTCTGCAGCTACTGTAGAAACGATCCCTGATAACTCAAAGGCCAGTTTCATCTCCAGTCAGCTGGATCGGATCATTGCAGACCTGGTGAAGTTAGAGAAGGACGTGCTAAACAGAATAAGATCTCCTCTGCAGCGGTCTGACCCCATTGGTGATCTATCTGTCAGGATCCGAGATCATGAGGTAAGAATGGACACTGAATATTACAGAAAGAAAAAGCCTTTTTTTTTTTTACTGCCCTAGATTTATACTGTATTTATCCTCCCAATAATTTCACTGGCCCCCACAAAGAATGATACATTGTATTTTATGACACGTGTCAGAAAAATATATATATTTACTGTATATATGTCATATAGAGGTACGTTTTATTTTAGTGACAGGATGTCAGACTTAAACATGAACGAACATTGAGAGACTATTGTTTGATTTTATATCTCCAGAGATCTGTTGTGGCTCTGAGAAATCTGGAGGCAGAGAAATCATCCGCTCAGAGGGACCTGCAGCCCCTACTATCAGAGAAACCCCTGGGGCCGACCGCAGCCACACTGTCTCAGAAACTGACCATCGCCAACAACAAGATTGATGACATCAAAGCCCTTACTGATCTGTACAATAAGAAGTAAGAATAACCGCTACAGTTTACGTGAACTTTACAGTAAATATAAGTTTTTTTGGCTTTTGCATAAGTGTTTTTTTAGTCCACTTTGAAAAAATACTATGGTATTGAGTTTTTTGTGCACAGTACCATGGTAATACCATTGGTTTGGACACTAACATTATAGTAACATCATGCTTTGAAGTATCTTGGAGTACCATGCAAATACTATGGTATATGAATGTGGTAATCATACAGTACTATATCAACGTACCATTGTATTACCATATATCATTGTGCCACTGTACCACCCAGAAACGTAACCATGTATTCAGGATTTGTGGGACCAACTGGGATGTTTGTGCAAAGCTCTATGTGTATTTATGTGTCCCTCTATGGAAAATATGTTCAAATGGGAATAAACTTGAGATTATTTCCTCAGAGCCACAGCCGCCATGTTCCTGGAGAAACAATTTAAGAAGGTGGACAATACTGTGTCTGCATTTGAAGACCAATTAGCTGCAGACAACGTGATCTTGGATGAGCCCAGTATCATACGCCACCACTTCGTTCAGATACAGGTAGTCAGCCATTTTAGTGACTCGTTATAGTTGGCCAGTCCAGTTCTTCTGCACCAGACTCAGTAATGAACCTCGCTTTGTTCACAGAAGCATTGTTTAGTTTAAAAAAAGAGGGGTTCTCCATAAACTGTTGCCAAAGAGCGAATGCCATTGTATGCTGTAGAGTTAAGATTTGTCTTTACTGGAATTTAGTGGCCATGCAATGTATCTCAAATTCAAAACATAGCAATGATGAGCTTTGGTGTCTGGTATTGTCTTCTCCCTAGAACATGTGTAATGATGTTGCCTCCAAAGAAGATGATATTCTGCAGCTCAACCATGAGTTAGAAGTGACAGAGCAGGCCAGCAGCTCCCTGCAGAAGAGCTTCCAGGAGTACTGCCCTGATATACGCTACCAAGAGTCAGAGGTCAAACGCTTGAGGAATCGCTACTCCAACATCAACATCCAGCTACAGCATAGGTAAGATGTCATACTCTGGTAAATAAAACCTTTTCTTGTTTGCTTTGTTTACTTTTAGACATGTTTTCTTTTCTTACAATACTTCTTCACTTTACAATTTGAGTACTGAATCTGTAACCTTTGCTATTCAGGGCAGCTCTTTTGCAAGAGGCAGCCAATAAGAACCTAGAATTCCAGAGCGCTGTGCATTCCATCTTTGTTTTCATGAACAATATGCCCAACAACAAGGTTTGGGCTGGTGAAAGGGCATCTCAAATCTATGTCAAACAAACCTCTCAGATGGTTCGTATTAGGTGTTTTTTGCCCACATTTTGACCTTATTTTAAATGTTTCAGATTCAAATAATTTTTATGCATTTCATTGTAAATAAGGCCAGTCAAGAATTGTCTGACCACTACTTTAAGCAAGTCTATATTTTGCTGTTTGGTTGCAGAGAGCGGTTGAAGACATCAAGAGAAAGGCGGAGGATGTAGACCGGCTTGTAAAAGTTTCTCATGAGCTGCAGAGCATTCTTAACGTACGTAGACCATCTTGCTGTGCCTATGTCCATAATACTGCACCATTCAAATTAATTTCCGAGTGAAATATTCCATTGTTGCTATGTCTGCAGGAGTATGAGGTGAATTCTAACAAATACCGCCTCACATTGGGAAAACCGGAAATAAATGCAAACAGACTTCAAGCCACTACCCTTGCTGAGGCTGTGCAGATGAAAGTAGGCTACTCCGCCATGATAATAAAACATTATTAATCTGATCAAGGAAAATTCATTACATGTCTAAATACATATTCAAATGTCTATGTAATTGGTTCTTTTTTAGGAAAGAGAAATTGTGAGACTTTATTCTGAAATGTCAGCAGAAAATTATCAACTTCTGAATCAAGTAATCTTGGCAAAGGAGCTCATCAACAAGGTACAGAATTTCTAGACAGTGAACAATTTTAGATAATAAAAAAATGCACATTTGTAAATAAGAAATTAATTAATGCTATAGATCTGTTGTCACAACAGACATATTTTTTGCGGTCGTAGACCATAATCAGAGATTTTTTAATTAGGGCTATCAGACTACTGTACTAACAACATTGCAAAATCTTTTAAGACTAATTTAAATGTAGCTAGAAGTACAGTGCTGATGTGGTCACTGTTGGTGATATAGCATATCCTTTATTTGTTTCCGATGAACAGAATGAACAAACTGTGCACCATGTGGTAGTGAAGCAACAACTTCATCTACAAAGTCAACAGAGAGAAAATGAGGAAGTGGATGGCATGAAGCGAGAGCTTGCTGAGGAAATCTCTCGCCGCACTCATGCGGAGCATGATCTGTCAACGTACAGTAAACGGATGTTGTCCCTCAAGAGCCGTAGAGGTGTGGAACGGTTGGAGGAAAAGGAGATTGTGCATTACTACCGTGATCCAAAGTTGGAGGCCGAATTGGAAATACTGAAGAAGAGGATAACTGAGGAGATCAATAAACGCTCTGAAATGCACACAGAAATTGAGCTTGTCAACCAGAAAATTGTCAGTCGTGAAAATGAGCGGATCGTCATAAAGCCCAAACTGGTCGTGAAGGTGCTTACAGAGATCGAACGTGACCCCAAGCTGGACGTTGAAGCAGCTAGGATCAGAGAGCTCTTATTCAAACTCAAAGAGGAAATTCGAGTGTACGAAAGTGAGACAGTGCGAATAAGAACTGAAGTCACAGTTCTGGAGAAAAAGAAGCCAGTGATAAGAGAGAGAGTGGTACTGAAAGAGATTGTGAAGCTGGAAAAAGACCCAGAAATGCTAAAAGCTGTAATTAGCTTCAAGAACCAGATCTCAGATGAGAGTATTAGGTGTAAGACCCTGAATGATAATATATTCCACATCAGGAGTCAGATCAATAATTTGGAGAGGATTATCCCAACCATCCAACCAAAAACTGTCATCAAGGAGGTGAAGAGAGTTGAGCAGGATGTAGAGCTCCTAAAAGAGTCTCAACGTCTCCGTTTAAGCCTGGAAGAACTGATAAGAGAGAACAGTGTTTTGATTCAAGAATACTCTAGTCTTCAGCATCGCTTCACCCAGGTGGAGACGATAAAACAAAAAATAGAGATTAAGGAGATTATCAATGAGATCTACAGAATTGACCCAGAGACAGAGGTGGAACTGAGACGACTAAGAAATGAGCTTAATGAAATTAGCAGACGGCGTACTAGCATAGAGCATGAAATAAACTTAATTATGGTGGACCTCAAGACCCTGCGCTCCCAGAAACCCAAGGTCGAGCTGAAGGAAGTAACTCGGGAAGTGGTGAAAGAAGAGAGGAGCCCTGAGGTCATCAAAGAAATTAAGAGGTTGACCGACCAACTCATAATTTTACGAACCAATTATGACTCAATTCTGAATCGGGTTATTCGTCTACGCAAGGACAGAGATGAATGGAAGACTGAAAGGTCAAAAGTGGAGATGAGAGTGGTGACCAAAGAACTGATTAAGTATGAAAATGACCCACTTATAGAAAAGGAAGCCGAACGACTCAGGAGGGAAGTGCGCGAAGAAGTTCAACTCCGGCGAACGGTGGAGGAACATGTGTATGACCTTCAAAACAAGTACATTATACTGGAGAGACAGAAGCCAGAGGAAAGGGTTGTAGTACAGGAAATAGTGCGCCTTCAGAAAGATCCAAATCAGATTCTGGCTCACGAGAGGTTAGTAAAGACTTTAGAAGAGGTAATTAAGACTCGAAGGCATTTGGAGGTGGAGCTGCAGCAAATGAGATCCCTAGTCCTGGAACTGCAGAGAAAACTGGAGCATGTTGATCGGCAGAAGAAGGTCATCCTAGAGACAGAGCTTAGACAAATTAAGGCTAGGATCTATGAGCTTGAGACCTGTCCAACACCTGTTGAGGAAAAGATTGTCATTGAGGAGGTTCTGAAAGTTGAGAGAGACCCTACTGTAGACAAACAAATCACTGGGCTCCAAACTGAAATGGAGAATGAGGGCACCGTCATTACCCGCTTGGAAAGAGATGTTAGAAACCTCAAAATCAGGATTGAAACACTTACCAAAGAGAAATCTGTGGAGAAGACAATATACAAAGAGGTCATCAGGGTGGAGCAGGACCAAACTGTAGAGGCAGAGAGAGAAAGTCTCAGAAAACAAGTGGCCCAGGCGAGGAATGCCAGAGTCCTCCAAGAAGAAGAAATTCAGCGAATTACCACCAAAATAACTCGATTTCAGACAACCAGAACAAATTATTCTCAAGAAGAGACCACCTTAACTGTACACAGGGATAAACTCAAGAAAGAGCAGGAAGAACTTCTTAAGGAGTTGAGAAGGATAGAGTCTCGAAAGCAGGAGATCACTGTGAATTTCAAATATGAATCCCAACTCTTGAGTGAGAGAACACAACTCATCAGGCAAAAAAGCCTAAAGCTCGACACAGAGATCCAGAGTCTGGAGAGAGATATCTTGGAGGAGAAAGAGAGAATCCACCAACGGGAAATCACTATCATAGAGCTGCAGAAACAAGTACAGATAACACAAAATTCTGAGACAAATACCAGAGAGTCCAATAGGTCCACCAAAATCACTATTCTGGATCCAGAGACTGGCAAAGACATGTCAGCCTACGATGCCTATGTTGAGGGTCTCATAGATCGCAATAAGTACATTCACCTTCAGGAGCTTCAGTGCAGTTGGGAGGAAATCACAACCACTGGTCCTGAAGGTGAGATCACTCTTCTGCTGGACCGCCAAAGTGGAAAGCAGTACTCCATCAAGACAGCTCTGCAAGATGGCCGATTGACCCAGTACGACCTTCAGCGCTATAGAGATGGTAAAATATCAGTTTCAGAGTTTGCACTTTTGGTTGCAGGGGAGAAGAAGTCAGTGATTTTCCCTGATTCAAGTACAACACACACAACTGTCCACACACTCCCTCAAACAAGCTACAACTCTTCCACTTTGAATAGCCGCTCATTCTACTCTAGCAACAGCAACTTGAGTACATTGCAAATAACCAGTGGAGAAGATCTCTTCCCAATTTCTGGAGTTCTGGATGTCACCACAGACAGCCGAATGTCCGTACGAAGTGCCATGACTCGCAAACTGATTGACCTTGACACAACAATGAGACTTCTGGAAGCTCAGGCTGCCACAGGAGGCATAGTAGACCTGAACAAGAAGGACAAGTTCTCTGTTCACAAGGCAGCGGAGCGTGGATTGATTGACACAAGCCAGGTTCACAAGCTCATCAATGCGCAGAAGGCTTTTACTGGTGTAGAAGACCCTGTGTCCAAACAGCGAATGTCTGTTGGCGAAGCAGCTCACAGAGGATGGATCCCAAATGAAAGTGCCTTGTGGTTCATGGAGGTACAGTTGCTGACCGGTGGTCTGGTAGACCCCAACAAAGCAGGTCGTGTCAGCCTACAGAATGCTGTTGACGCAAAATTGATCGATGCATCTGTGGCCAAGCAACTTCGGGATGAATCCACCTTTGCGAAGAACGTGATCGATCCGATCAAGAAGGAAAAGATCACGTATAAGGAAGCCATGGCACGATGCAAGAGGGATCCGACCACAGGGCTTCTCTTGCTCCCGGCCGCCTCTACTGATGACACAGATGCTCCTTCTTACTCCAGCTTCAACTTCTCCAAAAAATAAATTCAACAGAGCTTGAGATCACAATAATGATAGAAGATTTAAGTGCTATTTTGTAAGGGACATTTATTTTATGGTGTTCTTTCATACCCAAGTATTCAAAGATAAATCATCTCTGGTGTGGATGGATTTAATTTTATGTCATGTTAAGGTGTTTATGTTTCCTGTATTGGTTTTTAAAGTGCCTTTGTCAGTTACTTATTATTTTCGAATTCTCTGTGGTGAATAGGCTGAACTGCTTTTTTAACTTTATGATAATAAATGGAACTATCTCATATATTCTTAACTTTGTCTCTGTGTGATGTCAATGTACTCTTTCTCTACTGAGATATCTTGAAAACAAACAAACAAAAAACAAAACAAAAAACAAACAAACAAAAACAAACAAACTATATATATATATATATATATATATATATATATATATATATATATATATATATATATAAATACACACACTCTTTATATTAATATGAGTGTCCCTTTTAATATTTTTTGTAAAAATGACTTAAATTGAACTTCAATACATAGATCTCAATATATACTGTAGACCTAATATACACATAATGGTACAGTATTTGTACATCATTTCTGTTCTGTTCTGTTCTGTTCTGTAGTAGTGAATAATTGCAAAACATCAAAGCACTGTTACTGAAATTAAATCTGCTCCCCACAGAATTAGCTTTTTTCATGTCAGATATTGTGCAAAAATCAGTCTAAAAGTCCCAAAACAAACAAATGCCCTAACAAATATGTTCCTGAATTGTTCACACCAATGAATAGATCATCACAGGCTCAGATTCAGTTTGTTGCATTGTTTGACCTTCACCCAAATGAAAGTAAATGGTAAATAAGGCATTTGTCTAAAATCTTCTTTTGTGCTCCATGAAAGAAAGAGAGTCAAATGGATTTAGAAATGACCTGAGGTTGAGTAAATGATGACAGGCTTTTTGTTGTCAGTCAAAGCTCAGCAAAACCATCATGTGTCCACAAGAGGGTGCCATCCATGCACTCAAATCAATACTTTAGCATGGAGGTTTAGCTTGCAAGCATCATGTCACATTAAAAGTGCACTCAGTAATTTAGTATGCATGTCGTCTTGGAAATATACTGACATCTAGTGGCATGGATACAGCATTATTTAAACTCAATAGTTTTCAGTTAAAGATGCAGTTGTAGAAATTCTCTATTAACAGTCAGCTATGATATGACATCTCATGTGTGTGGTTGTGATTTATACATATATTACAAAATTTAAAGTAATTTCTTAAGGAGTATTTTTATTAATTTTTTTTGATGAGGATAAAATACTGAGTGCATCTTTAATAATTGTAACATTTTCACTTTTAATTCCTGAACTGCATGGTGTCCTCTGAAAACATACCCTTCAAACCTATCCTAAGCTGTCTCCTCGCTACAATAATGTCAAAATGTTTCCTTTGACATTTCACAACTGTCTGCATCATGTAGCATCTGAAAATATTTTCGTATGAACATGGGTAGTTAAATGTCCCATTACAGTGGTTAATCTGAGGTGTTTAGATTACCCCAAATTCTGATTCATAGAAGCATATACCCGCTGATTTAATCAGTTGTTTGTTCAAAAGGAATATTTTTTTCCTCGTCTGTCTACATTTCTGAAACACTGTTTGAGTTCACTAACCTGCTCACACATCCAGTCCAACCACATTCTTCTGTTCATGAATCTCTTGAAAAAGCTCAAAGCTTTGCTACTTCCAGATCAGAAGCCTATAAGTTTAAATGTAATGTTTCTACATTCAAATCATCACATTTTCGGACGCACGCACGCACACGCAAGCACACACACACACACACACACACACACACACACACACCCTTGCACTTACAGAACTTTAAATACAACGTTTACCTTTCCAGACAAAATGCTGCATCTTTTTGTTTTGGAAACACATATATTGCAGTGCAAAACACATTTTCTCTTAATATTGCATTCAATAAAATTATTTATTAAATAATTTTATTGAATGATGTTTGCAAAATAAATAGTAGATAACAAAAACTTATTCCAAATCTTTTCTTTGTGAAACCTGGTCAGATTTAACAGTACATTGAGCACTACATTTGGCATTATTTGGCATTATTTGGCATTATTGCAAAAACTAAATATTCAGAGCAAGTGGTTTAAAAAACCAGCTAAACATTGACAAATTTTGTATATTTTATATAATTTTATAATGTCTAAATATATATCCAAATGCATAACTTGAGATACTATTTGGAAATTAAGTTACAGCATTGAGTTACAGAAACCAGGCAACAATAAAGGGAACACTGAGGCCACCTATAGGCTATACTTGTCATTGCTATGAAATTGGCATATTTTTGTCTTGGTTTCTTTTTCCAGCAGAAGGCAACAGATGCACCTAATGCATGACACATAGCAGCCTTTTCATAATTAAATTCAACTTAGCTTTTCACTGAAGTGAAGGTAACAAAAAATGTGCTTATTTACATAAAAATTAAGAAATATAATTTAAGCTAATTGAAGTCCACCAAAATGCAATAAAACAAAAACAACACAAATATAAAAAACAATTACAAATAACTAAAAACATAAATTCCACAATTTTGAAAGAAGAACTCAAAACGAAGAAATCGTTCAGTCATAAGTTTGAAACTATTTTGTTTAGTTTCAGTTGATAATCAAATAAACCAGGGACACATCTTTGATGCACACCTTTGATACACTAAACCTTTGGATAGCATTAAAATGAAGGCTTTGCTGTAAGTTACACACTACAGAATAAACGTAATCAGAACCAACTCCAGTTAAGAGAAAAAGACACAAAACAGTCATCAAGCTACAGTATCATCACATTCTGTTTGTATGCAGATAAAAATGGCAGAAGCCAATATTTCAAGGGCTGAGGACCAGTTCAGCAGTCCAGTGTGTCTGGATCTCCTATAAGATCCAGTGACCATTCCATGTGGACACAGTTACTGTATCTGTATTACAGATTTCTGGAGTCAGGGTGATCTGAGAGGAGTCTACAGATGCCCTCGGGGCAGACAGACCTTCACAACAAGACCTGTTTTAGGGAAGAATGTGGTGTTTTCTGAAATGGTGGAGAAAGTGAAGAAGACGAGAATCCAAGCTCCCCTCTGTTATGCTGGTCATGGTCATGCTCTAGCCCTGGTCGCTAGTATGCACTCTTAAGGACTGGAGAGTAAGGTTTACACACTTCACAGCTATAGCGTACCAACTGGCTACCATTACAGTCACCCCCCTAAACCTCACTCCCATACAGGTCATGACACCACATCCTTTTTGACACACTCCAAGTCGGGATTCGAACCGGTGGTCAGCCGGCATGGGAGGCGGGTGTGCTAATGAGGAGGCTAAAGGCTAAAGCCTCTACCATCAGTCGCTAGTGCGCCTCTTGAGGCTAGGGGAGTGAGGTTTACACTGCACAGCTATTATGTACCAGCTGTCTCCCGTTACACTCGCCTCACTAAACCTCACCAGTGTCAACGGTCCTAATCGCCTTGCCTCAAGCGGGGATCTAACCAGCGATCCTGGCATGGCAGGCGGACGCACTAGCAAGAAGGCTATAAAAGCCATGGCCTCTAGCCTCAGTCGCTATTGTGCCTCTTAAGACCAGTAGAGGGAAGTTTACCCACTGTATAGCTATCACGTACCAGCTGGCTCCTGTTAAACTCACCTCCCGAAACCTCACTCCCATCCGGATCACGGCACCAGTGTCATCGGTCCTAATCGCCTTGCCCCAAGTGGGATTCTAACCGGCAGGCGGACGCACTAGCAAGGAGGCTATAAAAGCCATGGCCTCTAGCCTCGGTTGATTGTGTGCCTCTTAAGGTCAGTAGAGGGAAGTTTACACACTATATAGCTATCATGTACCAGCTGGCTACCGTTACACTAGCATGGCTACTTTTGAATGACCTTCTAAGGGGACAGATGCTTTTTGGGCCTGCATGTAGTTAGAACCTATAATGTTTAAGTCGGGTGAGACCTTGGACCTGTTATGGTTATGTCACAGACTCGAACCCTTTTGAAACACAACCCACATTAAGTGCCACTATAGGACATTTCACCTGCAAACTGCAGCAAATTCCCCACTGCAATGAATGCCTTGCTAATAATTTGTGTAGTCACAGTTTGAGACCATGAGACCAGATTGGCTTTGTTACATTCCCGCAATCAGCGGCACAGATGTATAATTATGTAATGACAGTCATAAAACTCAAACAGCCTCATCATTCATTCTTATATTGCATTTCTCAGTTTACCAAGTATTTGTGCTTCGTTCAGAAACTTTGAGAGGAGACACAGAGAAACTTCCAGCAGAGAATCCATTAGAGAGGGAAAGATCTTCAGGAGCTGAGAGACACTGTGGAGTCTCAGAAGGTGAGTTTCATGAAGAAGAGAAGTTTGAGTCTCAGAGTGACTCTTAATGTGACATTGATTTTTAATCTAGCTGTGTGATGTACTGTACAGTACCACTAAGAGCTCAGCAGATGTTGCCATACAAATAATCATTAACAATCACTTTGCGGGACTGGGTTGTACATTTTCTGTCATGCATGTTTCAGTCATCATTTTCATTTAGCTGAAAAGTGTTAGGGTTATGGTTATCCCTGTCATGGATTGGCCACCTATCCAGGGTCTTGCACAGATGCCATATTTTCTGTGTATCTGCTACCACAGAGGTGTAGGGAATTCCAACAAGACCTACATCTCTGCTTTACTGACCTGATCAGGCCTATGATACCATCAGTAGACCTGGGCTCTGGTTTGTTCTTCGGGCTTCGAGTCCCAGACCTGCTGCTCGTGATCATTAAGGACCTTCATGATGGTGAGCGGGCCCGGGTAAAACTACGTGGCCGGGAGTCGGAGCCATTTACTGTTCATCTGGGAGTGCGAAAGGGATGTCTTCTGGCTACCACAAAATATAATATCTATTCAACCACGTAGTTTGTGAAGCCTTCAATGGCTGTACCGGAGGAATGTCCATCTGGTACAGATATAATGGGAGGTTGATCGATGGCCGGGTGCGGTCAAGTGATGGCTCCCTTTTGGTCAACCACATTATGTATGCTGATGAACTGGTGATTGCTGCTCACTCAGAGGAGGAGTTGGAGGCACTGCTGATGAACCTGGAGCAACCCTACATAGGACTAGCAGCTATAGAAGATGGATGAAATGTACATAGAGTTTAGGTTTATAATGACCTGAACAAAACAGAAGCTACAATGGAAGTTAATCAAGAGTTCTGTGAAACTGACAAGTTTATGATTTAATCGTTGGTTTAAACCGCTTCACTACATGAACAGTCCGATTGAACCAATTCACAAAAATATTTTCGACCTCCCATGAGAGGAGGGAAAGAGAGGATGGCTGATCGGGGCACCCCGGAGAGCGCTGCCTCCCTAGGAATATATTCCCAGCTTCAAGTATTTACTGTGTTTGCTGGGTTTGCACATGGTGACAGAATTATACCTTGATTTCTTATCAAGTTTTTCCATTTGTAATAAATTCAACTCGTGATGTATAAAACCAATAAACCTTGTTTTTAAGATTAAGATTCAAATTATTGTCATTGTGCAGAGTACAGAGCCAATGAAATGCAGTTTTTCGCATATCCCAACTAGGCTGGGGTCAGAGTGCAGGGTCAGCCATGAAACAGCACCCCTAGGGTCAAGGGCCTTGCTCAAGGGCCCATCAGTGATATCTAGACGGTGCTGGGGCTTGAACCCCCGCCCTTTCGGTCAGTAACCCAGAGCCTTAACCGCTGAGCTACCACCATTCTGAAATCAGAAAAGAAAGAGCAGCTCAACTGCAGTTTAACTATTTTAAGTCACGAGTAGCTTCCCCAAAACTGGTTCTGCACATGTTTGAAATCTGTACTGCTTTAGTTTATTTCCTGGTGTCGTTTTCATCCCTTTGTCTTTGTGTCTGTAGAGTTTCAATTCTCTCTCCATGAATATCACTTCTCATGCAGTGAACTCTGTCTCTCAATCCAAGACGAACTGGAGCATTTCTGCAGAGAAGAGATGGAGAAGATATCTGCTAGAGGTACATTTATGGATATTAATTCATTCTTCGGTTCATTCTTTATTTATATAGATGTCATCTGAGCATCAGTTATTTCAATATATAAATGGAATTGATGTAGATTGAACTTTAATGAGAATTCATCTGATAATGATGAAAATTAAACTACAGATGTCACTCGGTTTCTATGGTGACAAACATTCAGATTGTACTGATTCCTTGGGAGGAACCGAGGCTCAGTTTGGGAAGCCAGCTGTGCATGATTATAAACACTTCTAATCCAGTAGTACAGGAATAGATGCAATGTGCATACAGTGGGGATGCTAGTGCTGCATGACAGAGACTGTTGGGTGGGACTCTGTGATGGCAGATGTATAAAAGTAATCGTGGAAAACAAGGAATAATAACTTCCAAACTCAACAACAAGAAAGATGAGATTCCTGGGAATTCCCTGGCAAATCCGCAGGAAAACACTATGGTGGAGCTGGAGAGAGAAGCAATGATAGCACATGATTCATAGACAAGCACGAAAACAACCATCACCAACATAAGGGTTTTGGACCCAGAGACGGGCAAAGAAGTGTTGCTCGATGAGGCCTGTCGTGTGCGTCTGGTTAATTACAATACATACATTTAGATTAAAGGTAAACAATGACAACACAGATTTTAAGTTCTGCATAGTAAAATATTCTCTTGTTCTTTATCGAAATGAATTGTTCATTTACAACTACATTTACACAAAAAAAGAAATATTGTAAAATATATTTCGTATTTCGCATTTCAGTGTCATAATAAATTACATCCAATTGAATTGAGTAATCTTTAACCAATCAGAATAAAATAATAAAATGAAATAAAATAAAAACTATGAAAGCATTTAAAGTTTTATTAGATACATTTTGTTAAAAATGACACAATTGTTAGGAGATTGAAATACGTAATTTTGCATAACGAGTGAACCTTCAGAAACCTTTTTTGCACTGAATTGGTTCTTTGTGTTGGGGTTGAAAGTTCTCGTTGCTTTATTTTGGAACCTAAAATGCGATTGTTACAAAGAACTCTATCATGGAGTTATTTAGAATCATTAGAATCAATGTATTAGTATCATTGTATCTGTTGCCAAGCAACAACAAAAGCAACAGAGATGCCACAGAGGTTCCATCCTGATTGAAGTGTGACATTGTAGGGGACTTGTATTCTTGGGGTTCTCTCGTCTCTGGTGTGAACATCATTTTACGTCATGCTGAGGTGTTGATCTTTTCCTGTATTGCTTTTTAAAGTGCTTTTGTCAGTGATTTATTATTTTAGGCTGATTTAGGCTAAACAGCTTTTTGACCCATATACCTCAAGTGACTTTGATGTAATCGCGTTGGCATGTTTGTAACTGACACATGTACGTCACAGCCGGAAGAGCTGCGCTGTTTACAAGTGAGGAGGAGGAACGCTGTAAAGAAGCTTTGTTGCTTTTGGGTTAGACCTGTATTTATCTGATTCTTTACTCACAATGATGCATTTGTGTGCTTATTCTGGATG
>JAVLUX010000024.1:38945000-39045000 GCA_032164185.1 Moxostoma hubbsi | reverse complement strand
TAACGTTGTATTTGTTAACATTTGTAAATGCATTAGGTATCATGAACTAATAATAATTGTATTTTATTATTATTTTTGTTTATTTATGAAAATAAGGTTTATTGTTAGTTCATAGTGCGTTCATTTTAATGTAAACAACCTGTTGTAGAATATGTGGAAAATAACGTAAACCAATAATAGTCAAATTTAATACTAATATTATTAAATATTAAAATGTGTATTATTATATTATTCATAATATATTATTATTTGATTTATTATATTAATAATAATATATTATAATTGTATTTATTATATTGATAATAATATATTATTATTATATTTATTATATTAATAATTATATATAATTATTTTATTTATCATATTAATAATAACATATTTTTATTTTATTTATCATATTAAATAATAATATTAGTTTTATTTATTATATTAATAATAATATGTTTTTAATGACATCATAAATAAAATAAAAATATAATATTATTAATATAATAATATATTATTAATAATATAATAAATAAAATAAAAATATGTTTTTAATAATATAATAAATAAAATAATAATATATTTTTATATTATTTATTATATTAATCATATTTAATCATAATATTTAGTAATATTTAACTTGTGTAAAAGTAGCGTTCATTGTAACTAATGTTTACAAACACAACTTTATTGTAAAGTGCTGGACATGTTTCACCCAAGTACAATTCAACAAACAAACACACTGAATTCAAGTTTAACGGCATCCGGGCAGTGTGTATTTGGCTGACGGATTGTGCTGTTCTATAGTGCTTCACTTAAAAGTATTTGAAAAAATCACCTAAAATCAGCTACTCAACTGGGGTTGAGTTGCACACAATGCTTTGAGGTCAAAGGTCATCCAACAATGAGTCTGGCCACTCCTCTGTGCACCTGTGCTTGTATGGGGCCATATTCCACCTCCTCCCCGTCCACCGTCATAATGCCCGTACGGGTCAACGGCTCCAGTCTCAGAGCTCTTGCCCGCCGGTACATCAGGTGCGGGCAGCCGTAGTCCAGGTGTGTGCCGCTCTGCATAGCCCGGAACAGTCTGAGCAGAGTTGGGCGAGAGATACCAGCCGTCACGTAGAACAGGTGGATCAATCCGTCGTCCGCACGGGCGTCTGGAGCTGACTGCACATCCTCGCCCAGGTACGACTGGAACATTGCTAGTACCAGGACGAAGTCTTGCTCTTTAACAACTGTCCACTCTTTAGGGACGGGCTGGTCCAGGGGTACGAGAAGATGGTCGACTAGTTGGCCAACCGAGTCCACCGGGGTTTGTTCAGCAGTACTACGCTCAGCGCAGTTGTTAGGCGTTTGATTATCAAGTGTCTGTTGTGTTTGCGATGAGGAACCAGGGGTAGAAAAAGACGCAGCATTCGACTCCGACTCGTCTTCAGCAGGGAGGTATGCCAGTTTGCCCTGATAGATCCGTAGCGAGGCGATACGGACCAGCATGCTCAATAAAAAGCGATACGCTCCTATTTGTCGGAACTGCTCACTCTCGATGTCGACATCGGCCACGAAGCCCCAGGCGAGTGCAAGGAAGGAGAACAGACGAAGGCCTGAGGACAATCGGATGGAGACCAGGTCCAGTTTGGAGATCAGACCCTTACAGAGTAAAAACCCACAACTGAGCAACAGATCTTCACCCCACACCGGAGGCGCCCTACAGAGGGAACACACACAGATCTGTTGGTAAACCAGGTCGAAGACTAACCTTACCCATAGTAACTGCAGTGGTGATCCATCAGAGGAGGTAAAGGAGGCTGAGCCCCCTCAAAAACTTCAAAAGTGTTATGTTCAAAACAAATTGTCCTCAATTAACATCATTTTTGGCATAATGTTGATTACCAAAAAAATCCCTTTTCAAGAAAACCCTTCGCTTATTTAAAATAGCTAATATTGCTGTTACAGGAAGACACTTACAATGGAAGTGAATGGGGCCAGTCGATAATCATTAAAATACTCACTGTTTCAAAAGTATAGACACAAGACATAAACAATATACATGTAAACATGATATTAGTGTGATAAAATCACTTACTAATCTTATCTGTGTAAAGTTATATCCAATCATGATTACAGTAAGACATTTACAATGGAAGTGAATGGGGCCAGTCGATAATCATTAAAATACTCACTGTTTCAAAAGTATAGACACAAGACATAAACAATATACATGTTAACATGATATTAGTGTGATAAAATCACTTACTAATCTTATCTGTGTAAAGTTATATCCAATCACGATTACAGTAAGACACTTATAATGGAAGTGAACGGGGCCAGTTGATAATCATTAAAATACTCACTGTTTCAAAAGTATAGACACAAGACATAAACAATATACATGTTAACATGATATTAGTGTGATAAAATCACTTACTAATCTTATCTGTGTAAAGTTATATCCAATCACGATTACAGTAAGACACTTACAATGGAAGTGAATGGGGCCAGTTGATAATCATTAAAATACTCACTGTTTCAAAAGTATAGACACAAGACATAAACAATATACATGTTAACATGATTTTAGTGGGATAAAATCACTTACTAATCTTATCTGTGTAAAGTTATATCCAATCATGATTACAGTAAGACACTTACAATGGAAGTGAATGGGGCCAGTCGATAATCATTAAAATACTCACTGTTTCAAAAGTATAGACACAAGACATAAACAATATACATGTTAACATGATTTTAGTGTGATAAAATCACTTACTAATCTTATCTGTGTAAAGTTATAGCCAATCATGTTTACATAATAGTTTGCATAAACAGATCTGCTTAAGTTCAGGGCTACTCATAAAAATGTTAAACCTGACCATGTTAAACTATTTTACAGATTAACACTAACAATGTGGTCAGTTGAATCACTTTGTGAAATTGTTGTATTGCAACAATAAATATGTACTGTAGGTGAGACACATGCCAGCAGGGGGCGCTTGTATTTCAATAACCAATATATTTCAAACTTGCAGTCAGGCTATGAGGAAGTATATGGCCAGATCATTATTTCATTTCCTCTGTGAGTCTCTGTAGTGATGAATGTCCTGCGGCTGTCTGGAGTTTCAGAGTTTCATGAATAGAAATGACTCGATTAGTGTGAGCAAACTCAGCGTTTTTTCCACAGCTCTCTAGAATCGCTTTTGTTTAACCCCTGACCCCTAACCCTTGACCCCTGATCTCTTACCTCAAGTATTAGTTACCTGAATTGGACACAAACAAGAGTCAAAACAGCTTCCTTCTTGGCTGTTAATGTCTGCTGTGCTCTCTCGGGTAATTAGTGATTCATCATTTCATTAATTTAAATTTCCTTCACTTGATTCTTGTTTTCAAATCAACAACGAACACTCCGAAACACAAACACCGCCGTAATGAATGCAAAGTGTAGAGAAATTACCACAGGAACCAATTAAAGGACTTTAAATAGGGAAGAACATTCTCGAGTGCTCACCGTGTGTAGTGATGCACAGATGCAGCCAGCGCATTCCCTGAACCTCCAGGCAGAATTCCCACTGGAGTTTGAATGGCCTTTTCCCAATCCTCTCTGTCCATTAGACCGTTCACCACCTACACAACACACACCTATATGAGCTGACCGGATACACACACACACATGGACAGAAGCAGTCAGCACACACCTCAAAGAGCAGTCCGTCTCCAGACAGGATAACCACAGCGCTCCACTGCGTCAGGTCGGCGCTCCTCACCAGATCTCGAGCATGATTCTGATGCTCTGCACAAATCAGAGAGAATCCGATTTATGATCTGAAACACAATCTCACGAGTAGCAGCACAGAGAACATCAGATAATGGACTTTCATTTTAGCACAGATTCTCTCAGGTACATTAACAATGTGTGTGTGTGTGTGTGTGTTTGTGTGTGTGTGTGTGTAGCCTACACTCTTTTATTAAAACCATGGGGTGCAATAAAACAATAACTTTTACAGCAATATGATAAAGACATATTACATATTAAAAGAAGTATTATTAACAATTGTGTCAATGATATACACTACCGTTCAAAAGTTTGGGGTCACTTACTCATTCTTTATTTATTTATTTATTTCACATTTTTGAATAATATTAGTCAGCAAAACTATGGAATAATAGAAATGGAAATATGGGAATTATTTTGTGACCAAAAAATCCAAAATAAATCCAAAACTATGTAATATTTTAGCATCTTCAAAGTAGTCACCCTTTGCCTAGATTTTGCAGACATGTACTCGTGACATTTTCTCAACCAACTTCTTGAGGAATCACCCCGGGATGCTTTTTAAACAGTATTGAAGGAGTTCCCATCTATGTTGGGCACTTATTGGCTTCTTTTCTTCATATTTTGATCCAAGTCATCCATTTCAAAAACTTTTTTTTTTTTTAGGAAATTTTAGATTTGCAATTAAATAAATGTATATGTTTTGGCAGAATAATATTTTGTCTACAAAGTTAATTTCAAACTTTTAAGCATACACCTTCAGATCAAAAGATTTTTAAGATCATGAGAAACATTTCAGACAAGTGACCCCAAACTTTTGAACGGTAGTGTAATCTATTATTTTATTCAAAAATATATTAAAAAGCAATGACTTGAAAACACCTCTTCTATGCTGAACATGTTTTCGATTTCTGAGTTCAAAGTAATTTTTAATAAAAGTCAGAAATTATGTTTTTTTCATGTTTGTTTTTTTATTTGAAAAATAAAAAATGTCATGTGGTGAGTCTTATTAAAGCTGAAATGCTGGCATGAGTAGTGCAGAATAATCTTTTTTTAGTATTATATTTAAAATCAGAATTCAAAAAGCATGAATACAATTTTTTTAAATAGACTGCCAAAACAACATACAGTGGTTCAGGTTGTAATCCAAAAACCTGGAAGACAATTCACATTTTCGAACCATTGGTTGGGATTTTATAATGGCCGTTTTTAGATAAAGGTATATGCATAAAATAAGACCCGTGGTCAAAATTACTTGAGATTTACGTTTTTGTTCTAGAACATAAATTACAAACAGTCACACCTCAAAAGTACATTTTGAAGCTACTGTTTGTAAAAACACATGTTGCTATCACAATGCTAATTAAGAACTACAACTACCATCAGCATGTAAGATATGTGCTTTAACAAATGGACGACTGTTGTAGTCCTTATTTAGCAACGGGTAAGCATGCATTTTGAAAAGACACAACAGCTTCAAGATCCATGTTTGAGGTATGACTGTGTGTAATTTATTTTCTAGAACAAACCATAACGTTCTTAGATCTTATTTTCCTCGTAATTTGAAAATCCCTATTCTAAAAACCCATAGGGAACCCATGGCGAATTAGCCTTCTGAGATTGCCAACAAATTCACATCAAGGCTGAACAGGTCTACATGCTTAAAATGTAGATTTTGATAATCAGTGACTTCCTAAACACACTTTTAAGGAGGAAAAAGGTAAATACGTCATTGATGCCAATGCAGGGGCCTCTAAGTGCTATGTACAGTGGCCGTGAAGTGCAAAACGAAACATCCATCCATCTGCTTATCCAAAGTCGGGTCGCTGGAGCAGCAACTCCAGCAGGGAGCCCCAAACTTCCCTATCCCGAGCCACATTAACCAGCTCTGACTGGGGACCTTGCACCTGTCCTGGGTCTTCCCCGAGGCCTCCTCCCAGCTGGGCGTGCCTGAAACACCTCCCCAGGGAGGCGCCCAGGGGGCATCCTAACCAGATGCCCAAACCACCTCAACTGACTCCTTTCGATGCAAAGGAGCAGCGGCTCTACTCCGAGCTCCTCACGGATGACTGAGCTCCTCACCCTATCTCTAAGGGAAAAGCCCGCCACCCTTCTGAGGAAGCCCATTTCGGCCGCTTGTACTCGCGACCTAGTTCTTTCGGTCATGACCCAGCCTTCATCACAGTGTTTGCATCTTTGTGAGAGCAGTTGAAGAGCTCTGCATTGACTGGTCCCCTCCAGAAGAGCTAGAACAGTCTCGTCTGAATGAATGGTTTTTGCAAACCGGCCATTGTCAACAGACCACAGTCCAGAGGAGCACACCATTCTTCCCTGAGGTCCATGCAGAGCAAAGACCTGATCACAAAGACCTGGTGTGCGCCTTACTCTTCATGCATTCAGCTCAGAGGTGCTGCTGTCCTCACAATAGAGCACCACACAAATGAAAAATACTACTCAAAGCTTCCCCCGTTGGAACAGGCGTTCACAGCTCACCTCCGCCATAATACTGCCATGGAATGGAAATATCGCCCCGTCCACCCCTCCAAGCTGTGTCAACTGATGTCTGCATTGCCTGGAATAGCTTATACAGTAGTGAGCCGTGCTGGTTCAGCACTCCACAGCATGTCAGTGCTCCAGGTTTTTCAAGCTAAGCTCCTTAAACAAATGGATGAGCAAGGCTCTGATCCAGAGCTGTTCAAAGAGCTCTGCACTGCTACAGATTTGGCTCTGCAAGCCACAAAAGCTACCGTTCCAAAGAGTAGCACTTCCCCATTCCCGGTACGCTCACGATCTAATTCCGGTCAGCCCCAGCAAAGAATCAATGTCTTGCTGCCCCGGCGCAGCTGAAAGCTATTACTGAACCATCAGTGAAGCCATGCATACCGTGGCCCAATCGTAAGCACCCTCACGGGCATGTCTGACTGGGTGTTCAAAATGATTATGCATGGTTATATGATTCAGTTTGTATGCCGGCCACCTCGCATCACCTGCATTTTGCAATTTGTGGTCCGACCACAGGATGCGTCGGTGTTCCACGCAGAGATTCACAGTCTCCTTGCAAAAATGCGTTAGAAACTGTCCCAGACTGGGACACGCACAGCAAGTTTCACAGCCGTTATTTTAGCTTTCCGAAGAAAAAAGGCGGACTCTGGCCCATTCTAGATCTGAGACACTTGAATCACGTGCTCGAGAAGCACCCATTCAAAAACTTAACTAAGAAACAGATCTTGTTGCACATCACTCCTCAGGAATGTTTTACGTAAATAGATCTGAAGGACGCATACTTTCATATAACAATTGATCCGCGTCACAGGCGGTTTTTAAAATTTGTGTTTGAGGAAACTGTGTATCAATTCAAAGTCTTTCTTTTCGGTCTGTCTCTGGCTCCACGCACGTTCATGAAATGAATCGATGCGGCGTTCACCTCATTGAAAATGAACGGTGTGCATGTTTTGAATTACCTCAATGATTGGTTATTATTACTAGCCCAATCAGAGGCACTACTGAGCGAACACAAAGACTTGCTGCTTTGCCATCTAAAAAATCTGGACCTGTATCAACTGGGTGAAAAGAACACTTTTCACCCAGCCAGCAAATCTCGTTTTTAGGAGTTTGTCTCGACTCTGTGAGTATGCGCATGCAGTCTCATTTTAAACTGGGGAAAACATTGCCACTGAAGTAATTTCAGAGAATGCTGGGTTTTATGGCAGCAGCATCATAGGTCTGTTACATTTGAGACCTCTCCAGTACTGGCTCAAGCGACAGTTTCCACATTGCACGTGGAGCCTCAGGCACATGCGCATTGCGGTGACTCCATGATGTCTGGCTGCTCTTGCACCATGCATAGCACAGGCCAACAGGGTGCGTGACCACAGATGCATCCAACACAGGTTGAGGCATGGTGTTGTGATAGATGCCCAACTTTTGCGAAACGGGCGTAGCCCATTCTAGCTTTGAGAGCTTTTCATTCCGACTTGTGAATCACCATGTTCTGATTCATTCAGACAACACAACAGTAATGGCGTACATAAATCGCCTGGGTAGACTCCGATCACCACAATTAATGAGCATGACACAATGCCTCCTCTAATGGAGCGGGCGTCATCTCCTCTCATTGCGTGTGACACATTTCCTGGGCCATCTGAATTTTGGAGCGGATCTGTTGTCATGCCAGGGAGCAATACAAGGGGAATGAAGACTGCATCCTCAGACAGTGATGAGGATTTGGGAATTATATGGCAAAATGGAAGTTGACTGTGAAACTTCACTGGACTGGACAGGGGAAACAGGACACGATAACAGGAGGGTGAACTCAAAGGTATGGGTTTTAATTTCCAAAACAAAAAGTACAACACCGAACATAAATTGTCTAAAAGAACACAGGAACGATCTCTCTATAAACAAAACTTCTTTGGGCTCCGGATGGCAACGCTAGACTGCCCTCCCCACTGGCGTTGTTGTGGCTCCTATATGCCGCTCTCCCCGTGCTTACTGAAATCAGAGACAGGTGTTAGACATATTTTAGCTCAGGTGCAAGCGCCCTTACCGCTCCCTCTCTCCGAACGGGCGCTTGACCACGCCCCCGCTGCCACATTGACCTATTCGCCTCTGCAGAGAACGGCCACTTTCCCCTTTGGTACTCCATATCCCAAGCCCCGCTAACCGTGGATCCGCAAGTATGCATTTCCCCCATGCCCTCCTTCATTCTGTCATCATCAAAGTCCGTGTGGACATGGAGCATAAGCCTCTGGAACGTCTCTGGTTCCACATGTAACCTCGGTTCCCTGAAGGGAATGAGACATTGCGAAAGCTGGCCACCATACTACTTCAGAGTTTCGTAATACCAGTGACTCACTCTTGTCCCTCAGTCAGAACATTCTGAAGAAATGGCGACTGAGTGCCCGCTTAAATAGGCCAACGGCGTGCCTGAAGGGGCGGGGCTCAGACACCATTGCCAATCAGAGGATTGGCGTTATTATATAAAGGTTTAAACAAGGTCGTCTGAGAAGGACTCCCCATCATGCTTACAGCAATGTCTCATTCCCTTCATCACAGGGAACCGAGGTTACATGTGTAACCAGAGATGTTTTTCAGTCAGTGAACATTTGGCATGGATTTTGATTAGTGAATTAGTGAACCAATCCTGAGGAAAGGACTAGGTCTCATTCACACAGCCAATCAGGTGAGAAGCTATCGAACCTACCCTTTCCGTTTCGACTGAATTGCTGTTGTGCTTTCTAACTTGTTGTTTTGATTCCGGATTCGCTGTTGTGTTTTCTGATTAGCTCTTTTGTTTTCAGATTTGCCGTTGTGTTTTATGATTTGTTGTTGTGATTTGCCATTGTAGTTTTGCACTTCACGGCCACCGTACTAATCTGAATGGACAAGCGGCATTGCTGATATTTAGTATAACAGTAGTGGGAAGCTTCACAGTTTGTGTCTTTGTTCACTATGTAGAATTGCAGTTCTGTGGTGCACAACATTGCAACTGATCTATTTGCTTTGGTGGCTTTGGTAACTGCCAGTTACTTGTTGTTTCTAGAACTGTTGCATCAAAGCAATGACACACTCACAATCGTGCTGTTGTATTGAGTGAGTAACTCAATTCTATGATTGCCTGTGTTTTCCTCTGATGAGGCAGCCCTTTTTAAATGAATGTGTGTGAGTAATAGATTGAGTGTGTTTGTGTGTGTGTGAGGCAGAAGTGAAATAAAGATTCATAGTGACTGATTCAGCAGTACTGCCTTCAGCTGAGACTGCACAACTCTCTCTCTCTCTCTCCCTCCACATACAGGCTTTCATATGGATGAGGTGTGTGTTATTAACTGAGGGAGACGGATAGAAATAATCCTTGTGTAAATTGTCAGCTTTATGCTAAGCTAAAATGCTATTTCTAGCCATGTTACCAGACACGATCATATTTTTTTATCAAGAAAATTCACATTGGGTCATAATAATTTTTTTCCTAGTAAGACCTTTGATATTAGGACAAAAATCGTGTTCTTGATAATAATTTTTGGATTGTTTTCCTGTAAAAATATCTAAAAATCCTTAAAACAAGATCAATTTGATTGATCTTGTTTTAGAAACAACACTGCATGAGATATTTGGGTTTTTCAGAGAATGTATTTTTAATATGTGTATTTTGAGTTTTTTTAGTCAAAACAAGTGAAAAAATCCACCAGTGCTGAAGAAGTAATCCAAAGTATTTAGATTACATTACTGACCTTGAGTAAACCTTACAAATTACATTTAGTATACATTTCAAAAGTAACCCTCCAAACCTTGGATATATATATATATATATATATATTAATATCTAAGGGATAATGTATAGTTAGATGGTTGTTATTACAAAATAAACATGACCGGTTGAGTTGAAATTATGTATTTACGCAAGAAGAAAGAGACGGCAGAGTCTCCAGAAACAGCTGAATTGAACCTCCGGTTTGTGACAGAGTTCTTTTGGTGTTTATTTTATGACTGCTCATTATCTGGCTTTTTAAAAGAATGAAAAATGTATAAATGTACATTAAACTGATTTGCATTGAAATAGTTTGCTTATGTTACTTAGAGACAAGAAGTAGGAAAGATTACTCAGATATCCCAGATGACCAGTCTGATATCACTTTATCCCTGGATGTACAGATATTACACAGAAATATCAGATGGCACCATTGACCAATCAGAATGGAGTATTCCTCAGAGCCATGTAATATACTACACAGAATCCCTGATTCTGATTGGTCAATCGTGCCATCCAGCGGTCTGATTTTCTGAATACTGTACATCAACACCAACACTCATATACCCAGTAACCCCCACAGACACACATATCTGTAATCTCTCCTATGATCTCACAAACACTCTCTCTCCCTCTTTCTCTCCCTCTCGTAGGAGGTTATTGAGAGTTCATGTTCTCTGTGTCAGTCTGTCAGCATGTCTTCCTCTGTTGTAGTAGCGCAATGCTCTACTGCAGCAGCTTTCAGTCACACCACTAATTGTGTGTTTTATATATGAAGCTACAAGCTCCATAGTGAAACACAACAGAACCACGAACGTGTGTGTGCCTCACATTTATGTCCTAAGCCCTAACAAACCCTATGTAGGTGTGTGCACGCAAATGCTAAACAACATAAGCTCGACATTGAGCGCCGTTGGCCGACAAATGCAAAATGATGTTGCATTCTCAGTGTTTCCACTAGGGGCGCTATAGCGTTTTCACATTCAGGTCAAATATTTATAAAGACAACACAACATAAAACACATTCGCAATGCAGTTAACTTCTTTAATGTGACATAGGTCCAAGTAATACAGAATATTTGTTATGTATCTTTAGTATGTCATGTCTTTTTGGGTTTTAACAACTTTTCAGGTAGTTCTGGTTTGTATTTGCTCTGTGTGCATGAACTCATTGATATGAGAGATAAAGGTTTTGTGGACTGTTACAGACTCACTCTGGAATGAACGAGGTGTCAAACAAGAAACAGACAAATATCAGCCCTGCTTTAAAATAAAGCTTAGCTGGTTTGTTGGTCTTAGCTGGTTTAAGATGGTCTGAGCTGGTTTACTTTGGTCTTCAGATGGTGTCCAAGCCTAACCAGCTGTAAAGCCAGCAAACAGACCAGGCTGAGACCAGTAAACCAACTAAAGCTTGGGTTTGAGATAATAAATTACTGCTATAATGACACATAATCACATGCAATTCATCTTAATGAACAGCTTTAAAGTAATTTAACTGGGTGTGTGAACGGCCTGATCTCTTTGGCATTTGTAAAATGCACTCAAACTGGTGTGTGTGTGTGTGCTGTACAGACCTGTTATGACTAGTGTATGGGGTATATCTGCCTCGCTGAGCATGCGTTGAATGTGCCCGTTGTATAGAGCCATTGCTTGACCCCGCCCACTCTGAGGATTGACCAATACCATCACGTCACCTGTACGACATACCTCCGAGAACAACACACCTGAGAGAGATAGAGAGAGATGACATGAGAATTGAGAGCATTTGCAGCCGTAAATGTCTCGCAGGCCGCGGCTGTAAATAAGAAAGAAATATTAGCCATTGTAGACATATTATCAACATATTTACTCGTGTAAATAACTGAACTCTTGTGTTAACAGAAGGGGATTAAGAATTTAGAAGCGGAGTGAAACCGGATTTAACTGCAGTGTGAACATTGCGAAAGTGTAGTCGCTTTAGTGACTTCAGTGTGAAGTATATTCTGCACATGTGTTGCCGTATGTACTGTAGTTCTGGAGAACTTTGGTAAATTTTGCACTGAAGTAAAAGTTGTTAAAGGCACACGAGTCGCGAAAGATGCTTTCGTCATAGTAGACAGTTTGTACGGCATTGATTTGAATAACTCGTGCCACTTCAGCGAGGGTCGGCCTGTCGTTCCAACAATTTTAACATGTTTTTTCATGCTCATAAATGTAAACGTAAAACACTGTTTGCAACCAATTTTTCATAATCTGACATATTTCTGAAAGAAACTGATTTTCAACAAGAAAAGTGTTGGACGGGACTTGATTTTATCCATTGGGATTTGATTGGATGGATGGCATGAAAAAAAAAACAGATAAAAGAAAAACATTAGCCAAAAAAACGAAAGCCATTTCAGTGCCGGAGCAAGTTATTGCGTTTTACGAAAGCCATTTCGGAGGCGGAGCAAGTTATTGCGTTTTACGAAAGCCATTTCGGAGGCGGAGCAAGTTATTGCGTTTTACGAAAGCCATTTCGGAGGCGGAGCAAGTTATTGCGTTTTACGAAAGCCATTTCGGAGGCGGAGCAAGTTATTGCGTTTTACGAAAGTCATTTCGGAGGCGGAGCAAGTTATTGCATTTTACGAAATCCATTTCGGAGGCGGAGCAAGTTATTGCATTTTACGAAATCCATTTCGGAGGCGGAGCAAGTTATTGCGTTTTACGAAATCCATTTCGGAGGCGGAGCAAGTTATTGCGTTTTATGAAAGCCAGACATTTTGTATAAAATTTTGTTATAATGCGCATCAACGAATTGTGCACCATAGGAACAGGAATATGAAGTAAGAAGAATGTAAATAGAGTCAATATTGATTTCATGTTGACTTTAAACATGTATTATGTAATTAAACTGAGTGTGAATTTTGGACTCTAGTCAGGAATAGTCAATCTGGTATCTCTGAAGGCCAACACAACAGATTAAGTCATCCAAACAAATTTTCTCTGCTAATCTTCTGTTTTGACATCTGTGCAGCAAGAGGTTTTAACATCACAGAGTCATAAGGTGTTGGGAACATAATTTTACATCCCTTTAAGAGGTTTTATGTTTCTCAGATACCACAAAACAAACCCCAGTCGCCTCTGGCACCAGCTAACAGATGGCAGCGCTAAAGTTCACAAACAGATGCTAAAGAGTTTTGTTTGTATTTTGGTGTATTGCATTATGCTGACAGGTTTTATGTTACAGTAGTGTTTGGTCTTGGTTTCTCGTGGGACAGGTTCATGAGTGATCTGGTTCAGCAGGAAGGACTTGTTTACGTGTGGGATGCAACTGACCTAGATGACAGGTGAGATCTTCAACACCCAGTGGGCAAACCCATCACAGATCTGACTGCAAAAGAACAGACAGGATGGAGTGATGAAGCTATTTTAGGATGGAGAAACATCAGGAGAGGACAACCTCACCTTCTCTTCCAGAGGAAAGACAGACGGCCTTTATTAACGGTTATAAGAGGCAAACGTTTTAAAGCTCCACCTCGAAACAGGCATGAATCAAGGTGTAAATCAGATGGTTGATGTTCACTTATTGCAGAGCGAGAGTATGATCAGGTTTCGTTATTCATTAATTCATTAATCAGTGTGCTCACAACACACTATTATGAACAGGAATCGTCAGAATAGTACAATAGAGTGCAACGGTCTGGTTCCAGAAGTAAAAATCCCATTTATTTTCTTATTATTGTACAATTTATTATTGATGATAACTTATAAGCCTTTAAACACAGACCTACCGGTTGTTAATGAAAGGTATATGCTTCTTTTGGAGCCATCAGTCTGCGTTTTTCATTTTTTTAACTTAAGTTTTACAAAATCATGTTTAAAAGCAGAATTCCAATTGAAGAACTACACTACCCATAATCCTGAAGAGAAATCCACCAATCAGAGAGTCACTGCAAACAAAGTGCAGTATAAGAGCTCTGTAGCGAATGCACACTCTCATCACGCACGGCCAAAGATGCAATCGAGTCGCTCTCCCGACACTCTCAAACTACTTGTACAATACATTTATATACGTATATATAAACTTTAAATATATTTGTTGATTTTATTGATACTGATTACATAATTCACAGTGCTTCATGGGATTGTAGTTCTTTCCCTCATTGAAGACAGTAAGTGCACAGTCTTGCTGATTTATAAAAGCATTTTTTTTTGCTTCAAATCAAAGTTTGTAATGTTGTAAGTCATCTCAGAACTGGTTGGTTTGGATCATGGCTTACAACTCTTCTGAAGGATATTTTGAAATCCCGATGGGAAAAACGAATGGGGGAAATACTTCCTGAACCAAGACTGCTGAAAAAGTGGGCGGGGACTATTTCGCTCTATTGCATGCTGTAGATTACCAGGTAATCATCATGACTGTTATGAAAGTATTTAGTTTACCTATTGTTGCCTCTGCATGGGATTACAGATGAAGGTATTTTAGCATTATAAATGACACTTTCAGGTAATGTTAATGTTCTAAACAATCTTCCTTTTCTAAATCTTTATTGGCAGAACTGTCCGCAAATTAATGGGCCTCTTTCTGAGTCACCTGGCAAACACCACTGTGTCTTAACACCACAATGGGGCATTTGATATCTTGATATGTGACTCGAACTGAACTCAACTGAATGAATTTGTGATCAAACTGTGAAATGACAGTCATGCAGATTTGACAACAGGCTGAAGTTTGTACCCCTGAAACATGTGTAAAGATTCACCTTAAATCCATTTAGGGACAAAATTCAAAATTAGAAGATTGTATTATAAACAGATCTGATTGGATGAGCCACACTTGATGTTGTGATGAATGAAATTAGTTGGGCTGTCTACATATATATATATATATGTTTCCATGATTTCCATGTTTTAAAGTTTAATTTAATTTCATCATCCAAATTGTGTCTAATCAAATGAATCCTTTTCAACACACATTTGCTCAATATTCAGTGCAGCAGCACTCTTGCTTGTGATATATTGCTTAATGCATTATCATTATTATTATGTATTAACATTACTACAATGAACATTACATTTTACTTTACAGTTGAAATATATTTCTGTTGCAATTTCTTCAATATCGGGCGTCTAGCTTTTATTTTGACGCATGGTTTGACGAAAGTTTCACTTCTTCTGATGGACAAACAGCTACATGGCCCAGTGTGATCGTTAAAGCGCACATGCTATGATGTAATTATATAAATATATAGTGTACGTGTGCTTCACGGTGGATTTGTGCTCTGCTTTGTTATCTCAAATAACGTGAATGATTCTCAAAGTCTGTGGATTTTCAAGTGTACTTGTGGTCTACTTCACACATTCATCCAGCCACAGCTCGTGCAGATTGCAGCATTTCACTGTTTAATAAACACACTAGGACATATCACAGTTTTAATTAGATTAATCGAGCATTTTGGTGTAAAAGCAGTAACAGAGCAAACGCTCAAATAAGTGTCCGAGCAATTAAAATCAGCCGTGTGTCAGTCAGACAGCGCGCTGGGATCGAACAAACACTGGTCTCGTGACATCTTATTTATTCCAGTATTGACTTGGTAATAAAGTACCAGAACTTTTGACAACACTTGTTGCCTATACAGCTGGAGTTTTGCTTACTGCCCTCTGCTGAAAACAGGTGGTACTTCAAGCTTAACCGACGCCATCCATGCGGGTTCGCCTACTGATAGAGAAGCACCGGGAGAAGAAACAAACCATCCATATGGTCTTCCTTGACCTCAAGAAAGCATTTGACCGAGTCGCACACAAGCTCATCTGGTTTTCACTTCGATCGCATGGAGTACCATAGGCATACATAGGAGTCCAGCTTCAATACTGTGGGGCATCCAGAATGGTCCGATGCCCTGTTAGAGTTTCACTACCCTTCAACATCGCGGTAGGAGTGCACCAGGGATCTGCCCTATCGCCACTGGTTTTCATCCTCTGTATGGATACTGCGGATAATGACATCCTGACTCCACACCCATGGACACTCCTGTACGCCAATGATGTCATGCTCACAGATGTGACCCAGCCCGGACACGAGCAGAAGACGCAGATCTGGAAGGAGCACCAGACCAATTTTTTATGTCTGAACATCGTGAAAACGGAGTACCTCGAGTGTGGAGATCAAGTGTACGGTTCAATCACTGTGGGCTGCCAGTAACTTCAAAAAGTCACTGCTTTTAAGTACTGCAAGCATTGGCGGATGCCCTCTTGGATTCCCTCCAAGACGCCCAACATCGCATCAATGCTGCCTGGCAGTACTACTGGAGTACTATGCGACCACAAGATCCCATTGCACCTAAAGTCGAAGACATACAAGTCGGTAGTCCGGCCAGTTGCGATCTACGACACTGAATGCTGGCCCAAGGTAGCACAAGGCGGCATTAAACGCAATGGAGATGTGAATGCTTCGATGGGCACTAGGTCTTACAAGAATGGATCATGAGGCAACACCGACACTGATGTACGGAAGGTGCTAGGTGTCGCCCCAATCAAGGACAAGATGCGTGAGGTGTGCCTACGGTGGTATGGGCATGCCATGGGAAGCGAAGAAAAGTCTGGAGCAGAAACGGCAATGAGGTTATACCCAACTGGCCAGCGTCCCTGTGGCCATCCCAAGAAACATTGGAAGGACTGTATTCAAGATCACATGCATGCCATTGAAGTCGACCCGGAAAATGCTCTGGACCGCAGGAAATGGAGAGCGGCTTGCAAAACAGCAGATCCTGCACTATGGCGGGAAAAACACTTGGAAGAAAAAAAGATGGTTGCCGTCTTTTTTATAAAAGCAATAAGCAACTAAAATTGTAGCGTGATTACAGTGATTTTACGATTGTTATAAGGGCTTTATGTACTCTACTCTCTTTAATCAGCTCCAATCCAAAGATATAAAAAAAAAAATGGCCATTAATTCCATTTGGGACCGTTTAATGCTTGAGTAAATTATCTCTGACACTTCCTGTAGATTCAATCTTTAAACAACGAGTAGCAGATGGTCCTTTCACCTGAGCTGCATCCAGATCCACGAATTCTCCATTGGGACAGACAGGGCTGTAATTAGCTCCTGAGGGTGCTGTGCCCAACCAGCGCACACACACTGATGAATGCCACCTTTCAGAGAGAAGCTGGCACAGCAGAGAAACCCTGCTCTCACCCGTCAGCACACAACAGCTCTCTGTCACTGTAATACACACACCAGGACGAGGATTCATTCATTCACACATCCACACACACACACACATACATTCTATGAGTCTCTGAGACTGAACAAACACCCACAGCGTTCACTATCACTGATCTCAGAATAAGACTGAATAAAATTCGTTAAACAGCTTCACACATGAGGATTTACACTTACAAACTCTTTTTAGCACTCAAGCGCTTTGCTTATAGTGCCATTACCTGGGACAGGTACAAACACAGCCTTGAAATTAACCTGCAGACAATTCTGCATGAAATCTTCCAAGCACTACAGAGCAACAATAATAACCTTGCAAAGAGTATAACCTCTAGATAGGGCTGAGCAATATACTGTGGCTATATATATATATATATATATATATATATATATATATATATATATATAGATATACGTATATTTTTAAACCTTTTAGTGATGTTCGAAACAGATCTCAATATTAGACGTATTTGCTCTGAAATGGCTAAAAAGGGTGATTTATTTTCAACCTGGTCTCAAAGAATAATGTTACTATACAGACGCTATCTTTTGACATCTAACCACATTTACTATAGTGCATGACTCATTTGAACATTTGCTTAACATAACCAACTACATTTACAAGCTTGCGCAAGTGTGATCAATTTACCCAGTAGCTCAGCTGATTGAGCGTTGTACTCACAACGCAATGGACCGGAGTCGATACGTGAGCCGAAAGTGTCATAGAAGCACCACAAAATGACTCTGTTGTGTTTTTCATCTCACATTTGCTTCTATGACACTATCAGTTTGGTTTAGGTTCAAGGTTCAGGGTAGGGAGGTCGGTTTTTTAATTTAAAACTTGGTAGAGTTAACATTAAAACCTCTTTTATGGCGCCATACAGTGGACATTTCACCTCAGAACTGCCGCGATGCATGACTTTTTCATTTATTCCCTTTTCTTCCAGTTTGGAATGCCCAATTCCCACTACTTAGTAGGTCCTCGTGGTGGCGCGGTTACTCACCTCAATCCGGGTGGCGCAGGAGAAGTCTCAGTTGCCTCCGCTTCTGAGACCGTCAATCCGCGCATCTGATCACGTGACTCGTTGTGCATGACACCGTGGAGACTCACAGCATGTGGAGACTCATGCTACTCTCCACAATCCACACACAACTCACCACACGCCCCATTGAGAGAACCACTAATCACCACCAAGAGGAGGTTACCCCATGTGACTCTACCCTCCCTAGCAACCGGCCCAATTTGGTTGCTTAGGAGTCTCTCAGCACACCCTGGATTCGAACTTGTGACTCCAGGTGTGATAGTCAGCGTCTATACTCGCTGAGCTCCCCAGACCCACCGATGCATTACATTTCTAAAAAATGCCGTCACATTCACACAATTTTCATGACATCCGGCTGTTTCTTCTGGAGGTGGAATCTGGGATTTCAGAAAAGTGTGCTTGAGATAATCTGTCTTTATTCTTGCTTAGGTTTCAACTGAAGTAATGGTTTCACATCCAAAAAAAGAACATATAGCTGCGATTCTAAAAGTAGACATCTATTTTTACTCTCAGAGAAAGAGAGAGATTTTTGTTTCATTTTTCTCGCTGATAAAGCTCTCAGCATCACGGTTTCACAGCTGGTGAGCCGTGTGAACATATGGTAAGGTGTGTGTGTGTGTGTGTGTGTGTGTGTGTGTGTGTGTGTGTGTGTGTTTACAATTCTCTGTACATCAATGTTATTGTGTGAATGTGTCCAATCCAAACACAAAAGCACAAGAATTGAATTATTCTCACAAAAACCTGTCAAGAACATATTTTACTCCATAATTAAAAGAACAAATCAAGAAATATTTTGTTCGCGACCCATTTTACTTCCCTAATCTGATGTGTTTCCAAGAGAAACTGGATATTTAATGTGGAAAAATACAGGGTGCGAATTGATTTCTATCCATTAGGAATAAAATGGATCTTGAAAAGTGGGTGTTTCACAGCAGATGAAGACCGATGAGAAAGCTGTCTGTCACAAAGGAAAAATCGAAAGCACCTCTTCAGCTCTATTCACAGCAGATTGGCATGTCCTTGTGTGATGAATTTCTGTCTGACGGCCTGATTGCGGTTTGCCATCAAGGCCAGCATTCTGAACATCATTCAACAGCTGAAAAGTTATCAACGGATGGAGACAAACATTCTTTGTGTTAAAGTCTTGTTGACCTCGTCTTAAATGCAGAATAAAATGCAAAACATTTATCTTGAAATTCTGCATTATTATAACACTTTTATGCAAGAGAGGTTACAGGTCATTTCGAAATGACGAGCAGAACAACTATCTCTAATATCGCAACTGTTTCTCCTAGACAGCAATTAGAGCGGCGAGCAAATGGAGGCTTTTTAGAAAATATTCCAATAATCTCACATGCATCCCCATTATTCTCCTGCTTGGGCATTTTTGGAGGAACATCGAAATAAAGTTGATACATCAATTAAACATAACTGAAAAGTCCCCTGAGCAACATCTGAGCAATAAGTGCATCTCAGTCTGATTGTGTAAATTGTTCTGTGATAGGTGTGATATATTGAGCGCTGTCCTCGGTGCTGAAATCAGTCCTATTGGCTCATGTTTGTGTTGTTGACCCATTTGACCCTGCGGTCAGGTGTTTGTTTACAGCTGGAAACTCTTTCTCTCTCTGTGGGGACGGAGATAATGACGCCAGCTTGTAGTCTCACAGCGGCTCTCCACTCATTATCACAGAACAAACAAATGAATCAAATGGACAGAAACACTCAGGACTAGTCCACACTGATACACTTACATTTGAAAACGCCATTTTCACGTTGTAGTGTGGACTGTGCAAACGGACGCTTTGGAAAACGATGACGCATTTTTAGTTTTTGGGACCCATCCAACCAAAACAATCAAGATGGCGATCATAGCAGCGGTGGTATTATAGCAGCGCTGTTGTACTTGATACTCACTTTGATAGCATTGTTAAAAAATAAATTTCACTTTGTACAACCATCACGTTGCGTTCCTTCAAAGGCGAAGGGTAGTTCACTCGGAATTGGTGTCCGGTGACAGAACACGAGGACAATTGCCTCTCAAAAGTACATGCAGCGGGGATTTTCCGCAGGGGGGTTAGGGGGTTGCTAGGGTGTTCTGGTTCATTGCTAGGGTGTTCTTGACAAGCTTGGGGTTGTTTGGTGGTTACCAGGGTGTTCTGGATGGTTAGTCTAGTCTTAGTCCACATTCCACTGGCCACAACATGATACACGGGATGAAATATTCGCTTAATTCACTGATTTATGCAGCCAAACTGCTCCGTGTTACAGCTCCCCGTAACTGGGAGAATATGATGAGAAAAGCTGACTCTGGATCAGTGGCTCCGAGCAACGTTCTACATCAATTGTGTACGCAGAGAAAATGTCTTAGTTTCTAAAAAGATCCTACATTTTTGTTTTATAAAAGTAGTTGTTTGATTCATGAAACAAACTGTTTTTATGACATTTTGGAAGCATTCAAAATGATTACATTCAAGATTTATAAAAATGTGCCTTTGAAGTTGTGGTGTCTGTACTAGAGGTCTGCATGGTGTTTAAAATGTGCCGGTCCTGTGTGAGACTCTGAAGAAAAAGCGAGACGTGGTGCAAATGCGTATTTGCGTATAGTATTCGCTGCTAGATTTGTTTTGACTTGTCCCGTACGTATTCGCTGCTAGATTTAGGGTTGGTTATCCAGTGTGTGTAAAACTCTCATCGTTTTAGTGTGTGCAAACAGTGCTTCTCTTGTTTTAGAGTATTATTTATTGATAAAGTGCAGCATAATTTATTTGAGGTGTACGGAAGTCGCGTTTGTTCCCGCACTTGTCACCTCGCGCGCCCCTCAGTTTCAGTTTCGGTTGACCATGTGACTAGCTTTGTTGTGCTAAGTAGCATTAAGGCCTGGCTGCTTTTTCCACTGAATGGCTCGTTAAAGTGTGTATTTATTGGACTGAATGACGTGACAGCGGAAGTGGTAGCCCTCGTGTTAAGCCTCCTCGTGTTAAGCCCTCCTTGTGTGAAGCCCTCCTCATGTGAAGCCCTCCTCGTGTGAAGTCCTACTCGGGTAAAGACCTACTCGGGTAAAGACCAGCGAGTCTACCTGTGCGAGTCCACCGAGCAAGGACACTGACAAGGCTCCACTCACCAAAGCATTTAAGTATTTTTTATTTAATCTCTTTTATTATTTTACTTATACATACATACTAAAATGTCTAGCTCACTAATAACACATGCCTTCAAGCACATCCCTGTTATCTGTTGTAGACCGTTCACAAGATACAGATGCAAGACCAAACGCAACCCACACAACCTACGGCCACTTTGCACTTCAACTCCTGCTCCACTCTCGTTCTCAGTGGGACTCTGGAACTGCCAGTCTGCTGTGAACAAATCTGCCTTCATTCCAGCTTTCGCCACACAGTCCACCCTCAGCATCCTGGCACTGACGGAGACATGGATACGTCCTGAGGATACAGCAACATCTTTTGAATTCCATGCCATTACTACAATGCAACCCACAAAAATACATGTTGTTGTCATCTATCGCCCTCCAGGTCAGCTGACAAGCTTTCTTGAGGAGTTGGGTGTCCTGCTGTCCTCTTTGCCAGAGGATTGCTGGCCACTTGTGGTTCTTGGCGATTTTAACATTCACCAAGACAAGCCCCAGGCCACTGAACTTAATACTCTTCTGGCCTCATTTGACCTGGAAAGATAACACACCACAGCAACTCGCAGATGGACCCAACCAGCTGGACCTCATTTTTACACGTAACTGTACCACCTCAAATATTCTTGTTATACCTTTACATATTTCTGATCACTACTTTGTTCAATTCAACATGATTCTCCCATCCATAGTAAAACCGACTCCACCTTTGGTTTACTTTCTCCATAACCTCCGTTCCCTCTCACCCTCTTGCCTATCCACTGATGTCTCTGCCTCTCTTCCCACAATAAATGTATTTTCCACGCTCGATGTAAACACTGCTACAGACACACTTAGCTCTACTTTAACAACCTGTCTAGACATCATCTGTCCTCTCTCCTCTAGACCAGCACGTACTACACCACCCAGCCCCTGGCTGTCTGACGTCATTCGTGAACATCGGACTGATCTCAGGGCAGCTGAGAGGAGATGGCGGAAATCTAAAGAGCCAACACTTGAAAGGGCAGTTTTCAATCAGATTTCTGCCTGTCTTTTGTAGAAGAAGCTGCTGGATTACAATCAGTCAGGCTTCAAAAGTGTACACTCCACTGAGACTGCCCTGCTGTCTGTCACGGAGTCGCTGAGACAGGCGAAAACTGAATCCAGATCATCAGTTCTGATTCTGCTGGACCTTTCTGCAGCCTTTGACACAGTCAACCATCAGATCCTACTCTCCACCCTCTCTAAACTGGGCATCACCAGAACTGTGCTTGACTGGTTGAACTCCTATCTCTCAGGTAGGTCTTTCAAGATAGCCTGGAGAGGTGAGGTATCCAAGCCACATCAGTTACTTACTGGGGTACCTCAGGGATCAGTGCTTGGGCCACTTCTCTTCTCCATTAGGTCTCCAACGTCATTAGGCCAGTCACATGGTTTCTCTTACCACTGCTACGCTGATGACACGCAACTCTACTTGTCTTTCCAGCCCAACGACACCACAGTGACCGCTCGAATCGCTGCCTGTCTGGCAGACATATCAGCCTGGATGAAGGAACACCACCTGCAACTCAACCCAGCCAAGACCGAACTCCTTGTCTTTCCAGCCATCCCTGATGATGAACACAACATCACTGTGCAGCTGGGTCCAACTACAGTGTCGCCTTCCAAAACGGTCAGAAATCTAGGGGTAACCATTGATGACGAGCTAAATTTCACAGACCACATCTCAAAGACTGCGAGATCATGTCGATTTACACTATACAATATCAGGAAGATAAGACCTTTCCTTGTTCAGTCACTTGTCATAACTAGACTGGACTACTGTAATGCTCTCTTTGCAGGCCTTCCTGCATGTGCTATTAGACCTCTGCAAATGATCCAGAATGCAGCAGCACGTCTGGTCTTTAATGAACCAAAGAGAGCACATGTTACACCACTCTTTGTCTCGCTCCACTGGCTGCCGGTTCATGCACGTATTAAATTCAAGGCCCTGATGCTGGCATACAAAACAATCACTGGGTCTGCTCCAGCATACCTAAAAACATTTATGCAGAGCTACGTTCCCACCAAAAGCCTGCGGTCGGCTAAGGAACGTCGCCTTGTCATACCAAAACAAAGAGGCACCAAAACACTTTCCCGGACTTTCAGTTTTATCACACCACGTTGGTGGAATGACCTCCCCAACTCCATCCGTGAAGCTGACTCACTCTCTGACTCTCTCTCTAATCTTCAAAAAACTGCTAAAAACACATCTTTTCCAAGAGCATTTAACCAGTCACTAAAAAAAAAAACCTAGCAATTCTTGTTGCACTTAAATCGGTTTTGTATACTACTCTGATAATAGTGAAACTTTGTAGTATGGCACTTTTCGTACAAATGTCTCCTTAAGATGATTCGCTTATGTTTTTCCTCTTTTGTAAGTCGCTTTGGATAAAAGCATCTGCCAAATGAATAAATGTAAATGTAAATGTAAAAAACATTTATCCAGCATGTGTTTAAACAATGGGAAAACAGAACAGACGCATGCAAAGTTCGGTAAGCATATTCATTTTTTCATTAATTACAAACCCGAACCCGTCGGCCTCGTATTGGTTTGCAGACCTCTAGTCTGTATGCACCGTGGATCAACTCAAAACAAGCGTGCACTGAGATGAATTAAGTGGTAAATTTTATCCTGACTTTTGAATAACATCTCAAGTTGGCTCTGGCATTGTCGATGGGCAGCACATATGGTTCAAGTGTTGGACTTTGCTGCTTTACGTAAGACAGTGGTTAAACTTCATTATTCATATTGGCTGCCATGTTGATGGAAAAACAAATCATGCATATTCATGTTATCGATTCTTTATTATAAATATGACGTGAAGACCTACTTTCTAAATATCTGTTTGTCTACTATGTTGTAACATTACTCAACACAGCTCTTGGGGTTGTTAGGTGGCTGCTTGGGTGTTTGGGGTGGTTACTATGGCATTGCTAGGTTGTTTCTATGATGTTCTGTGTGATTACTTGGGTGTTCTTGGGGTTGTTAGGTGGTTTCTAGGTTATGACTTGTTGCTAAGTGGTTGCTAATATGTTCTGGGGGATTACTATGTTGTTCTATGAGTTGTTCTGTGGTTGTTAAGTTGTTCTAGATGGTTGCTAGGTTCTTCAAGGAAGCTGCTATGGCATTACTAAGTGGTTACTAGGTGATTGTTATGTTGTGCTGTAGGATGTCTAGGTTGTTGTGGGGGGGGGGGGGGGGGGGGGTTGCTATGATGTTCTGGGGGATAACAAGGTTGTCCTTGGAGTTGTTTGGTGGTTTCTAGGTGGTTCTGGATGGTTGTGTGACATTTCTAGATGGTTGCTATGTGATTTTTAGATTGTTCTGGGTGGTTGCTATGTGATTTTTAGATTGTTCTGGATGGATGCTATGTGATTTTTAGATTGTTCTGGATGGATGCTATGTGATTTTTAGATTGTTCTGGGTGGTTGCTATGTGATTTTTAGATTGTTCTGGATGGATGCTATGTGATTTTTAGAGTGTTCTAGGTGGTTGCTATGTGATTTTTAGAGTTTTCTGGGTGGTTGCTATGTGATTTGTAGAGTGTTCTGGTTGGTTGCTATGTGATTTGTAGAGTGTTCTGGGTGGTTACTATGTGATTTTTAGAGTTTTCTGGGTGGTTGCTATGTGATTTGTAGAGTGTTCTGGTTGGTTGCTATGTGATTTTTAGAGTGTTTTGGGTGGTTGCTATGTGATTTTAGAGTGTTCTGGGTGTTGCTATGTTAATTTTAGAGTGTTCTGGGTGGTTGCTATGTGATTTTTAGCGTGTTCTGGGTGGTTGCTATGTGATGTTTAGAGTGTTGTGGGTGTTGCTATGTGATATTTAGAGTTTTCTGGGTGGTTGCTCTGTGATTTTTAGAGTGTTGTGGGTGTTGCTATGTGATTTTTAGAGTGTTCTAGGTGGTTGCTATGTGATTTTTAGAGTGTTCTGGGTGGTTGCTATGTGATTTTTAGAGTGTTGTGGGTGTTGCTATGTGATTTTTAGAGTGTTCTGGGTGGTTGCTATGTGATTTTTAGATTGTTCTGGATGGATGCTATGTGATTTTTAGAGTGTTCTAGGTGGTTGCTATGTGATTTGTAGAGTGTTCTGGGTGGTTGCTATGTGATTTTTAGAGTGTTCTGGGTGGTTGCTATGTGATTTTTAGCGTGTTCCGGGTGGTTGCTATGAGATTTTTAGAGTGTTGTGGGTGTTGCTATGTGATTTTTAGAGTGTTTTGGGTGGTTGCTATGTGATTTTAGAGTGTTCTGGGTGGTTGCTATGTGATTTTTAGAGTGTTTTGGGTGGTTGCTGTGTGATTTTAGAGTGTTCTGGGTGTTGCTATGTGAATTTTAGAGTGTTCTGGGTGGTTGCTATGTGATTTTTAGAGTGTTTTGGGTGGTTGCTATGTGATTTTAGAGTGTTCTGGGTGTTGCTATGTGAATTTTAGAGTGTTCTGGGTGGTTGCTATGTGATTTTTAGCGTGTTCTGGGTGGTTGCTATGTGATTTTTAGAGTGTTGTGGGTGTTGCTATGTGATTTTTAGAGTGTTCTGGGTGGTTGCTATGTGATTTTTAGATTGTTCTGGATGGATGCTATGTGATTTTTAGATTGTTCTGGATGGATGCTATGTGATTTTTAGAGTGTTCTGGGTGGTTGCTATGTGATTTTTAGAGTGTTCTGGGTGGTTGCTATGTGATTTGTAGAGTGTTCTGGGTGGTTGCTATGTGATTTTTAGAGTTTTCTGGGTGGTTGCTATGTGATTTGTAGAGTGTTCTGGGTGGTTGCTATGTGATTTTTAGAGTGTTCTGGATGGATGCTATGTGATTTTTAGAGTGTTCTAGGTGGTTGCTATGTGATTTGTAGAGTGTTCTGGGTGGTTGCTATGTGATTTGTAGAGTGTTCTGGGTGGTTGCTATGTGATTTTTAGATTGTTCTGGATGGATGCTATGTGATTTTTAGAGTGTTCTAGGTGGTTGCTATGTGATTTGTAGAGTTTTCTGGGTGGTTGCTATGTGATTTGTAGAGTGTTCTGGGTGGTTGCTATGTGATTTTTAGATTGTTCTGGATGGATGCTATGTGATTTTTAGAGTGTTCTAGGTGGTTGCTATGTGATTTGTAGAGTGTTCTGGGTGGTTGCTATGTGATTTTTAGAGTGTTCTGGGTGGTTGCTATGTGATTTTTAGCGTGTTCCGGGTGGTTGCTATGTGATTTTTAGAGTGTTGTGGGTGTTGCTATGTGATTTTTAGAGTGTTTTGGGTGGTTGCTATGTGATTTTAGAGTGTTCTGGGTGGTTGCTATGTGATTTTTAGAGTGTTTTGGGTGGTTGCTGTGTGATTTTAGAGTGTTCTGGGTGTTGCTATGTGAATTTTAGAGTGTTCTGGGTGGTTGCTATGTGATTTTTAGAGTGTTTTGGGTGGTTGCTATGTGATTTTAGAGTGTTCTGGGTGTTGCTATGTGAATTTTAGAGTGTTCTGGGTGGTTGCTATGTGATTTTTAGCGTGTTCTGGGTGGTTGCTATGTGATTTTTAGAGTGTTGTGGGTGTTGCTATGTGATTTTTAGAGTGTTCTGGGTGGTTGCTATGTGATTTTTAGATTGTTCTGGATGGATGCTATGTGATTTTTAGATTGTTCTGGATGGATGCTATGTGATTTTTAGAGTGTTCTGGGTGGTTGCTATGTGATTTTTAGAGTGTTCTGGGTGGTTGCTATGTGATTTGTAGAGTGTTCTGGGTGGTTGCTATGTGATTTTTAGAGTTTTCTGGGTGGTTGCTATGTGATTTGTAGAGTGTTCTGGGTGGTTGCTATGTGATTTTTAGAGTGTTTTGGGTGGTTGCTATGTGATTTTAGAGTGTTCTTGGTGTTGCTATGTGAATTTTAGCGTGTTCTGGGTGTTGCTATGTGATTTTTAGAGTGTTGTGGGTGTTGCTATGTGATTTTTAGAGTGTTCTAGGTGGTTGCTATGTGATTTTTAGAGTGTTCTGGGTGGTTGCTATGTGATTTTTAGAGTGTTGTGGGTTTTGCTATGTGATTTTTAGAGTGTTCTGGGTGGTTGCTATGTGATTTTTAGAGGGTTCTGTGTGGTTGCTTATGTCTGTAGCTTAATATTTAAGAGTTAGTTCAAATTATTAAGACTAACTATGCACATTTGTAATAGACATGCTTGACTTATCAAACACCACTTATGAATTGACTGATGTAAATACTGTCAGTAATATGTGTGTTTGAGCAGAAACTCAGAATATTAGTTATGGATCACTGGCTATATTACTGAAGTTAAACACATAACAAACATAATCAATCACAAACTAAAGCCTCAAAAAACACAGAAACCACAGAAGGTTAATGAAATGTATATATGAATAATAATTAAGTGAATGAGGTGTAATTAAGTGATCAGCTGGATTAGATGCATGTGTCATCAGTGTGTGTGTGTGTGTGTGTGTGTGTGTGTGTGTGTTTTATATGATCTTAAGCTGCATCAAAGCAATCTGTCAGCATATCATATCTATATGAAAATACTAATCCTGATTTACAGCAGTATATTACACACACACATGCACACACACACACACACACACACACACACACATGCACACACAATAACACAACACAGTACAGCCGGACGCCACAGTAAACAGAGGGCATGTCAGGCCGAGCGGCCTGTGGATTTGTCATCAGATGAGACCTGACAGGATAATAACACAAAGAAGAGAGGTGAAAGGTCAAAGGGCACCATAGCCATCGGAGACCTGACAGAGAAAGATACGACAGACGCACACTCCTGTCAAGAACTCCTCCAGGTCATATTTTACTCCAGTATCAAAAGAAATAAATTAGAAATGATATTCTGCATAAAGAAAATGAAGCCTTTATTTGTACAAATACATTTTTTTTTTGCTTTGTGAAATGTTTTCATGAAAATGTAACACAAGTTTCCACTGCAGGTTTCCTTATCGTACTGTAATAAAATCATCTTATTATTGTAATGAGAAACAAATGATGATGATGATGAATGAAAGATTGAAGTAAATCTATTTAAATAAATGCATTTATACATAGTGGTTTTTGTTGTTCTGCTTCTAATTTATACAAATACACAAAAAGAAAAACATACTTCCGAATGGGAATACGATGCCGAGCAGAGACTTCTCAATTCACTGTCAGGAGACGAGCGGTCTGTCTCTGCACAGCAGATGAACTCTGATCCATCTCTGGAGTAACTGCATCTAATTTAGCATATATTACATTTCCTAAAGCACACTTCACACTTCACAAATGAAAATACTCGAACTCTAGGTCTATTACACAATAGAGGATGAGAGTTTAAGACCTCCTTTTGACTTCTAGTTTAATTTGGTGTAAAACCACAACAAAATGATATCTAATGGATCCAGGGGCATAAGCACAGGGAGGACAGCCGCCCTAGAGCCCGGGGTATGAAGGGGCCCACAACGGTCGATGAAAAGGTACCGAGGTCCCCCTAGGAGGGGGCCCGACAGGGTCTTTGCATTGGGGCCTGTAAGATCCAAGTTATGCCACTGAATGGATCTATACAATTTTGAGAACATAAGGCAAATGTTTCGCCACTCAGTGCTGTATTGCACGCAAGGAATCTTTAAAGTCAACGTGAAGCAGCATTTGCAACCATTTCACTTCTGTAATGTGCCATTTTTCAGAGTCAGACATATTCAGTTAGGTGTTCTGGGTGGTTGCTAGTTGTTCAGGTGGTTGCTAGGGTGTTCGGGTGGTTGCTTGGTGTTCGAGGTGGTTGCTAGGGTGTTCAAGTGGTTGCTAGGTGGTTGGCTGGTTGCTAGAGTGTCTGGGTGTCTGGGTGGTTGCTAGGATGTTTGGGTGGTTGTTAGGGTGTTTGGGGTGGTTGCTAGGCTGTTATGGGTAGTTGCTATGGTATTCTGGTTGTTTGCCAGGGTGTTTGGGATGGTTGCAAGGGTGTTCTGAGTGGTTGCTTTGTGTTCAAGGTGGTTGCTAGGGTGTTCTGGGTGGTTGTTAGGGTGTTCTGGATAGTTGTTAGGGTATTCTTGGTGATTGCTAGGGTGTTTGAGGTGGTCGCTAGGATGTTTGAGGTGGTCGCTAGGATGTTTGAGGTGGTTGCTAGGGTGTTTGGGGTGGTTGCTAGGGTGTTCTGGGTAGTTGCTAGGGTGTTCTGGATAGTTGTTAGTGTATTCTTGGTGGGTGCTAGGGTGTTCTGGGTAGTTGTTAGGGTATTCTTGGTGATTGCTAGGGTGGTTGCTAGGGTGTTTGAGGTGGTTGCTAGGGTGTTTGGGGTGGTTGCTAGGGAATTCTGTGTAGTTGTTAGGGTGTTCCAGGTGGTTGCAAGGGTGTTTGGGGTGTTTGCTAGGGTGTTCTGGGTAGTTGCTAGGGTATTCTGAGTGGTTGCTAGGGTGTTTGAGGTGGTTGATAGGGTGTTTGGGGCATTTTGCTAGGGTGTGCTGGGTGGTTGCTTGGTGTTCAAGGTGGTTGCTAGGTGTTTTGGTGATTGCTATGGTGTTGTGTGTGGTTTGTAGGGTGTTTATGGCAGTTGTTAGGGTGTTATGGGTGATTGCTAGTGTCTTCTGGGCAGTTGCTAGGTGTTTTGGATGATTGTTAGGGTGTTCTGGGTGTTTTGTGTTTGCTGGTCCAAATCAAACTAGTTTACCCTCAAGTCTTTATGATATTCTGGTCTCTAGATATGACTTGGGCCCCTCTGTCAATGTAAGTCTATGGGTTTCTTGCCATAAATCTTGTGTAAGTCTAAAAACTTCTCCCCATTACATCTCAACTCAAAGCGAGTAAATCACATTTTACTGTCATCAAATTATCAAAGCAGGCACTTTATCAAAGCTCCTTCCTGAAACAGAGAATATTTGACAATAGAGAGAACTGACAACATCCACATCTGACAGTTCTGTGTCACTGCTGTTCACTGTGGCATACAGAGAAACTCATTTAAAATTAATGTCTCATGTTAAATAGTGCATTATCATCTGCTGTGGATCACACATGCTGAAACAAGCTCATAAATTACACATAAATATATGCAGCATGACCAGTGAGTAGTAAATGCCACGCTGTGCCCGCAGCTCTCCTTCACCAATACTGCCACTACTGTGTGCCGTAAAGGTGAAGTGTCATTGCTCTGATGTTAAAATTGAAATACTTCACATATTCCTGAGAAGCACGACAGCTAGCAGGTCAAACTAGTTCTCATTAGGAATGTGATTTGAATACTGTAGATGCTTCAACATTTCCCTCCTGCATTTCAAAACATGAATTACTGATCTGTTATATCAGATGGTGCTTTTGATGTAGTATAACAAGGTATTCATATGCCATGATATTTGCATTATTATGTATTTATCCTGTAAAAGAGGGGCGAGGGGCACCCCTGAAACTTCTGAGACCACCCCTGGTCCAATGCAAGACACAATCAAAGGGGTCCAAGCCATGCAAAATAATCGAGGAGGAGCAATCATGGGACAAGCAGTGTATCACATCCACTGATATGTCCGTGGCACGTTTTTTGTTTTGTTCTGTAATGCTATTAATACAATTTAATTTGAGTTTGAACTTTCATGTTTGTGACTCTTGAATAAGTTTGTCTCTCACCGTGTGTGTGTCCGATGTTGTTTCGGATGGCTCGCGCCCACCGCTCCACCTCGCGCAGGTTCGCGTCGCGCGCCTCGTCTTCATCGTCATTCGCGTTGAGCGCGAGGCGAAAGCGCCGCTCCTCTCTCTGCCGGACCGGACCCCAGCCCATCCACCGGCGCCGGTTTGGGTAGAAATACGCGCACAGGTACGCGCCGTGGTCCTCGCTCTCGCCGGGTTGCGCGCGGCTCCCCAAGCAGTCGCGCAGCTCCAGACGCTCCGTGTCCCGGGATGATGAAGCGGGAGAGGTGATCCTCTGGACCGTCAGGCAGCTGTCCGACAGACTCAGCGCGTATGTGACGCGTCCGGTCTCCGCGTCCGTGAAGAGCCCGTGCATGAGCACGCGCGTGGCGGGCTCGTTCTGACGCGACGCGTCTGGTTCATCCATCCCGTGACGGGACGGTGCTGCAGTGAGGACGCGAGCTGCCGCGGGACGCCCTTTAAAACAGACGCGCGCTTGCGTGTGTGTGTGTGTGTGTGTGTGTGTGTGTGTGTGTGTGTGTGTGTGTGTGTGTGTGTGTGTGAGAGAGAGAGAGAGAGAGAGAGAGAGAGAGAGAGAGAGAGAGAGAGAGAGAGAGAGAGAGAGAGAGAGAGAGAGTTGAAAGATCTCTCCCTAGTGACAGCAGAGCTGCATGACATTGAAATAACCAAAACAAATGTCTGAATGTCATATGCATGTACCACAGTAGTTTTATTGCTTTCCAAGGTTCCTCAAAGAATGCCAAAAACACAGAACCATCATACCATGTCCCATGTCTAAAACGGCAAAGGGGTGCTAGAGGGTCCCCTAAAAATATCAGTGATTTTTTTTAAAAATAATAATAGAAAATAAATAATTAAAAAAATATATAAGGGTAAAATAGTTCACTTAATTAATGTTTAATTCAGCTTTCTTCATTTGGATTATTCTATTGAAATAAAAACATTTCTGCATAAAGTTTTGTGAAAATGCCTCTGATGTTACTCTAATAGTGCAGAAAATACACATTTTCAAGTAAATACAAAGTACATATTTCCAGATAATATTTTCATAATTTATTTTGGCTTCAGTACAAAAATAATAAAAATGGCAATTACTTAATTTGGTGTTAATAGTGCAGAAAATCCATTTTTTCCATTGAACTATTTTTATCTTCATTTTTTTATTTGACTTTTGTACAATAAAAATGTTTAATTTTGAGTTTTGCAAATAATTTAATACCAGGTTGTATTTCTAAAATCATGCTCACTATAATTCACACACATATATGATATTAAATGATTATTTACACCTAATAATAAATAGCAAATGTCTTTTATATTTCAGAAAGTGGTCCCGCGTGAGGAGGTCATCATATTTGGAGGTCCTTGACAAATAATAAAAAAAAAAGCTTGAAACCCTCTGCTTGGTCTAAAAGACTACGGTATACCATGGTACATGTTTTATGGTACATTGTACATGTGTAAAAAGAGCAAAAACAGCTTTTCCCCTGTTTAAAAATGTAATAATATAATTTGTTTTCTTTTTGGTGCGATGTCCAAATAAATAAATACTCAATAAATAAATAAATAGAAATTATTAAAATATCTGGAAAATATTTACTTTGCATTTGGTTGACAAACTGTACTTTCTACACCATTAGAGTCATGTTAAATGCATGTTTCTTAATGTCATTAATGAGGGCTGTCAATGGAATAATCACAATGAATGATTTCCATGCAACCAGTCGTTAGTATATGTCAGTTTTGGTAAATGTTAACTACTTAACTTTTTTCTTGTCTTTTTATTATTTTTATTATTATTATTTTTTCCACTAATATTTTTCGTGGACTCTCTAGCACCCCCTTGTGGTCTCCTGGGCACACAATTATAACATGTAAACAGCAACAAACAAAAATGAGTCTGTTTGTGTGTAGGCTGTATCAGTGTGACAACTTGCCCCGGGGACCTGACATAGTTGAACAATCTTGTCCTGTGTACAGTTTATATCTTCTTTCATTATAAAGTTGACTCTTGAATAAATGCATGCCAGTGTTGTTTTATTGTGTGCACATGTTTACCCAACAGATATTGCAAACATGATACTGTAATTTTAGTCTGCAGGATATAATTCACCTAAATTGTACTAATTAAAGCAAGTTTTGAACTAGCTAAACCAACATCCAAAACCACTGCTAGAGAAAACACATTTGTGCAGTTGGAGCTTTGACTCAAAGCCCCTGTGACAACTAGCCCCGGTCTTCCTAATTAAAGGAGTTTAGTGCACTCAACTAAATGCAGTCTATGTGTGAATCAAACATCTGTGTTTAAAAAAAAACAATTAGATTTTATAAACGATTTAGCTTCACAATCTGTTACTGAATAAAAGTAAAAACATTTGCATCTATTCAATGCAGCTGTAGTTTAAAAACAAACAAACATGACCAGTTATTGTCCTAATAGATCAATAAATCACAGATCAGACCAATAGTGGAGTTTTTATATCACAAATAATGTACAATATTTCAAATATATATTATATATGTGTTATAATTACTTATTCCATTATTTATTCGTTTTTTGTGAAAAGTTTTAAATTATTTAAAAAAAAATAAGGCTTTTATTGTGTAAAACGCGTCACTTCCTTAGCGCACATTGCGGCGTCCAATTGGTCCGAACTGGTCACGTGGGTCTTGACGCATTGAGGACTATAAAAGCACATGCGACAGACGTTAAGCTCTCTCTCTTACTGTGGTCACCACACGCAGTTCAGTGAGTCCTCGATGCTTTTAAAACATGTTCATGATGCGTTACATAGGAAGACTTGCGCGAGGAGAGTCCTCCATACTCCGACCACCATAATGAATGTAAGTTTGACTTTTTTTTACACTCATGTGCGATTTTTCGTCCTTCGTGTATTTTGAGCGTTGGTCTCGTGCACAGTAATGGCGCGCGGCGTGTTTGACCTCATGCTGCTGTTGCAGTAAATATGGTCTGAACTTCAAGTAGAAACTGTTTCTGAGTGTTTTTGGTTTTTAAAATCTTGTATCTTTCCGCAGGGTTTATTTTCTCCAGATTACATGATGATTTGATGGCTAACTCTACAGTGCACTGAAAAGGTGTGTATTAAAATGTAATGTATCTACCTCTTTTATTGATGTTGGACCAATGAAGTTTAGCAACTGTATTAGTATTATGTATAAATGTGTTCTGTGATGAAAATGCTACATAGGAAGTGCCGTCTGATGCGATAACTGACGATGGCAAAGCAAAATCATTCTGAGATGCACATTTTGCCTAATTAAATTACAGGATCATCCAGGAATGCTCGATCTGACCATGTGCTGTTTCTCTCCACAGGTGTGCATCTGCATCTGAACACTGAATTGGTGGTAATCAGGTAAATGTTTGCACAAGTTATTTACATTTTCAGTTAAGGGAGTGTTTGGCTTGATTTTCCCAAGATGAAAATGCTACATAGGAAGTGCCGTCTGATGCGAGAACTGACGATGGCAAAGCAAAATTATTCTGAGGAACTCTGAAGCCGGCGAGTCTTCACCTGAAACCCTTTACAAACACACCTGACTGAAGTTGTGTCTTTACAGAGATCAGAAGCAACGGTCTGGACCATCTCGCCCGGGTCACCTGGAACAGATGGCATGTGTAAGTAGTTGCTGTACATTGAATAAAAGATGGTCTAAATCTTGACTGCTACAAGCCTGTGATGAGAGAAGTTATCCCTGTCTGAAGATCATGTTGAGCTTTTGTAACCTGAGGCTTGTTCAGAAAGTGTCTTGTCTGTCTACCAGCGGCAGTTTTCACTGAATGACCGATTTTATTCCCCCCTTTATAGATTAAGTGTGGAAGACGGTCCACACAGTGACCATGAGTTGGGAGAGGGATATCGGACCAAGAGACTACAGAAACACCCCAACAGTGTTTTTAAAAATGTATTTCACAAATACTGAAGTGTTTCCAATAAAAGCGTATGAAAAATGAGTTGTGGTCCTGTTTTCAGTGTATCCAGAAAGTTCTCTTCTAGCAGTCTCTGTCTTTCACATAATGGGCATAAATATTCACTAATACTGAACAATTTTAAGTTTCACTTTAACATTTGCTTGGCAGAATCTGTATTCCAGAATTTTATGTAAATGTAGCATTAATCAAGCTTTCAATGGCATTTATAACCTAATACTGTAATCTCAGTTTTGAGGGTTTAGACCGAAGTGTGCTTTATTTCTAGAAATTAATGGCCTTTGCTTTTCATGCCGCATAAGCACTAATGTATGTAGAACATTGCTTTTACAATAAAGAAAGATTTAATGCATTTTCATGAATGCGGGTCAGAAATTAAAGGAAAAATTCCCATTTGCTCTGTAGATCCATACAATGCAAGCAAATGGTGACCAGAACTTAAGGCCCAAAAAATACATGACGTAGCATAAATTAATCCATATGATTTAGGTGCTTAAATCCATGTTTTCATAGATGCTAAGAGATCAATATTTTCAGTAAATACAGCTTTTTAGTGTTGGAGTATAACCAACAGGAGACCACTGATGTGTGATTTTGATGGTATTACACTGTGAGTGAAGCTATTGAATATTTTTGTTGTATCGCTTTTCGGTGTTGCACTTTGTAGATGGTGTTTGTGCACTCGTCTCTGCGTTTAGAGACCAATGATATATGTCCATCTCGTAGGACGGCTCGTTTTGATGAAAATGAGTTTGTAGCTCGTTACCCACCATACTATGGTTGAAAACGGTCATCGTTTGAGTTTTAACCACATTTCACTTTATTGATCCGGGAAATTTGAATCTGTGAATATGTACTGTGCAGAAGTTTCAGGCATTTGTGAAAAATGTTGCAGAGTGAGGATGTCTTCAGAAATAATGATATAAAAGTCCTATAGAAAGTCCACCGGCGTTATTCAAGGAACCGGAAGCAGTTGTGGAACACATGGTCGGTTCGCGCTCATATCACATGAACAAAACCCTCAAATTTCCTTTCTTCCATGGTACATAAAACAAATTTGCCAATTACAATCATGGTATCAGGCTCGATTTAATGGTTAGGTTTTGGGGTAGGGGTTATAATTACGAAATATATAAAAAATGCATGTTTGAACCCAAGAAGTTTCTCTTCAATCGAACACAACAGGGTTTTTTTTTTTTTTTGTTAATTACTATAATGGTTATGTTAAGGGTCTGGCTTCTTTGAGTTTACATGCGTTTTGATTAACGTGGAAGAAAGGAAACAGTCGGGGTCTACATGAGGGAAGCACATGTGATTAGCTGGTGTGACTGAGTGATTGTGTTTTCTGTCAGTGTGAAAGAACATTATGAGTCTGCTGTTGCATTTACACTGTGCATGCTGCTTATGGATGCGGTATCTCTTGTGAACAGTGTGTTCATGTTAGTTATTTACTTTATCCATGACAGATCGTATTGGATGGGCCTGCGTGATATTATATGTGCAAATACAGTGGGCATTCATGGACTTGACATGGTCATATGAAGACAGATTTTCCCTTTATGATGTTTTTCTGCTCTTGTCTCCAAACCCTTGTTTTTCTCTTCATCCTACATTCACGATCTGTTCATGTTGAACAGATCGTGGTTCTCCCCTTGCTAAGCGAAGGTGACTGTGGCAAGGAACACAGAACTCCATAAGATGTTGATTAATGGAGAAAAGTAACCTTGGGTGAAACCAGACTCACTGTGGGGGCCAGTTCCCCTCTGGCTAACCCCACCCTAACCCTAAACCAGACTAACTGTGGGGGCCGGTTCCCCTCTGACCAACCCCACCCTAACCCTAAACCAGACTCACTGTGGGGACCCTCCTCTGACCAACCCCACCCAAACCCTAAACCAGACTTACTGTGGGGGCCAGTTCCCCTCTGACTAACCCCACCCTAACCCTAAACCAGACTCACTGTGGGGACCCTCCTCTGACCAACCCCACCCTAACCCTAAACCAGACTCACTGTGGGGGCCAGTTCCCCTCTGACTAACCCCACCCTAACCCTAAACCAGACTCACTGTGGGGACCCTCCTCTGACCAACCCCACCCTAACCCTAAACCAGACTCACTGTGGGGGCCAGTTCCCCTCTGACTAACCCCACCCTAACCCTAAACCAGACTCACTGTGGGGGCAGTTCCCCTCTGGCTAACCCCACCCTAACCCTAAACCAGACTCACTGTGGGGGCAGTTCCCCTCTGGCTAACCCCACCCTAACCCTAAACCAGACTCACTGTGGGGGCCAGTTCCCCTCTGACCAACCCCACCCTAACCCTAAACCAGACTCACTGTGGGGACCCTCCTCTGACCAACCCCACCCTAACCCTAAACCAGACTTACTGTGGGGGCCAGTTCCCCTCTGACTAACCCCACCCTAACCCTAAACCAGACTCACTGTGAGGGCCAGTTCCCCTCTGACTAACCCCACCCTAACCCTAAACCAGACTCACTGTGGGGGCCAGTTCCCCTCTGACTAACCCCACCCTAACCCTAAACCAGACTCACTGTGGGGGCCAGTTCCCCTCTGACTAACCCCACCCTAACCCTAAACCAGACTCACTGTGGGGACCAGTTCCCCTCTGACTAACCCCACCCTAAACCAGACTCACTGTGAGGGCCAGTTCCCCTCTGACTAACCCCACCCTAACCCTAAACCAGACTCACTGTGGGGGCCAGTTCCCCTCTGGCTAACCCCACCCTAACCCTAAACCAGACTCACTGTAGGGGCCAGTTCCCCTCTGACTAACCCCACCCTAACCCTAAACCAGACTCACTGTGGGGGCCAGTTCCCCTCTGACCAACCCCACCCTAACCCTAAACCAGACTCACTGTGGGGGCGAGTTCCCCTCTGGCTAACCCCACCCTAACCCTAAACCAGACTCACTGTGGGGGCCAGTTCCCCTCTGACCAACCCCACCCTAACCCTAAACCAGACTCACTGTGGGGGCCAGATCCCCTCTGACTAACCCCACCCCACCCTAAACCAGACTCACTGTGGGGGCCAGTTCCCCTCTGACTAACCCCACCCTAACCCTAAACCAGACTCACTGTGGGGACCCTCCTCTGACTAACCCCACCCTAACCCTAAACCAGACTCACTGTGGGGGCCAGTTCCCCTCTGACTAACCCCACCCTAACCCTAAACCAGATTCACTGTGGGGGCCAGTTCCCCTCTGACTAACCCCACCCTAACCCTAAACCAGACTCACTGTGGGGGCGAGTTCCCCTCTGGCTAACATCATGATTATAATGCCAGTATTACTTATGTATAGTTAAAGTCATGGTTTAAAATGAGAAAACTAAGTAAGTGTTAAGGGTTAAAGATTTAGTAAGAACTGTAACATGAATGACGGATGTCTTTTAAGTCCATCCTGGATTAACTGCAGAAGTTCACATAGATGCAATTGTCCTTGTTAATTGGCTGATGAAGGCTTTTATTGGCAATTGATTGTCTATGTAATCCATATTCAAGATCGTAGTCCATCAATAGATCAAGGTGATGCAGGCAGAGATCAATGAGGTGCATCACAGTTCAACCTGGCTGGTAATTTCTGTGAGATTTGGTGAGGTCTATACTAAGCCCAAGGTTCAGACAATGGCATATGAAGTATCCCATGTCTTTGTAATGAGGTACGGTAAACGAGGAGGCGAAGACGAGTTGCACTTCTCAATCAGGGTTTTAATGGCCACAGTAGTGCTCACAACTTTGTAATTCAACAAACATAAACTTCTTCTTATAACTCTTTTGCTGCTTTCTTATGACGCCAACACTAGACTGGTGTCTCTCTCTCTCTCCTGGCTGGAGGTTCTGTGGCCATTTTTATGCCGCACACCCTGTGCTCACTGAAATCAGAGACAGGTGTTAGACATAATTTAGCTCAGGTGCAAGCGCACTTACTGCTCTTTCGCTCTCCAGACGGACACTTGACCACGCCCCCGCTGCCACAGTCCTATAGTTGGAGTTGGCATCAGTTCATCCTCTGAAGTCCATCATAATGCAACTACATTAGGACAGCCAACGTGTACATTCAGTTCATTTTCAGCTTTTTCTATAAAAGGCTGCATTTTTCAATGCAAGGCAACACAGTGTATTTATTTTAGATTACATCACCATGTCTGGACTTCAGACAGAGCCATATGTAGTTGAGTTTAATGTTACGATAGTACAATTAAACCAACTATTTTGAAAGATTGGTGGAAAACATGTAAGTTACTTTGATATGTTGAAAAGTACTGTTTTGGTTATTTAGTCTGCAGTGATCAAAAACAAAGGAAAAATCTCTCATGAATGCAAAAAAGTGTCAAAATTTTCATTCTTTAGATTTAAATTATTAAATTAGTAGATTATTCATGGTCTGTTCACCTTAAAAACTGGACAGAGTTTGGTACTGGTACTTGGCACACACATTGTTTCATTGGTTATTTAGTCTACTTAAAATAATAAGATATCACCGTGTTACTGGGTAGTAATTGTTATTTCCTCATTGTTTATGCCTTAAAAGTATAGAAAATGGCTATTATTCCCCACAAACTTTGCTTTTGTGACCAGGACAGAGATATTTTGAAATGTACCTATTTTCCAGAATATTTCAGATAGATTCAGTGCTGAGTAAACTTAGAGTAACTTCTAGAACTTTCTATTAATATGAATAGTAGAATAATTACAGGGGCCTTAAGCCCACCAGTTCAGTTTAGTTCCAGCTGCCCAAGTGGACACATATCAAGACCTTGCTGGACGCTTTGAAGTATGATGAGTATGGCTGGGAGGTCATAGGAGACTTATAAATGGTGGCATTCCTAATGGGTCTCCAAGGCGGTTTTACTAAGTTTCCCTGCAATCTTTGCCTTTGGGACAGCAGGGACACCAAGGCGCACTACCACAGTTGGGACTGGCCACAGTGGACCGAGTTGGGGAGGAACAACATCAAGTGGTAGCCACTGTTGGACCCCTGGAAGGTGCTGATGCCACCACTTCACATCAAATTGGGCCTTATGAAACAATTTGTCAGAGCTCTAGATAAGGAGTCGGCAGCCATCAAGTACCTTCAAGACTTCTTCCCTTAGCTGTCTGAGGCAAAGGTCAAAGCGCTCTGCCACCGACCTCGCTCTCAGAGCCACGAATGTCACAGCGAAGGCACTTGGTTGGGCGATGGCCACCCTCATGGTCCAGGAGTGTCACCTCTGGCTGAACATGGTCGAGATGCGCAACGTTGACAAGGCACGCTTTCTCAACGCCCCCGTCTCCCAGCTTGGCCTCTTCAGCGACACCGTAGACGACATCGCCCAGCAGTTTTCGGCGGTGAAGAAGCAGATGGAGGCGATACCCCATATCTTGCCGTGGCGGCGTCAAACCAGCACACCCCGCCTGCTCACCGAGGGTGTCCACCTGCGGCTAAACAACAGGTAGCTCCGCCTCAACCCGGGCCCATCTCTCAGCCCCAGCGTCGAGTACCTCGCAGACGGTGTACGCCACCCCCCGTCTCCAGGTCCCCTTCCAGGACCAGGAATGCTCCAAAGCACTCCTAACACAGGCAACCCAGGCAGTCAGACGTTCACTCCGTCCCCCAGTGGAGGGCCAGGAGGAGAATCCTTGTTTAATTTGCTCCCCGGACACAGCTCTCTCAGCTCCTCAGTGCAAAATCCTGACTGACAGACGCTGCCCCGCTTCCCTTTATACTCGTATGTCCTGGGCGGGGCATTCAAATTCTGTCTGCCAATTTGACATTGGACTTTTCAAGTTCAGAGGTACGTTTGGCATCCCAAGAAGACCCCTTGTGTCACTCCATGTGACACAACGTCTCGTTCCCTCCCTCAGTGAATGGAGGTTACGACAGTAACCATGACGTTATGAAATGGAAGTGAAAATATAATATCATTTTAATAAAGTAACTTGTAACGTAATTACTTGAGTAGTTTTTCGGCAAACTACTTATTCTTTTTCTCAGTACTTCTACTTTACTCAAGTGAATTATTTCTTCAGTAGCAGTACCTTTATTTAAGTAAAAAAACAAACTCTGTACGCTTTCCACCACTGGTTATAAAATACTTATTCAGTGCTTGATCTTCCAAGCATTTCTACAGTTTCAGATTGTAGCATTTTGGTATAATTTAAAAACTAGTTTAGATTTATAAGTCCAGAGTTTGAAAACATGAAATGCTCAAAACAACAGTCAGAATGCTACAGAGATTTACAGTAAACGTCTTTTGAAATACAAAGTTATAATATTTAGCCAAGCCTGTAGAACTAGTTTATCTGGATTTTCCACACACTTTTAGTTTTGTTCCCCACAGCTATTTTGTATTACAATAAAACATGTTTCTACATAGTCTGCAACAAGACGCTCATGACAGAGGGAATGTTTTACACTTGACTTTTAAAGACACAAAGATTTGTATCAGATCTTCATGAAAATGGGTTTACTTGCATTCATTTTGGCGGCAGTCATTCTGGTGAAATCTGATGGTATGTTTTCTATTTTCTAAGAAACATATAAATATGCTGTGCTAAATGTAAATCTCTATACCTGTATTGAAAGCATTCTTTTCTATGAAAGTCCAATCGCTCCTGCTTAACTCGTTGTTAGAAACATGATACGTTTCCATATTTCAGTCATTTTTATCAGACTATTGCTACCATGACAATGTCTTGATAGGCTAGAGATACTACTTATGTATTACTGGTTGCTGGTCATTTAAAACATTTTCTTTAGCTTCATCACACTTTTCTTCACTCAATCACTTTATTTTTTTGTTTCCATCAGTTACTAACACACTCCTCATGTGCATTTCTTTACTTTCCATACTAAAGCAGACTGGCTTGATCACTTTTAAAAACAGTGTAGTAAATGCATACCTGTGGCATGTTTACAGGAAGTGACTTTGCATTCATTTAAACGTCTTTTTTTTTCAAAGAATGAAAGTGAAAGCTTGTTGCTTTCAAGAGACGTTGAACAGTTTGTCTGTGAACACAAAGAAGGAAAACAAATATTTTATTAGGTTGAAGCAGAGATCACTTTTGTTTTGTATGATTTAACATTTTTGAAGATGCACCTGCATAAATTCATGTTTATGTCAGTACTGCTGAGGATCACTGAGGGTAAGTAAAATCAACCTACGGGACGAGAGGGTTAAAACATCTCAGATGTGCCTCACTATGGTGCTTTACTTCATTTCTCTCTCTCTCTCTCTCTCTCTCTCTCTCTCTCACTCTCTGTCTCTCTCTCTCTGTCTCTCACTCTCTTGCTCTCTCTCTCTCGCTCTCTCTGTCTCTGTTTTCATTAAAGGTGCACTTATTTTAAATTATCATCCATTTTCATTTTTAGGGTTTCTTGTGAAAGGTCCCGCTGCTCCTCTGGTTGTTCCTCTGGGAGATTCAGCGATTCTGACCTGTTTTGTTGACAAATCCTTACCAATAGAGGGACTGAGGGTGGTTTGGATAAGGACAGACTCACATTTGTTAGTACATGTGTTCCAAGATGGCGTGAGTGTGCCAGGGGCCCAGTATCAGGATTATCGTGATAGAGCTAATTTCTTTACTGACCAGATTCAACATGGAAACTTCTCCCTCCTGTTGAACAATGTGACAGCTGAAGATAAAGCTTTTTACAGATGTAAAGTTTACAATGAACATGACTCTGGTGAAACTTTGGTCGAAATAAAATCTGTTGGTGAGTGAAAATCCCGCCACATGAAGCTCTTTAAAAACACTTTACAATTTAATTAGATTTTATGATGTATCATTTTAAATGTGTATTTTTTCAGAGCGTTTGATAGTATCAGGATCAGATCACTCCATATCTGCATATGTGGGTAATGATGTCACTCTGAACTGCTCTGTGGACTCTCACATCACACCTGAAGAGCTTGAAGAGGTTTCATGGAAGAAATCAGATACATATCAAGATATTCTGGTTCTGCTCTTCCAAAAAAGTAGAATTATAACACATTCATCTCATGAGCAATACAGAGACAGAGTTGAGTTCTTCACTGATGAAATCCCCAAAGGAAACTTCTCTCTCAGACTGAAGAGTGTCAGAACTGAAGACCAGGGCATTTACATGTGTCACGTAGAAGCTGGACATTTTTCAGGGAATACAACTGTGGAACTGGCACAACTGGGTGAGCACAAAAAAAAAGTCTGAGTCTAGATGAATACATTTTAAATTAGTTTAATGCAGGTTTTAACTTTGGGGACTGAAGTTGAAAAAAAATAATAAATGAATGTTAGATTTATATAGCGCTTTTCGGACACTACACTCAAAGCGCTTTACACAGTGAACGGGACTCTCCTTAACCTCCACCAGTGTGCAGCATCCACCTGGATAATGCGAAGGCAGTCATAGGACACCAGTACGCTCACCACACACCAGCTATTGGTGGAGAGGAGAGAGTAGAGTTATATAGCCAATAAATGGATGGGGATTATTAGCAGGACATGATTGAGAAGGGCCAATGGGGGGAATTTGGCCAGGACATCAGGCATACACTCCTACTCTTTTTTTGTTTACAAGAAGTGTTCTGGGATTTTTTAATGACTAGCATCAGGACCTCGGTTTAACATCTCGGTTCTTTTGTTTTACATTATTGTGTCACCGTCACTGTACTGGGGCATTGGGACCCATTGGGACCACAGGGTGAGCATCCCCTTCTGGTCTACCTAATACCTCTTCCGGCAGCAAACTTAGACCCCAGGAGGTCCCCCATCCAGGTACTGACTAGGCTCAACCCTGCTTAGCTTCAGTGAGCAACCAGTCTTGATCGACAGTGTGAAAAGGCTGCTGGTTAAATTAAAAATAAAAATAAAAATGGGGGAATTTGGCCAGGACATCAGGTTTACACCCCTACTCTTTACAAGAAGTGTTCTGGGATTTTTTTAATGGCCACAGAGAGTCAGGACCTTGGTTTAACGTCTCATCCAAAGGGAGGTGCTTTTTTTACAGTATAATGTCCCTGTCACTGTATTGGGGCACTAGGGCCCACACAGACCGCAAAGTGAGCACCCCCTACTGGTCTCTCTAATGCCTCTTCCAGCAGCAAATTTAGACTCCAGGAGGTCCCCCATCCAGGTTGAGATTTTGCATAAAAACATTGCAAGTGCTATAGTTAGATATACTGTAATTCCACCAAAGTCTGAATAAGGAAGAGCACTTGTCTTAATGCTGCTCCCGATCTGATCATCTGCATGTGTGTGATGCAATACAATTGAACGTGACAGGTTAACAACACGGAGACTGATATATATAAGGCACCGGTAATATTCCCAGTATGATTGTACACAGTGTGATTAGCTCAGCTTCATCCATCATGCATGTATACACCGGCTTAAGAACATAACTGGCCTCGGTGTGCATATGTTGATGAACAGTCTTTTTTTACACATAAAAAACATTAGTTACATGACAGTTATGGGCACTTCATTTAAAATCATGGAGAGGCAATATATGGGAGAATCACTCATCCACCGCTCCTTTTACCATGATGATTCAGATAGATCGCTAATTATGCTTTGTGACGGGTTTCAAGTGTATTTCATATATAGCCAACATTTGGCAAGCGATTATTTTGCCAAACTTTGCATGTTGAGTGGGTAGAATTCAATGAAGCTGTCAGCGGAGGACATGTGAGGCGTCTATTTCTCAAACTAGAGACTCTGATGTACTTCAGAGCCAGTTGTGCTTTGTCTTTGAAGACTGTAGTTACACCTTTCTATGAAATCTCCAGTTTTTTGGCAATCTCAAGCATTGTATCTCCTTCATTCCTCAAAACAATGATTGACTGATGAGTTTCTAGAGAAAGATTGTTTAGCACAGTGTGAAAAGCCCTTATGTTTCATGTGCTTATACTGTATGCATTAAAAATGCTGCACTTTTCAACTTACAAACCCAATGTCAAACCTATAAATCCAGTAGCCTAGAAAGTACATTTGCAACACAATATCCAGAAAGTTTTGCACAGCAATCTTGTCTATAGTGAGTAATGTGTGTGTGTCACAGGTTTCTCTGCTTTGCATGCATTGGTGTTGATTATCTGTATAGCTGCATCTGGATCTGCACTTCTGCTGTCTGTTCTATGGTATCTACAACACTACAGATCACAAAATACAAGTATGTTTGCATGGAAACTATTCCTATTTGCTTAGGTTGTTTGTTAGGTTGTGGCTTTGAGTAATATTCGTCAGTCTGAGTGATAAATACAAATAAATAAATCTAAAACATTGTGTGGATATTTCTCTCTAGATAAAGCCCTGTTTCTTCAGATGTTGGTAGTCTATGTACCAAACCTTATTATGTTCTTTGCCTTTTTATTCTGGGGCGTTATTGAAGGTGAGTGTAATTAGTATTATTTGTCTGCAAATCTATTCATTTAACAGTTGAGTTGCACTTGTGTGTTAGTGTGGTATAGATTGAGCATCATTGAAATTACTTTGTTCCAGGATTTCTGAATGAGACAGTTGCTTGTTGTGCTCATTATTTCCTGCGTCCCCTTCTGCTGTTATGGGCAGCGCCACATTCAGAGCATTTTCCTGGTTTGTTCACTTCAAAACATTTTACATTTACACATTATTGATCGGAGGAAGTGCTCAAATTAATTATAATGTTAAAGTTAGTTCCAAACTTTGCCTTTGCATGGTAAAGTTTCACAGCAAATTTCCCATAAGTTGAAAAAGAAACTACGCATTACCACTTTTTTTCAACGGGTTTTGGTAGTTCATTTACTGTTTTCTTTTCTGTTTTACAGGCGAACGTAAAATCACTATGCACTGCATTGTTCATCTACAATATTCCCTTTTTGCAAACGTTATTTATTCAGGTAGGCAAATATTAATACTCCACCCCTGATTGTTTCACGGTGATTGTAATGTTTAATGTGTGTGTGTTCATGTATTTCATGTCTTTTATTTTGAAAGTTTATTTCCTGTTTCATGTCATGTGATTCCTGTTTCCCTCCATGTTCATGTGTCTTATTTTTACTGGGTTAATATCAGTGCTGTCTGTTCATTGGTCATCTTTGTCATGTGTTCTCACATGTCTAGTATTTAAGCCCTCATGTTTTCAAGTGTCCCGTGTCAGGTATTGTGTTTGGCCAGGCCAAGCCAAGCCATATATTAATTGTTTATGTTTTGTTCACGTTTATAGTTAGGGTTTTGGATATCACTTATGCAAGTAAATTGCACTTGGGTTCTTCTTTCCATAGTCTCTTCATTTACCTCATCATTCAGCATCGTTACAGTGATATTATTTAAGCATAGTTTTTTCCCTCCCAATTTGGAATGCCCAATTCCCACTGCTTAGTAGTTCATCATGGTGGTGTGGTTACTCATCTCAATCCGAGTGGTGGAGGAAAAGTCTCAGTTCTCTCCGTTTCTGAGACAGTCAATCTTTGCATCTTGGAGGGGGGGGTTGACGGGACACCCGGAACAGAGAGGTGCGGTGACATTGGTGTGCACACATGTTAAGTCTCCTGTGTGTTCTGGTTGTACAGAGACAGTTCCCCCTCTAAAAACTAAATTGTGCCCAAGACAAAAAATGACCTAAGCGGTAGTTGCGAGTGGGGTGGCCAATGGGGTGGCTAGGCTTCGGGCCACGGTGGTCACGGTCACCCCCTAGCTCCGCCACTGATAACACCGCGGAGACTCACAGCATGTGGAGACTCATGCTACTCTCCACGATCCACACACAACTCACCACACGCACCATTGAGAGAACCACTAATCACCACCACGAGGAGGTTACCCTGTGACTCTACCCTTCCTAGCAACCGGGCCAATTTGGTTGCTTAGGAGACCTGGCTGGAGTCACTCAGCACACCCTGGATTCAAACTTGTGACTCCAGGGGTGATAGTCAGTGTCAGTACTCGCTGAGCTACCCAGACCCCCGGTTAAGCATTGTTAATTCAGAATTGTTTCATAATTTAAAAAGTACATTTAATCTTGTGTAACATTTAGTGCTCGTTTATCTTCCCTGAAATATCATTATTTTTTGTAGGACATTCTAGAAATGATATTGAGGTTGAATTAATGTTTGTTAATTGTGTAATTGTTTTCTCCCCCAGTTCTTTTTAGAGCTTTTTGGCAAAAAAGTGTGAATTATGCAGAATTTGACAGAGTCTTAATAACAATCCTCTTTGGAATAATGGTTCTGATATCCATCGTCAATATCGTTTTCTGTAAGTATTTCTTTAGGATTTGTTCCCCAAGTTGTCATGCATCAGTGACATACTTAGTAGGGTTAGTTACAGACAAATCAAGTGATTTTATTTAAACATTTATTACAGAAATCTCAGTGTCGTACAGTCTACATTTTGTCCTTTTGAATTCACTTTGAACACATTAACATTAATGTATTAATTTCATTCATACATTCACTTTTGCATCTCCACCAACACTATTTATTTACTTATACAGTACTGGCTGAACTCATTACAAATAAAGATGGACGCATGCGTGCTGTATTAGACTTCGTGTCTGACATTGGCCATGATGTTCTGCCTCCATTACAACTCATCTTCCTCTTCTACGCTTTTAAAGCTGCCAGTCACGGTGAGTGACCGTCTCTTATCCTTTAGGAACCATATATGTAGCATGAAACATGTTTAAGAGAAATGAGAACTGATGCAATACTGATTATGAAGTAAAACAAGTAAAAACCACTGGAGTCTAGGGCTGCAACTAACAATAATTTTGATAATCGATTAATCTATTGATTATTAGAACGATTATTCGACTATTCTGCGAATATTGCCACGATTGATCATTAGCTCTTAACCGATAATTCAGCTATGAACAGTCTCTCATCAGTTAATGACCTCAACTCTATAATTATAATTTGCAACCAATCTGAAAATACGTCATGATAAAGATAATTAATGCATTTTTGTCATGCTCAGCACTTTTTGTTGTGGGAGTTTTCCCACTCTTCTTGACGCTGACGAGATACAATTGGAACGATGCATGTGAGAAAAAGATGGAATGTAAGTATTTAATCGCTTGTATTTAATTTTTTTTAAGCTGCATAAATAATGGATAAATCAATGATTGTTCATACAGCTATGAATGTCTTTAAATATATTTATATTTGAAAGATTTACTGTTAAATAACATTAATTAAAGGGACAGTTCACCCACAAATGAAAATTCTCTTATTTACTCACCCTCATGCCATCCCAGATGTGTTTGACTTTCTTTCTTCTCCAGAACACAAATTAAGATTTTTAGAAGAATATTTCAGCTCTGTTGGTCCTCACAATGCAAGTGAATGGGTGCCAAAATGGAGGGAAGCAACGCACCAGAACTTGAACTTGCGCTTGATCTCGGCCCTCGTGAATTTTTAGTTGAAGTTTTAAATATTGGTTATTTCTTAAAAACACATAGCGTTTTGCTTCATAAGACATTAATTAATCCACTGGAGTCGAACAGATTACTTTTATGATGGCTGCATGTGCTTTTTGGAGCCTCAAAAAATGTGGCACCCATTCACTTGCATTGTGAGGACCGACAGAGCTGAAATATTCTCCTAAAAATCTTAATTTGTGTTCCGCTACAAAAAAAAAGAGTAATAACACATCTGGGATGGCATGAGGGTGAGTAAATGATGGGAGAATTTACATTTTTGGGTGTACCGTCCCTTTAATGTTCAGGGAAAATATTTCTACACTTCATATTTGAATGTCTTTGCCTAATATTTAGACTGATTTTGCCTTATACACTCCAAAAATATTGTAGCCTATTTTTAAGATTTACATGATTAGATTTGATTGAAACTGTGATGTGTAAAACTTTGAAATAGGCTACATATATATATATATATAGTTGAAGTCAGAAGTTTACACACACTTATGTTGAAGTCATTAAAACACATTTTCTCCACAGATTTAATATTAGCAAACTATAGTTTTGGCAAGTCGTTTAGGACATCTACTTTCTGCATGACATGAGTAATTTTTCCAACAATTGTTTCCAGACAGATTGATTCACTTTTAATTGACTGTATCACAAATCCAGTAGGTCAGAAGTTTACATTCACTAAGTTAACTGTGAAAACAATGTCAAGCCATTAGGCAATTAGCTGCTGATATGAGGTGTACTGAATTGGAGGTGTAACAGTGGATGTATTTTAAGGCCTACCTTCAAACTCAGTGCCTCTTTGCTTGACATCATGGGAAAATCAAAAGAAATCAGCCAAGACATCCACAAGTCTGGTTCATCCTTGGGAGCAATTTCCAAACACCCAAAGGTGCCACGTTCATCTGTACAATAAATAGTATGCAACTCTAAACACTATGGGACCACACAGCATCACACCGCTCAGGAAGGAGACACATTCTGTCTCCTGAATATGAACGTAGTTTGGTGTGAAAAGTGCAAATCAATCCCAGAACAACAGCAAAGGACCTTGTGAGGATGCTGGAGGAAACAGGTAGACGAGTATCTAGATCCACAGTAAAACGAGTCCTATATGGACATAACCTGAAAGGCTGCTCAGCAAGGAAGAAGCCGCTGCTCCAAAACCGCCATAAAAAAGCCAGACTACAGTTTGCATGTGCACATGGGGACAAAGATCTTACTTTGGAGAAACGTCCTCTGGTCTGATGAAACAAAAATGGATGTTTGGCCATAATGACCATCGTTATGTTTGGAGGAAAAAGGGTGAAGAACAGCATCCCAACCGTGAAGCATGGGGTTGGCAGCATCATGTTGTGGGGGTGCAGCATCATATTGTGGGGGTGTTTTGCTGCAGGAGGGACTGGTGCACTTCACAAAGTAGATGGCATCATGAGGAAGGAAAATTATGTGGATATATTGAAGCAACATCTCAGACATCAGACAGGAAGTTAAAGCTCGGTCACAAATGGGTCTTCCAAATGGACAATGACCCCAAGCATACATGCAGAGTTGTGGCATAATGGCTTAAGGACAATAAAGTCAAGATATGAGCGCAGCATCACAAATCCCTGACCTCAATCCTATAGTAAATTTGTGTGCAGAACTGAAAAAGCGTGTGCGATCAAGGATGCCTACAAACCTGACTCAGTTACACCAGTTCTGTCTGGAGGAATGGGACAAAATTCCAGAAACTGATTGTGAGAAGCTTGTGGAAGAATCCCAAAATATTCAACCCAAGTTAAACAATTTAAAGGCAATGCTACCAAATACTAACAAAGTGTGTGTAAACTTCTGACCCGCTGGGAATGTGATGAAAGATATAAAAGCTGAAATAAATCATTCTCTCTACTATTAATCTGACATTTCACATCCTTAAAATAAAGTACTGATCCGAACTGACCCAAGACAGGGAATGTTTTCTACGATTGAATGTCAGGAATTGTGGAAAACTGGAGTTTAAATGTATTTAATGTATATATATATATTGAGTGTATTATAAAAAAAATAACCCCCTTAATGTTACTTTATTAAATGATTTTCACACTCTTTTTCAGGTTTACAGTCAGTCAGAAGATTGGCGTGGTTAATTTTCATGATAGTGGTGAATGTTATCATGGTATATTCTTACCTTATGGCACTGGAGAAAGAGAAAGGTATAATAATGTTTCTTATAATAGCATAAAATAAAATATGAATATGAAAAGTTAGTTAAAAAGTCCATTTGTTTGGCTACTCCATTGTAAATTAATTTTTGTAGGAAAAAAAATAAAAATTTTAATGAAAATGTTTCCACTAATTTGCGGATTTTTATTGTCTTTGTAGATTGTGCTGGATGGGCCTGCGTAGCGGCATTTTTACAAGTTCTCTGGGGAATTGTCGTTCTGAAACACTCATTTGATGATCTGGGTACAGTATTCATTATTCGCTTTTAATAATTATCTATGAGTCAGTTATTCTTCACTACATGAATCTCTACAACATTTCATATACTTTGCAATAATGTCCTGTCCACAAGAGTAGCACAGGACATATTGCCTGTTTTCACAAAATTATTTTCTGAGATGTTGAGTTATGGTGCTATCAGATACTTTTAGGTTAGTTTTATAGCTTTTATTTACTCTGTTACCGTTGTTTGATTTGTCCAAATGTCATCTTATAACTTAATAGGCCTTTTCCTGTGTGCTTAAGAAACAATTGTAGACGCCATATGAGAGAAATCAATGCTAAAGTATAGAAAGATTGGTTAACTTTAATGATACATCATGAAAAGAAACAAAGTGTTTTATTTGCATTTAGACAATTATACATTTTTAGGAATTAAAAATTCCCAATGCTTTCTCTGAGTCCTTGTGGTGGCGTAGTGACTCCCCTCAATCCGGGTGGTGGAGGACAAAACTCAGTTGCCTCCGTGTCTGAGAGCGCCAATCCATCTTATCTTATCAGCGCGTTACCACGGAGACATAGCGCGTGTGGAGGCTTCACGCTATTCTCCGCAGCATCCACTCACAACTCACCACACGCCCCACCAAGAGCGAGAACCACATTATAGCAACCACAAGGAGGTTACCCCATGTGACTCTACCCACCCTAGCAACCGGGACAATTTGGTTGCTTAGGAGACCTGACTGGAGTCACTGGATTCAATCTCGCGACTCCAGGGGTGCTAGTCAGTGTCAATTCTCGCTGAGATACCCAGGAACCCGTTAATATATATTCTTATACATTTGAAGAAAAAGCAAACAACATTTTTGATGATCTAAGACTTCATAAAATCTACCACATGTGGAAAGAGTACCAAATGAAACACTGTTCATAGATTAATATTTTTCATATGTTCAGGAAAAATGTTTAATCTGCCTTACAGATCTTCCTTTCAGACCTGTTGTGTACCTTTTTGGATCAGTTGGGGTTGTTTTAGTGAACTCCGTTGCACTGATGGCAGAACTGATCCTGAAAACGGGTGAGTAAACCAACTTTTAACATCATACAGGTACCATTACAGAGACAGTACACATATACATTATCACAGCAGTGCATGTGATTCCTCATGAAAACTGATGAAATGTACCACTTTCGTGATGTACCGTTTATTTGATTGATCATTTCTGTAAACACAATCGTTCTCACTGTAATATATTAATTCCACAGTTAATGGTGAGCGTGCAGTGGGGGATCTGAGAACTGTTGTCTTTCCATCTGAATGCATCTTCACCTCTTCTGTGCTGTTGTTAGTCATATTAGAGCCTTGTGAGTATAAACTAGACTTAAACCATCAGTTAAATAACATTTACATCTTATGGTTAGACCGTATTTTAAGTATTCACGATCAGATGAGGTTTTATTTTAGACAACATTTTCTCAACTACTTTCTAGCCATTTGTTGGTTGATTTCGCCAAAGAGTGTAAAGACTGGCTTTGTTTTGCTATTCAAATATTGCTGTCTTTGTTTGAATGGCCGGACCAGGCCGACACAACAACTTTGGCTCAACCAGTGGAAGATAGGGGGATTGTTTGGGAAAGCTGTTTGAAAACAGTCATTAGATGATACATATATGATATACTTAAAGAGACATTTTTGGGGGGGTCTGGGTATCTCAGCGAGTATTGACGCTGATTATCACACCTGGAGTCGTGAGTATGAATCCAGGGCGTGCTGAGTGAATCCAGTCAGGTCTCCTAAGCAACCAAATTGGCCCGGTTGCTAGGGAGGGTAGAGTCACATGGGGTAACCTCCTCGTGGTCGCCATAAAGTGGTTCTCGCTCTCGGTGGGGCACGTGGTGAGTTGAGGGTGGATGCCGCAGAGAATAGCGTGAAGCCTTCACACGCGCATTGTCTCCACGGTAACACGCTCAACATGTCACATGATAAGATGCGCAGATTGACGTCTCAGACACGGAGGCAACTGAGATTCGTCCTCTGCCACCCGGATTGAGGTGAGTCACTACGCCACCATGAGGACTTTGAGCGCATTGGGAATTGGGCTTTCCAACATTCCAAATTGGGAAGAAAAGGGGAGAAAAAAATAAAAAAAATCTATTTTTTGAAGGTCAGTGTGATAGGGCTTTTTTTTGCAAAATCCAGTTTGATCATAGTACAGCTGAAATTGATAGATCAATTCCTAAATGACTCACTAAATATATTTTCTCCCGCTGCTCTTCACACACAGTCATTAAATGCAATCAGCAGGGTTGTCAGGTGAGTAATATATATCTATATATTGCATTGCATTGATTTGAGAATGACCAGCGACACTTTTTAATCAGGCATTTACCAGTCTTTCTTATGCCCAACACAGAATTCAGCAGAGTCTAATCAAGCCAGCAGATCGCACCAGAACCATTGCTCTCAGGTGAATATCTCCCGCGAGGTTGGAATGATTTGATGCGAAACAAATAGAGCTGTTCAGTCCTGCCGTCAATTTGTAGGCCAACCCAGAATCATTTCCAATGGGTATTATACACAGTATATTAAGAGACTTTAATTTTTTGTTCAGTAAATTACACAGTGATAACACAAATGTCAAAAAGTTGCTCAATAATATATGTAGTTATCAACTTATGTGTTTTAATTACATTTGAGATATGAGGGGTGTCAAAAGTACCTTCAAGTCAATACTATAATTTAAAACAAAGATGTAACGATACAAGTTTCTACAGTCCCTGTGCGCTGACAGACACATGACGGGCGTTCAAATGCTCACACTTATTTAAACACGTTCAGTGACTCTTTTACATCTAAATGGACAATTAATCAAATAAAAACTTGTGATTTGTCCTAGTGTAATAAGTAAACTACAAAAGACTGTGATTTCAGTAAGTAAATATACAATCTGCATGTGCTGCATGCTTCAAAGTGCTTGTGTGAAGCCGCTCGTATGCCCAAAACACCACATTTTATGAGCATTACCCGTTGTGCTCATTGAAGTAGATGACAGAAGAGAGTGCATATTCACTGTGACGCCCGCAGCACACGCAGACTATATATTTATGCCATGAAATCGTAGAATTTTATGCTTCAATATTCACACTGGATCATATAACCAACGTCTTATCAATAGGTGTAAAACTACAGTGAAAAACACATAATGGAAAAGCCTTCACGTCAAAATAAAAGCTTGATGCATGAAATTGAAGTAATTGCAACAGACATCTACTGTATAACTACTGCAGAGTTTAATTAAATATTCACTGTAATAATAATAATCATTATTATTATATTTAAGCAATATCTCAAAATCTGGTCCAGTACTTACTGAATAGAAGTTTTCATCAATTATTTAATTTGTAATGTGATGCTTTGTTGCGCAGCACTTTATTTGACATTTGAGGTACAAGTTTTCTGATTTTAAACCACAAGCTAGTTTAACCTTGCAAACTGTATTTCCTGCAGTTGTGTCTACCTTATATATTTTCTACCCATGTTATCCACTGAAGCTAAGATGGGGAAATATAAGGTTGCTGCTGGAAGAGGTATTAGAGGTCATTCACTGTGCCGGCCTTACCTATTAAGTGACATGCGGCTGCATAAGGCCCCTGTGGCCTCCAGGGGCCCCCCTACCATGGCTTCACTATAGACAAATAATAATTTGCAATAAGTGTGAATAGCACTAAACTATTAAGAAATATTACATTCGCTCTGAAGAAAAGATATGTAGAGTTAAGTATGTGAATTTGACAATCTCCAGCCTGAGATCTGATGTGGCGACATTAGTTAAACATATAAAATTAAGTACTTCTGTCATAATAGCTGTGCTGATATAATAGTTTTTTAAGCTTTATGCTTATGCTTTATGCCTATATTGCGCAATATAAACTTGATGAGTTTTAATGCTGCGTGTGTTTGGATAGGTGTATTGTAGGTAGGTGGGACCCATTTATTTAAATCTGCCTAGGGCCCACAAAATGCTTGGGCCGGCCCTTGCCACTCACACCAAACTCGTACTTGCACTTAAAAGCTCTGTCACATTTACCTTTGCCCTTCAGTCCTTTGTGAAGATTCCCACTCACAAATAAGACCAATGTTGTGTTTTTGATCATGCTGTGAGGATCTTTAATGAAGCACTGGTGTGTTGAAAAGTAGTTGTCCTATTTTCATATACATTTTTATGAATTCATTTCGATATCAGTTAGCATTGTCAAAACATTCAAGGAGTGTGTTCAATAGCATATTATGTAAGTTTTTCAGGACAGGTACACACTGAAATTTTGGTACTGTGACACCCCTACGAGTTGACCGTGTGGAATTTATGTTCCAAGACAAAATGTGAAATTCTCCAAGTTATTTTGACCATGGACCTTATTTGAATAAATAAAAAAACCTATAGGAAACTCCAGTGGGATCCAAAAATACAAATCCTCTTCCAGGTTTTAAGACTACAAACTGAACAGCTCTATTTACTTGATATTAAAACTAATATACTAAAGCAGAAGATTTCATATGGCAGTTTTAATTATGTCTCAAACTCAGGGTAATGCTGCTGCATCGGATGAAACTCCATCCACTGGATCACATCAGAACCAGATCTCTGTTGAACTTCATGAACTGAGACCTCTGCTAAGGACTGGGAGAAGTGAAGAGACAGAGGAAACTGATTCACTGGTAGCGCAAACATCATCAGCATTGACAGGAAATACTTTGGGCTGAATTTTTACCCCACTTTGACTGTTTGCTCCTTAAACATTTACAGTCCAGTGATCAAACTGAGAGTGCAGTTTTATTTGCATTTTACGACCGGTGCAGCAACATTTATTTAGACCATAAAGTCGTTCAACTCTTTGATTGTGCGCTGTGGTTTTCTGTTGCTTACAAGAAACATCAAATTGCAAACCCTCCAAAAGTGGGACGAATTCGTTTGAACCATGGAGCACACTGCATTTCACACAAATACCACAATTTGTTTTACAGAAACCAGTTATATTAAACCATTATACAGGGACGGATTACTGACCGGGCCAATGGGGCTTTATCACGCCTGGGCTTTAAGGTTGCGCGACCTAGACTGGTGATCCCATCACTCGATAAACCTTTTTAGGCATGAACTACGAACTACGAGATAATTGGCCCCAGGGTCTTTCAAATTCATAATCCGTCCCTGCCATGATAACAAGGTGCCATATATGTTTGATTTGTTACAGTACCATGGTCTTATCTCAAATACCTCACTTAAACTCTTGATGTTATGCAAGAACATTTCAGCAATGTCATTTTTCATAAGGGTAACTATAAAGCAGAATAAAGGGCCATAAAGTCTGTGACCTCAGTGAATTATGGTCCAAGCTACCAGTTTTTGTCCTGTGTAAAATACTAAATGTTCTGTGTAAAATCTTAAATGTGTAATAATCTCTGTTTGTTGGAAAAATGTGAATATTTTTTACAATATGATTATTTTTTACAATTATTGCTCCCTTGCACCCATCGGTGCTCTCAAATCAGGTGCTGGTGTCGCCGTTTGTAGAACCGCTTTCTGTGTGTCTGTCGCTGAATATCTATAAATGTCTGTTTACACTAAAATCTAAACAGTCAACTTTTTCAATTGCATGTTTTTATATTGGGGCTGTGACAATGTTTTTATGTAAAAGTACATATATTTATATATTTATGGTATTGTCACGGTGGGTGTACGGGGAAAATTAAAAAACGAATGTCAGAAAGAAAGCCAAGCCCTGTTTTGTTTTTTTTTAAACATTTTTATTAGTCATATTTACTCATTTATCCTCCATATACACTCACCGAGCACTTTATTAGGAACACCTGAACACCTACTTATTCGTGCAATTATCTAATCAGCCAATCGTGTGGCAGCAGTGCAATGCAGATACTGGTCAGGAGCGTCAGTTAATATTCACATCAACCATCAGAATGGGGAACAAATGTGATCTCAGTGATTTGGAGAGTGGCTTGATTGTTGGTGCCAGACGGGCTGGTTTGAGTATTCTGTAACTTCTGATCTCCCGGGATTTTCACACACAACAGTCTCTAGAATTTACTCCAAAAACAAAAACATCCAGGATGGAAACGCCTTGTTGATGAGAGAGGTCAACGGAGAATGGCCAGACTGGTTCCAGCTGACAGAAAGGCTATGGTAACTCAGATATCCGCTCTGTACAGTTGTAGTGAGCAGAACATCATCTCTGAATGCACAACATTGAGGTGGATGTGTTACAACAGCAGAAGACCACATCAGGCACATTATTAGGACCATAGTGTTCCTAATAAAGTGCTCAGTGAGAGTGGTCTTCTTTGCCAAATATACATTTTTGTTTACATATTGTTCCTAACATTTATATTGCATTTGTGCTGATTATTTCTAACTAATATTCCTATATTGCAACAAGCATAATGCTGCACAAAGGGGGTTCATTAATTTCTTCACGGAGAGTTCGTCTCTGCTAGAGACATCTCGGAATGACTTCAGGTGGCTGTTTTGAAATTTGACTTGAAGAAATGCAAATGTTGTTTATCTCAACACAAAACACTTTCACTTTACTATTTGTACAACCATCAGTGCAGCCTAGCACGCATTAGAGGCACTCATATGAAAGCTTTGATCCAAGGCAACAGATTCATTGCTGCAGTTCTGAGGGAGTAGATTACAGAATAACAAGGCCCCTGATCCATCTGCTGGAGAGATATCTTCAAGCAGCACACATTTCTGCTCCTGGCTGGCTCGCCAATTGTTAGTTTCCAATGAACAGATTCAATGAATGGTGCCATTTCTTCTTTATCTTCTTAGCTCATGTCACCCTGACCTATTACAAACCTAGTTTGCTCAGCTGAAGGTTTTGCCCTTATGGTGCGTCCCAAACTGCACATTTCTGTACTATGGTAGCTTTTGTAGTGCAAGTACTATTGTAGTATATTAGCACTGAAAATGCATCATTAAGAGTTCCTTTTGTTGCGTTACTACGCTGAAAATTCACACACTATAGTGCATCATTTATGAAACCGCTTAACTGTAATTTCTTGACACTGCTTCCCGCTACGATTTCTACCCTGGTGTTATTGAAGGCCCACCTCCGACTTGGGGAAATGACCAATCATAGTTCAGAATTTGGAGTGACATCCGGCCACCTATCTGGACACGCCCCTGGTTTACGTCAAGAGTTTATAAAGTAATGTCAAATACAACAGATAGAAAATGTGGTGAAACATATTTGTAAATATGATCATATTTGCGGACATACTGAATCTATATTCTCTTTATCATTACATTTTTTCCATTTATTGAAATTGCATCACATCACAATGACCAAGGTTTGGACCTCTGGTTCATCAGAGTGCAGTTGTACAGTGTTCAGGCCAGTCTTTTCTCATCTCTGTGTTCATGTAGTAATACATCCATGTGATGAATGGAAACACAGTGACTCCCACAGCAGTGCACAGCCTGAAAGAGCCAACAGCACTCCTACAGGAGACAACACGGAGATTCATGCTGAGAACATGCATGAAATATATTCTACACTGCATGTGCTTCAATGATCAGCTTTATAAATGAAAGGAGAGAGTTTAAATAGAGTGTAATTTACATCATCTATGGATGTCAAACATACAGTGTGCTGATCTATAGCAGGTTTACCTTCCTGAATGTCTACACAGCAGCAGCCAGAGCACTGTGAGCAGGAGTCCAGAACATTCCCTGAGAGCAAAGATTTTCATATTTTATTCTATTGATGTCATTTAATGCATGCCTCAATGATATCATAACTCCTCTGAATTGTTGTTACCTTCCTTCCTCTTGTTGGAAAATGTCAGTAATTCCCACTTTATAAAGATTCCAGCCCAGTATGAACACAAAAGCAGTGGATACAAGAACATAAAGATCAGCGATTCTCCTCCAAAATAATGTCTCTGGAAACATTAGAACAGACAAGTGAATGAGAAGACCACAACACCAGGTCCCCATTGACGATCACTATACAGCATTAGGTAAGTTACTCTAAAAAAGTAATTAATTACTAACTACTAATTACATCTTCTACAGTGTACTAATTACTCTGTCTGAAAAGTAATTGCATTACTTATTACTTTCTAAAACCCAGATCAACCTCGACCAGATGAAAAATACAAGGATAGACATGAAACTGTTCCTTTAATTCTTTCAAATAAATCAAATTAATTATTCATGAACTGGCCGATGAATTTAAAGGGGCAGTGTTAAATTAGAAAACATACATTTTTTACATTAGATATTACATTTACATCTTACATTTCATTTACATTACACTGCGACTTACAGTGTCATTGTTACAGGGACAATCCCCCCCCCGGAGCAACCTGGAATTAAGTGTCTTATTCAAGGACACAACGTTGGTGGTTGAGGGGGTCGAACCAGCAACCTTCTGCTTACCGGTTCTGTGCTTAAGCCCACTACACCACCACCACTTTTAAATTCACTATTGTTTCAAACTGATTTGTTCTATAGTCTACACAGTATTTAACTAAATTAAATCAGAAGTAACTGTAAATTAAATGACTGAAAATTTTGAAGTAATCTCTTGCTTCTTTCAATGAAAAAGTAACTTACAGTAATGAATTACACCCAACACTGCCTTTATATGAAACAAAGCTGCATGAACATTCTGCTAAACATCACCTTTTGTGTTCCACAGTGGAAAGAAAGTAATACATGTTTGTAGCGACATGAGGGTGAGTAAATGATGACAGAATTCCTTTAACACTGACAGACGAAAGTGGCAGTATTTCTAATTTACTCCACCAGATGGCAGCAGCAATTCAGGGGGGAAAAAAAACTTACTTCTTACCTGTGATTTGTTGTTGACAGCAAATCAGAAAGCACAATCCAGCTGGAATCGCATAAGCAACCTGCATAATTAACACACACACCTGAGAGTGCATTTACATTTTACAAAAGAGGAAATTATTCTCATTTAAGGTGAAAGTGACGTTTTACCATCCACAAAACAGCATCTGGATCATTTATCTGAAACATAATGAGAGTTAGTACATACCAGCGATGATCAACTTCAAGTGTAATAATCATGGTTCATTTTTGCAGTTTATCTGTAGATAAAAACGACATTTACTTGCACGTAAGATGCCAGCGAGAAAAACACTGACATTAATAAATTACAAACTCTCCAGATGATCTGAGAAAACCCGTCGCTGTTCTTATTCGTCATTTGGCCCATTTTGCATTTATTATAATATCTGAATCGCAATAATCATGCTCAATCTAAACAAACTGAACTTTATCACTGTGTAGCTTCCAGGATATGACGCATTGCTGCACTGAAGCATTGTGGGAAATGTAGTTCCAATTCACTTCCGAGCGCGTTCTCAGGGACCGCAAAAAAATGCAAAACGCGACCAACGGTGGATAATTCTGAAGTTTCATTTAAAATAATGCAAAGACTACATCCAATAAAACGTGCAGGAGCGTTTTAAATTGAATGAGGATTACTCTTGCAAATTCTGTAAAACATGATGCACACATACATACAAAAATATATATTTTATTGATATGGAAAGCTAATAAATAAATACTGATTTATGGTTGGGTGGAACTGACATAATAATATACTTCAATGACCATGGGATAGATCAAGATAAAGCATGTACAATTGTTGATATTAATTCATAAAATGAAATGGTCTGGCTCCAAACCACTTGATTAATGATTTCCTAACTGTTTGGTAAATATTTTAAGGTTTAAAAAGGTTATTAGAGCCTTTTAAAATTGTGGCACCCTTCTCCTCTTTGTATTATTTTATTTTATTGTCCTCTGACAACTGTTAATTGTTTTATTATCTTTACATTTAAATGAAGGTTTCTCTTTTTATTGATTGTTTTTGTCAATCAATCAATAAACAAAATACAAATAAACAAATAACGGTGGTCCAATAAATAAAGTGCATCAGTGCCCGCCCACTGTTTCAGTGCATAGTGTTGCGGAAGTATTTTTCCCATTCTCATAAAATCGTAAAGCATGAAACAAACCAACCAGCTCTGGGGTAAATCACAGCGTTACAAAATATAATTTGAAGCAAAAAAAAAAAAAAAAGTTATAATATATATATATATATATATATATATATATATATATATATATATTATAACTTTTTTTTTTTTTTTTGCTTCAAATTACATATAATATAATTTGAAGCAAAAAAAAAAAAAAAAGTTATAATATATATATATATATATATATATATATATATATATTATAACTTTTTTTTTTTTTTTTTTGCTTCAAATTATATTATATGTGATAAAAAATATATATATATATATATGTGGCAGCGGGGGCGTGGTCAAGCGTCCGTCCGGTGGAGAAAGTGGTAAGGGCGCTTGCACCTGAGCCAAATTATGTCTAACACCTGTCTCTAATTCCAGTAAGCATGGGGAGAGCGGCATAAGACTCAAAGCTGTTTTACATTCAGTTATTGAACACAATCTGGATTCATGAGGAATAGGCATATTACAAACAACATTAGATTAGTTTTAGATATTTGGGATGAATTTAATGTAGATAATGGGTTTGCTCCGTAGAACGTCAGTTTATTTTTGAGTCACTTTCAAAATTTGGTTTTGGAAATTTCTTCACTAGGGCAATTAAAACCCTTTATAAGAACAGAAACAGTTCAATTAAATTGTTATTTGGCACATGTAGTTTGTTTAATTTATCTAGAGGGATTAGGCAGGGTTGCCCTGTCTCTCCATATTTATTTTTGATAATAATTCAACGCCTTGCTAATCATATTAAAGCCAGTACGGTTAAAGGTATGACTATTGCTGATAGAGAGTTATAACACAATGAGCAGAGGACACCACCCTCTTTCTCCAAAATGATAACCAAATACTCATCGCAATTAAAGCAATAGAAGAGTTTTCTAAAGCATCTGGTGTTTATGAATGTAAAGAAGTGTGAACAAAAGACTCGGAGGAAGTTTAATCAATGGTTTTTAAGAGAGGGAGAGTTTTGATTTCTAAAGCAGATATCCCGGTTAACTTATACAGCTGTGGCTCTTCAGGTTGATGATAAGATATTGAAGGAGATTGATAAGATGCTCTTTGATTTTGATTGGAAAATTAGGATAAATTATATAAGAAAAACAATTGTAATGAACTCATATGAAAATGGTGGTCTTAATTTCCTGAACTTCGCTACTTTAAACAATACAATTAAAATCAACTGGATTAAACAAATAGTTAAGTATCCAGTATCTTTTTGGAATATTATTCCCCTCCATTTTTTATCTAGTTTGGGTGGCATAAATTTCTTCCTTGTTTGCAATTTTGATATGAACAAAATACCTGTGAAACTTTCTGCATTTCATATAGTCAACTTAACTTGAGTTTAATTTACAAACACAACTTTTCACCTCACCAGTACTTTATCTGGAATAATAAGGAGGTTCTTTTTAAAAGTCTATTTTCTTTGAAAAATGGTTTTGAAATAATATTGTTTTGGTGGACCAATTATTTAACACAGATGGCCTTCTTTTTACTTAGAAGGAATTCATGGCAAAATATAATATTCCCATACCACAAAGGGAATTTGCAACTATCTTTGGTGCGATTTCTTCTAAAATAAGCATGTTTGAACAGCAATTACCAGCAACTCCCACCCCTCTCACCAAATAACTCCCTTGCTGGTAAAATATATTTCTCCTGTCATTACAATAATTATAACAGATCGATAGGAGCCCTTTTCCAGCAGAATGTTGTTTCGAGACCAAATGTAATTGCATATTGGAGTTTGTGAGTGATGTTGACTGGAAAAAAGTCTGTCTTCTGCCCAATCGCTATCTCTTAACAAACAAGATTAAAAGAAGTGTCTTTTAAACTCCTTAATAACAGGATATGCCCTGTTAAACATTATTTAACCAAGTTTAAAAAATATATATAGATGAAAGTTGTAGCTTTTGCCAGCAGAAGCCAGAGACAGCTGTTCATTTATTTTGGCAAATGCCCTTATGTGTTATTTTTTTGGGGGAAATGTACTTGATTTTATTGTTGGAACGTTGATGAAAATTTTACAGTGGAAAGATGTTCTTTTAGGTATTATTGTAAACTCCAAAGATAAACACACCCACACTTATTTTACAAATGTTTTTATTTTAATTTAGCCCTTTTTTATAGTATTTAAAAATGAAGTGAAGCATTATATATAATATATTAGTAGTTTGAGTGTGAATGGAGGCCGACTCGTTTGCGTGATGGGAGTGGGTGATCGCTTCCGGGTTTGTTTGGCGGGCTTTCTGGTCCGCGGTTCTCTGATTGGTGGATCTTTCTCTGCTGTACTATGGGTAATGTAGTTGATCGCCAGTAACTCCGCTATTAAATAGGTTTTTAAACAAAGAAGTTTAACCAATGCGGAATAATGGCTTCAACAGAAGCATATGCAATCGACGAAAAACCTCTGAGCTCACGGTAAGTCTGTCTTTAAAGGTTTATAATTCATCGTTAAAAATCAATCCGTCTATTGAAAAATAAATACATCGTTTTTACGGTATACTTACAAGGAGACTTTGAATGGATATCTATGCAGCAGATGCTTCATTACGCTGAATAAAGTGCTTTTGTGAGGAAACACCTCATAAATTAATGAATTCCCCGCCTGCCCTTTGATCTTCAACATGTTTCACTATAAGCATCCTTTTGAAGTTAACTATATGCTGAGTTTACTACGATAAAATTGCTATTTTATAAGAGGAGACACTGACAATTGCGCGACAGGGATGTGTCGGTTTACGGCTATCTCCATTCATTTGTATGGTATCCGCAAACGGTGATGTACTGTCGTAACACGGTAGTTGAGTGTGTTTGTAAACACGCCGATGTTGTTGTGATCTAGAAAGCAACCAGAATTCACGCGACAACATATGGGAAGGTACTTATGCATTTTGTTTTTCACTCAGAAACGAAATGATGGTTAAAATAAATACATTTAAAGGGCGAAGTTAAATATTGACGCCAAAGTGCAGATGTTGCTCACCAAGTTTTCTATGGCATTACATTGCCTTTGTATATGAAGCTGCTCTTCTTAGATTTAGTAGATTTGAAAAAAGACGAATGACTAATTCCCTTCCATTATTTTCTGTGACATTACAGCATGTCTCTTGAAACAGCCACAGAGAGCAAAACTGGTAGGTTGTTTCATTCATTCATTTACTTGTTGCACACAAATCTGAATTAATTCTTGTCTCTACATTGAGCATGCATTTACAAAAAAGTAGGAAATAGCAAGAAATTATTGTATATATTATATCTTAATTGGTTTATTGCACAAAATGTACACATTCTATTAGTGTGTGCAACCAAAAAAAAAAAAAAAGAATCATCCTCACACTTTAAACTGCTTTTATTTTCAGCAAGCTTAAAATGTGTAAATATTATATGAACCATTAAAAGATTCAACAACTAAGACATAAACTGAACAAGTTTAACAGACGTGTGACTAATATAAATGGAATAATGTGTCCCTGAACAAATCAAAAGTAGCAGTCAGTAGCTGGTGTGGCACCAGCTGGATTAAATACTGCAGTGCATCCCCTCCTCATGGACTGCACCAGATTTGCCAGTTCTTGCTGTGAGATATTCCCCCAATCTTCCACCAAGGCACTTGCAAGTTCTTGGACATTTCTGGGGGGAATGGCCCTAGACGTTACCCTCCGATCCAACAGATCCCTGACATACACAGAACAAGCAGTATGGCTGGTGGCATTGTCATGTTGGAGGATCATGTCAGGATGAGCCTGCAGGAAGGGTAGCACATGAGGGAGGAGGATGTCTTCCCTTTAACGCACAGTGTTGAGATTGCCTGCAATGACATCAAGATCAGTCCGATGATGCTGTGACTCACCGCCCCAACCTCCCTGCTCCAGAGTACAGGCCACAGTAAATGGTAAATTTAAGTCTGCACTTATATAGCACTTTTTTAACCTTAGAGGTTACCAAAGTGCTTTACACCGTGTCCCAATCACCCATTCACACTCATACACCAATGACGGCAGAGCTGCTATTCAAGGTGCTAGCCTGCCATTGGGAGCAACTTGGGGTTCAGTGTCTTGCCCAAGCACACTTCGGCATGTGGAGTCATGTGGCCCGGGAATCAAACCACCAACCCTGCGATTAGTGTCTGACCCGCTCTATCACCTGAGCCACATGACTCATCAGTGAAGAGCACTTTTTGCCAGTCCTATTTGGTCCAGCAAAGGTGGGTTTGTGCCCATAGGTGACACTGTTGCTGGTGATGTCTAGTAAGGACCTGCTTTACAACAGGCCTCCAAGCCCTCAGTCCAGCCTCTCTCAGCCTACTGCGGACAGTCTGAGTACTGATGGAGGGATTGTTCCTGGTGTAACTCGGGCAGTTGTTGTTGCATCCTGTACCTGTCCCGCAGGTGTGACGTTCGGATGTACCAATCCTGTGCAGGCGTTGTCACACGTGTTCTGCCACTGCAAGGACGATCAGCTGTCCTTCCTGTCTCCCTGTAGGGCTGTCTTAGGCATCTCACACTACGGACATTGCAATTTATTGCCCTGGCCACATCTGCAGTCTTCATGCCTCCATGCGGCATGCTTAAGGCATGTTCACGCAGTTGAGCAGGGACCCTGGGCATCTTTCTTTTGGTGTCCTACGTTTTTATAACTTAGTTAAATTAATTGCCTACCGTCTGTAAGCTGTTAGTGTCTTAATGACCGTTCCACAAGTGCAAGTTAATTTATTCTTTATGGTTCACTGAACAAGCATGGAAAACATTGTATAAATCCTTTACAATAAAGATCTGTAAAGTTATTTGGATTTTTATAAATTTTTTAAAATACAATGTCCTGAAAAATTGACTTTTCTTTTTTTTTTTGCTGAGTTTATATTGCTCTTTATTAGGCGTGGGAATCGCAAGGTAACTGACGATATTATATCGATATTTAGCCCACGATGCAAAGTTTAGATCACAATATTTTATCATCGCATTTTCTTTGTTTTTGGTTTATTGCGATTTTCGAAACTACGATATATTGCGAAATTTCACTCAACGTTTCTCATTTGTCTTCTTTGGATTTCAGAGAACTGTTACCAAATGTATTGTTAAATTAATATAAAATCGCCAGTTTACGTAACAAGGTATCCATGTACAGTACAATGCAAAGCCATAAGCATATAAGTCCGGGTCCTTATTTCTGTGGTTAGGTCAATGTAGCTAGTCTTTCTAAAAATAGATGATAGTATTTATGACTACAATAGTAGCCTAAACACTTTAAAATCATTAATTATTACAACAGTTTCAATACACAAAGTACAATAGTTTTCACCTAAAAAGTTAACTATATGATACTAACCTTTTTGTTCAAATACCTCGTTAATTTTACTACTGTAAAATTGTAACACATTTTATTAATGGTGGGTGATTGTGTAAAGCATGATAACTGCACCTTCTAAGGGACTGATGTTGATTTCCTAGATCGATTTGGCAAAGAGAATAATGTTTCCGTCACCATAATGTGAAAAAATATTAATTATAATTTCGATACTTGGTCTGCAAATGTCGATACAATATCACAAGGAAAAATATCATGATGTATCTGTATTTTTTCCCATCTCTTCTCTTTATCCTTGTGACTTGTTTTTTTGTTTTCAAAGGGTCTGCTGACTCCCAGATCAATCCACACTCCAACACATCCTCTGCTACAGACACACAGATCACAAATGCTCCTACAGATACACAGAACAATAACACCACTACAGACACATGCACCTCCATCTTCAAGGAAGTGGAAAGTATCCTGCCCTTGTCATGTGGACACAAAAAACGAAGGTGTAGTTTCACCAAATAGATTGCATCGATCATTTCATGGACCGTTTTCATGGATGGTTTTTATATCCATTTTTATACATTGTCAATGGGGTCAAAGTTCAACCTCCCAAAAATCATCATAAAAATAATCCATACTGCATAAGTCTTCTGAAGTGATGCAATCGGTTTTGGGCAGGAGCAGACTAGGAATATGCATAACTAGCCATTTTCATAAATTTGGGTGTTTGGTGCGCTATGTTTAGGCCCATGTGATTTTGGCGAAATTGCAAGCACAACGCGTTAATGGACCGGGTCAAGTGCAAATCTAATTCTGCGGCTGTTCTTTGGTTATGTCTCAATTAATTCCCCGTCAAGCACCAGCGATATAAACAAAATGCCCAATTGGATGGATTGGATTTCTAAACGACATTTGAGTTCCAGTTATTATTCCCTGACATCTGAAATTTAAAGTAATGATTTGGACCGGACTAAAGATCTCCGTGTTTATTACAGAGGTGGGAGTGTCTGTTTTCTAGATGGGGGCGTTACAGAAGGTTGAACACATTCAATTAATTTAGGTGATAAAATTAACTTGTCTTTTAAATGTATCTGTTTAAATTTAAAATCACCAAAGATTTTGAATGTATTGATTTACATTTGTAAATTACTTATGATAAAAATCCAATTAAAATAAACTTTGACTTTATAGAAGTAGCTGCCTATAATAATAAACCCACTGAAAGGTAATCGTGTCTGTAAAGTAATATGAAATGATGTAGCTGAGCTGAGAGATGTTACCCAATGCTGATATTAAAGTAGCCAGTCTTGGCAGTTTCCGTGATTTTTGCTATCCTTGTTCATCTTATTTTCTTCATCTATATTGAAAGGTGTGCAGGATTCGGACGGGATTAAAATCACAAAGAACGTCTGAAACAGGAATTTCACTGAGCTCCTCAGGAAAAACTAGTCCCGTACGAATACGGCTAAAGACAGAACATTTGTTAGAAGCTAGTAGTAGTGGATAGTTCTGCGAGTATTGAGAGTATCGGGAAAATGCATCATATTTGTTCCCGGACAATGAAATACCCGACCGGTAGAGAATGCACAGATGACAGATTGGTTTCCAAAGAGAAGTTGCCCTTCACATCTGTTGTAAAACCATCTTTCAAAAAGTTGAACAACACACATTTTAATTGCACTTAATTTTTTTCCAGTTTAATTTGAATTGGTAGTAAAAATAAATAAAAATGGCTTCGTTGTGAAGGCTTAACGCTAAACCTGCTTAACGAAAATTACCCCATAGTACCACCTAGCATCCAACCAGCGGTAAAGCCAGTTTCCTGTGGAGTTTTGTTTTTTCTACGACCAACTGACCATCAAAACTTGGTCGGCCAAGACTCTAGTTTGATTGCCATGATTCAATCTCAAATTTAAAACTGAGCTCCCTCTTTGGGACATTTGTGTTTATTTGTCAGGTAATTGTCACTGGATTTCGAACTAAGCGATCGTTTTCACAATCGATCATTGCTGCCACGTCCGATTGCTCGTGCCCATCCCTAGTACATACACCCACAGATAGCGCAAACACTCCCACCCATACCCACTTGCACTGGCATGAAAACTGACCTTCGAATTAGCTCTCTCGCAAAAATGGCACAAGACAAACTGTTGCCACAAAGTTGCAAACACAAAAAGCCCGAGAATGTCATTGTATGGAGTAGCCATGATTTATCATCACTGAAATTAATGGAGTAACCAAACCTGGGGTGTCCACACTCATTTGACCATATATGTTCCTGTGGTGTATCTATGCTCATAATGGTGTAACTGTTTTATTTACCATGTGTCGTCTTGTATTTTTATAAAGATATCCAGTGACGGTTGAAGAGGTGAAGCGCAGGGTGGGGCCGCCAGAAAACATGTCTCTCAATTCTCTAGTGGCCTATTTACGGGTGGATAAAACAAAAAATGTCACCCTAAAACAGGATCTACAGGATGCTGGTATAGACCCAGCACCAAAAACGACAGTCACATCTCTTTGTTCCAGAGTCACTGAGGGTATAGTACACTTCAGCTCAAGTTTGTGTTACGTGCATGTGGAGTACTGTTTAGACGGGGATGACGTGTGAACACGGACGTTACAGCCGTTGACACCATGTTTGTCACTGTGAGGCAGGTGAAGCAGCAGACCTTACTCTAAGCATTGGGAAACTGGCAGTAAGCACAATTCCCTTTGATGACATCTCCATAGTAGCCCTAGATCATCAGTATCCAGATATTTCCATTGGGAGACTCTATGAATTCAGGTAAGATAGCACTGCCTGTCATGCTTTAACATTTGGCATTCCTCCATCTATAAAGTCTGATGTGCATCACCCATCTATGGACTGTATGCCTATGCTGCACGCTGAAAGCATTTTGACCTCATATTTATGCTCATGGACGCTTCTTTCCTCTTGTGTAATAGGGAGATGTTGCAGAGTCTAGTGACTGCTGTGAAGGCTCACAGTGGCGACTTCGACCTGGCCACCCATGGGATGGGATTCGGGTTGCTAGATGTGTACACCGGCATTCTCATGCAAGTAACTGAAAAGGAAATTGAGAACCGTAAAAAAAAGTAGAAAATGACGCTGTTAGTTCACTTTCGGACTGCTTTATTTAGTGTATTTTTTTTTTACGTTTTAGACACCCTTTATTATATTAGGTGTCTTTAACTTTTATGTACCTTAAGCATTTGCTGCAATGTACGTATTATGTACATTAGAGGTAGACCGATAAATCGTTTTTTGGAGCTAATGGTTATCGGTTAAATCTATGCAGATAATTGTGGATAGTTTTAGTTGTGATTTTAACCATTACGTGGGGATTTTCTGTATCATTGCCAATATTCATATTTCTATCCTCACTTCAAAACAGGTTTTATTTTGATTAGATAATCAAGTGTATTCAATTGAAGTGAGGGCATGGAAAGAAAAATGCGACTATATGGAAATGTGCCCTGTCAGCAAATACAGTACATTGTTTACAACTTCATATATTGCGAATCATAATAAACCTCATTGTTCATTAAACCTCATCTATTGAAATGTATAAAAACTTAACTGGGCAAATACTGCTTAAATATAGAGCATTGTAACAAGCCAACAAAAAGTCCCTTTTGTGTTTTGGGCTTGTTTATAGTTGTCACATTTTCTTATTACTATTGGGATTTTGGTGGAACAATAAACTGCATCTGGGATTTTACTCATTTTGGACTCTTGTAGTGTGGAAGTCAAGGTTGAATTTCCAACCGTAACCACTGAAGATTTAGAGGCGAATGTGCAAAGCAAAATATTACGGATTCACAGATTAAATATACGCTCAGTAAGTACTTTATTAGGAACCCCTGTTCACCTACTTATTCATGCGGTTATGTAATCAGCCAATGGTTTGTCAGTAACCCTAACCCTGCACTGCATAAAGTCATGCAGATACTGGTCAGGAGTTTCAGTTAATGTTCACATCAACCATCAGAATGAGTAAAAATAATCTCCGTGATTTGGACCATGGTTGATTGTTGGTCTGGTTTGAGTATTTCTGGGATTTTCGCACACAACAGTCTCTAGAATTTACACCGAATGGTGCCAAAAACAAAAAAACATCCAGTGAGCGGCAGTTCTGTGGATGAAACACTTGTTAATGAGATCAACAGAGAATGGTCAGACTGGTTTGAACTGATCAAGTCTACAGTAACTCAGATAACCGCTCTGTACAATTATGCTTAGAAGAAAATCATCTATGAATGCACAACACATTAAAAATTGATTTGAGACAATTGAATTCTTGAGACAAGGGACAAAACATGTTTAAAATTGAGTTTTTATTTCATTTTGGTTATATTTGTAAGGCAGACATGGGCAACATACGGCCCGTGGACTGGATCAGGCCCTCTGTATGGTTTAATGTGGCCCGTGGCTCATTTATCCTAAAAGTGTTTTTATTTTTCATTGGATATTTCAGTTAACTTGCATTGGGACCTAACACGTCTCCACAAGTGTTTAACATGCTCAGGATTGCCAGATAAGAGACGCAACACAACCAGTTTGAGATTTATACTTGCGCAAATTGGACATATTCTGCCTAATGTAATACTTATTTTGTGCAATCTGGCAACCATGCACACGAGTGCGCTTTTTCTGTCTCGCTTTCCCCTTTGAACAAACTTGGTGATCTGTAGTACAATATTCTGCTCAAGGAAAACTGTTATACAGACACTCTGTGTCCATTCTTGAGGCTGCTTGTGATGTTTAGTGCTACTTTGCAGATAAACCTTCTCAGTGATTAAATTAAATATAGAAGTAGATCTCGTCATCATTGACATGCAAGCAAAAGCAAGCCAGAGACGAATATTTATATGTATTTTTTATTTGTGCAATTGAGAAATGTTGTATTCCCTTCGCACCTGTATGTTAATCTAACTCTTGCAGTAATCATTTATCATAGTCATGCAGTTGTGTTATTCAGTTGTGTGCTGAAACGATCGAAGAGACCCACATCATGATGCTTTTAGCATATGGATGGGTATAAATGGATGTTTTAGGAAAAAAAATAAGTAATGGGGGGGGGGGGGGGGGGGGGGGCTCTGTCCCCCCTCTAGAACTAAAATTATCATTATGATAACAGTAATAGCCTGTGACGGTAATATTTTATATTCGAAAATTATAAAATTAGTTTAAGTTAAAAATGATGTATATGTTTAATGTATTCAAATGAACATAATGCAGCCTTATGCATGGGTTCCTTTGCACTAACTGGTCGCCTCGCTCAGAGACCACACACACTGTCTGGTTAATTGGTAGTTTTTAATGGGTAGTTTTGCACATCCCTAAATTTTACCTGCAAATGATATATTACAGAGTGAAAGCAGGGGCGGACTGGCCATAAGGAGAACTTGGACTTCTCCTGGTGGGCCAGCCGTGAAACAGTCCTGTGATTATGCAGAAGTGGACAGGGTAAACCATGACCCTACCATATATGACATATGTAGACAATAACCATATGTAGTAAAGTCTAATTATTTCTTTAATCAATGTCAAGTCAACCTTTTATTTATAAAGCAGAATTTAGGACCAATCACAGAAAAGGCATGGTCACCCTTAGATCAATTGTGGCAACGAGGAACCCTCAATTGAGGTTGATCAGAAGGCCTGAGCGAGTGAGTCTGGTGGGGGAGTAAGGGTCAAGAAGGTCACTGATATTGGGGTGCGAGACCAGATAGTACCTTTATAGACATAATCAGAATATTAAAATTGATCCTGAAGGTCACAGGAAGCCAGTGTAGAGATGGTAAAATCGGGAAATATGATCTCTCTTTCTTGACCCGGTTAAAAGCCTAGCTGCCACATTTTGAACAAGCTGCAAGCGGTAAAGCATGTTTACCATGGACAATTAGTTTCCATGTAAACAAACGTTTCAACTTACAGGTTTCATTTGCATATCATCAAACCTCAACATCAACTGATGTTTTCTTCAGAGCTGCCTTGATTTTCATGTGGCACTCATTGATTCTCTGTATCTTCTGTTGTCTCGATGTGGTGATTAAACTTTCAGAATATAATCTGATGCACGTCTGATTGTTGTTCTGCACTTTCTTTGTGTTCTGTGCTCTCACTCTACTCTTTTAACTGTGTTAGTGTTCTGTATATTACACAGATACTTCATGGCATTTTCTCTCCATCTGACACAGCTGGCTCATGTCTGTATGAGATTCTGTGGTGTCATTCATTACAATGCACTCGTTTTCCAACCTCCGTTTTTTTTTCTGGAGAATCAACTGAGATAGACAAAGACCCATACAAAACTCTGTGATTATTTGGCAAGACATGTACATGTAATGTCTTTCTTTCCTGTCGACAGCTTCTGTTCCACCATCATAATTTACTAATAGATGTTCATTGTCAATTTCATAGTTTTGCTGCTCATATATCAAAAACTGGTACACCCCTTCCATTGTGATTCTTAACCAGCACAGCCTTACTGTGTTATCCCTTTATTTGTTGCTTCCAGATAAAGCATGTCAGAACAATACTGTTGGCATTGCTCTCTTTGCCAAGGTAAGCTAAAAACAATCAGGGGCTGGTGACAACTAATCCCAAGGGCTTTTAGTCAAAGTGACTTAAAAATGAGGAACATCTCAGGCAATTTGTCATTTTCAAGACATCTAATTTTTTTGATTTATTTTTTTAATCAGAAATGTCTATCAGATGTAGGTCTTGTTGTGGACCTGAAGGTGGAGACAGCAGCTCAACTTTGTCTTGTGATTTGCATTGCAGATTATTTTCCCACAGCAGCTTGCAATCATTTGTTGGCAAAACAACTTACAAAAGTTTATATTAAAATGTATATGACATTCTGCACCTTCCATAAAGTGAGTTTAATATTCCATTGACATTTTGGAATCAGTTTGAGATATTTTAAGGAGAATTAACAATGAGCCTATCAAACAAATTTATAAAGGTTTTGTATAGATAGATAGAACGGATGATAGAATGATGGAACGGATGATAGAATGATATAGATAGATAGATCGATAGATGGAACAGATGATAGATAGATTGATTGATTGATGGAACAGATGATAGAATGATAGATCGATAGATGGAACAGATGATAGATAGATAGATTGATTGATTGATGGAACAGATGATAGAATGATAGATCGATAGATGGAACAGATGATAGAATGATGGAACATATGATAGATAGATGATAGAGAGATATAGATGGAACAGATGATAGATAGATAGATGGAACAGATGATAGATAGATAGATAGATAGATGGAACAGATGATAGATTGATGGAACAGATGATGGTGAACTAGGATACGGCATGGTAAGTTACTTGAGACAGACTGATGATATGCACACTGTACATGTGTCGTTCATGTTGGGGAGAGCCAGAGTGGCCCCACTTAAGCACAATTCCACGTCTGGAACATACAGCTGCAGTGCTAGCAGTCAGGGTGGACATCATGATAAGGAAAGCTTTGGAGCTAGATCTCAAAGGCTCAACATTTTGGACTGATAGTCAGTCAGTGCTGAAATGCATTGCAAATGAGAATGCAAGATTGCGCACATTTGTAACTAATAGGATCGCTGTTATTAGAGAAAACACAGATGTAACACAGTGGAAATTCATCAGAACAAAGCAGAACCCTGCTGACATAGCATCAAGAGGGATGAGTAGCAGCACATTGGTGAAGTGCAAAGAGTGGATGCATGGACCAGACTTTCTATGGAAGAAAGAAGAGGAATGGCCTAAATAATCCCTGGGACCATATCTCTATCACTCAATGATCTTGAAGTTAAAAGGAACACCACTGTTTATAGTACTGTCATTAAATTAAAGGAAAATCCTACCAGCCAACTGCTTAACTATTTCTCAAGTTGGACAAAGCTAAGGTTGGCAGTAGCATGGTTCTTGAAGTTCAAGAATATTCTTTGCTTGATCACTGCAAAAAGTAATGCAGGCAACCTACGTGAATAAGGACAGTTGGAGCCAAAACAAAGTATGTAATGAAATTAAAACATTGAAGACATCACTTTGTGGACAATCCGTATGCCTGGATGATCTCCCGAAAGCAGAAAAGGCAATTGTTGAGTTTTGCCAGAAGCAAAGGTATTCAGAGGAAATGTCAAGAATTGGAAAGACATCACTTGTTGGAAAGCGGTTGAATAGATTCAGCAGCCTGTACAAGCTTGATCCTGTGATGGATGATGGAGTTTTGAGGGTTGGAGGAAGATTGGACAAGTCTGCAATGCCTGAGGAGACCAAGCGACCAATAATACTTCCAAAAGCTCTTCACATCTCCACACTTATCCTTCAACACATACATGAACAGCTCGGACATGCTGGCAGAAACCACGTTCTCTCACACCTGAGAAAGAAATATTGGATTATAAATGCCAATTCTGCAGCCCGCAAAGTTCTTTCTAAATGTGTTGTGTGCAAGCGTGTAAGAGGAAAGATTGGAGAGCAAAAGATTGCAGATTTACCAAAGGAAAGACTACAACCTGATCTCCCACCTTTCAGCAATGTTGGTGTTGATTACTTTTGACCTTTCGTGACGAAACGAGGAAGAAGTCAGATATAAAGATATGGGGTTATTATCACTTGCATGACAAGCAGGGCAGTTCACCTAGAAATGGCTCACTCACTGAACAATGATTCCTGCATTGACGCTTTGAGAAGATTTATAGCCAGAAGGGGCCAAGTACTGCATATTTGATCTGATAATGGGACTAACCTGGTAGGTGCAAAAAGAGAGCTACTGAATTCACTTTCAGAATGGAACCAAAGAATAATTCAGAAGCCAATGCTCCAGAAGGGAATTCAGTGGAATTTGAATCCTCCAACAGCCTCATATCATGGGGGAATATGGGAGAGGCTCATTCGAATGGTGAGGCAGATCTTATGCTCTATTTTACAACCACACACCCTCGATGATGGACTACAAACGCTCTTTGTGAGATTGAAGCAATTTTGAATAGTCGTCCCATCACTACACTGTCTGATGATCATCATGATCTGGAACCTTTGACACCTAATCACATTCTTCTGTTAAAGTCTAGCCTTGCGTTGCCACCAGGATTGTTTCAAAGGTCAGACATATACAACAGACATCAGTGGAGGCAAGTACAATATCTAGCAGACCTGTTTTGGAAGAGGTGGTCCCAAGAGTACTTACCATTACAACAGGAACGACAGAGATGGTTTACTGCAAAAGAGGACTACAGAAAGGAGATATTGTGCTGGTCGTGGACAGTTCAGCACCTCGTGGATCATGGCCTATTGGAAAAGTAACAGAAGTTCTACCTGATTCCAAAGGACTCATAAGAACTTTTAAACTTAAGACAAAGACTGGTTTCTTGGAAAGACCTATTACCAAACTTTGCCTGCTATTGGAAGATGTTGGAAATTAGATCTGAACCATAGAAGTGACGACTGAATAATGGTTAAAGGATGAGTATTAATTTTTTCTTGCATAGACTCATTTGGCTCCATTTACATGTAATGTATTATAATTTATGCTTAAACGCTAAATTAGGGGCCGGGTGTAGGAGCCAAACTTACTACCTTAATTTTTATGAATTTGTTAGTTTAAATATCAGTTTGTTGTGTATTATTAGTTTGTGTTTTATTCATCTGAGTGTGTGTGCCCTCTTTAGGTGAAGGGGGAAAAATTGTATAAAGGATAGGCCACCCCTTACAGGAAATAGGGGGGCGCTGTTGCAACATGGAGCTAGAGTGGCATGGTGCAACAAACCTGCAAGCGGCCTAAAAGTTGTTTGTTTTGTTTTATGTTACAGTGCATCTTTATTTTTGATTGAATAAACTTCAGTTATTTGTTTGGAACATCAACACGCCTCTCTGGATCTATTTGTGGCAATTTGCACGCGTCAGAATCATAGCAACAGCATCTCCCACAGTGGACAAGAAACAAGGATTAAAAATAGGAAACCTTGTTTTTACCACTACAATGATAGATTGATGGAACAGATGATAGATTGATGGAACCGATGATAGATTGATGGAACAGATGATAGATAGATAGATAGATAGATAGATTGATTGATGGAACAGATGATAGATTGATGGAACAGATGATAGATAGATAGTGCATCCAGAAAGTATTCACAGCGCTTCACTTTTTCCACATTTTGTTATGTTACAGCCTTATTCCAAAATGGATTAAATTCATTATTTTTCTAAAAAAAAACTACAAACAATACCCCATAATGACAATGAGAAATATTTTTACATTTCTTAAAAATAATCACATGAATATAAGTATTCACAGCCATTGCCATGACACTCAAAATTGAGCTCAGGTGCATCCTGTTTCCACTGATCATCCTTGAGATGTTTCTACAACTTGATTGGAGACCACCTGTGGTAAATTCAGTTGATTGGACATGATTTGGAAAGGCACACACCTGTCTATATAAGGCCCCGCAGTTAACAGTGCATGTCAGAGCACAAACCAAGCCATGAAGTCCAAGGAATTGTCTGTAGACCTCTGAGACAGGATTGTATCGAGGCACAGATCTGGGGAAGGGTACAGAAACATTTCTGCAGCATTGAAGGTCCCAATGAGCACAGTGGCCTCCATTGTCCATAAATGGAAGTTTGGAACCACCAGGACTCTTCCTAGAGCCGCCCCGCCAAACTGAGTGATTTGGGGGGAAGGGCCTTATTCAGGGACGTGACCAAGAACCCGATGGTCACTCTGACAGAGCTCTAGCATTTCTCTGTGGAGAGAGGAGAACCTTCCAGAAGAAAAACCTTCTCTGCAGCACTCCACCAATCAGGCCTGAATGGTAGAGTGGCCAAACGGAAGCCACTCCACAGTAAAAGGCACATGACAGCCCGCCTAGAGTTTGCCAAAAGGCACCTGAAGGACTCTCAGACCATGAGAAACAAAATTCTCTGGTCTGATGAAACAAAGATTGATCTCTTTGGACTGAATGGCAAGCGTCATGTCTGGAGGAAACCAGGCACTGCTCATCACCTGGCCAATACCATCCCTACAGTGAAGCATGGTGGTGGCAGCATCATGCTGTGGGGATGTTTTTCTGCGGCAGGAACTGGGAGATTAGTCAGGATCGAGGGAAAGATGATCCCTGTATTATCTTCCAACAGGACATGACCCTAAACACAGGTCCTGCAAAGAAGAATGGGAGAAACTGCCCAAAAATAGGTGTGCCAAGCTTGTAGCATCATACTCAAAAAGACTTGTGGCTGTAATTGGTGCCAAAGGTGCTTCAACAAAGGCTGTGAATACTTCTGTACATGTGATTTTATTTTTAATAAATGTGCAAGGATTTCAAACCAACTTCTTTCACGTTGTCATTATGGGGTATTGTTTGTAGAATTTTAAGGAAAATAATGAATTTAATAAATTCTGGAACAAGGCTGTAACATAACAAAATGTGGAAGAGTGAAGCGCTGTGAATACTTTCCAGATGCTCTGTAGATAGATCGATCGATCGATAGAATGATTTTATTATTTTGACGAAAAGCTCTTAATTTCTTTAAATCTGTTTGTTGGGTCAGTGAATTGAGCTTTTGTGACCTGTACAGACTGATTCAAAACCACAAGACCTGGTGTCACGTTTCACAACTCTGATTGAGTTGAAGTGGGAGGATTGTGTTCACATGAAGCAGGTCTGCAGCAGCTGCTGTGTACATGCATTCACACACACTGGAACAACACACACCATTCTCACACATATAATGACTTTTGGATTATGGGGGAAATAAATCAGTTATTGTATTCCCAGTAAACAGCATTACAAAAACTTAGAAACGGAAAAGCACAATATCCCGACAATGTGTCATATATCATCACATTAGCGCTGTCTGCAATGGGCTGTTCCACAAGCAATTTGTTCAATTGGGTTTGGAGGGATGATAAACAGTTGGCACTTTCCATGTTAAGGTTATAGAGTTGGCCTTGGACATAATAATATATAATATTGTACTATATGAAATACTGAATATAATGTATAATAATGCTATGGGGGGGATATTGGAAGTGTAATGTCTGGTTTCACCAGTTCGTTTACAGTATGCAAACATTATTTTACTGGATAAGCATGTACACTGCCATTAAAAGTGTCTTCTAGAAATACGTAGTTGGTGACAATACCATTTATACTCAAATGTATTATTAGTATTTCTACTATGGTGTCACCATTGCCCTGTGCTGGGCTCATTCATCATCCCACCCCACCAACATGGATCATTTTGCACTTCAATTAACCAGTTTTACAAGTGTACTCAAAAATAACTCTTTGTCCAAAACACATCTTCTCCTTGAGCACTTAACCAGTAACTAAACACTTTTAATCTATTTTGAATGCTATTCTGGTGCTAGTGAAACTGTGTAATATGCCACTTTTCGTGCCACTGTCTCCTTCAGATGATTCGCTTGTTTTCCTCTTTTGTAAGTAACTTTGGATAAAAGTGTCTGCCAAATGAATAAATGTAAATAGAAATAATCTGCCCAGTTTCAGTTAACCAAAATAATAATAATAATGTCGTCCCAATGCACAAGGATTAGGGTAAGCTGACCTTTTAAACCTTTTTAACCTTAGTGGTATTCAAAGCGCTTTACACTGTGACTCATTCACCCATTCACACACCAATGACAGCAGAGCTGCATGCAAGGCACTAGCCTGCCATTGGGAGCAACTTGGGGTTCAGTGTCTTGCCCAAGGACACTTCTGCATGTGGAGTCATGTGGGCCGGGAATCAAACCACCAACCCTGTGATTAGCAGCCGACCCGCTCTACCAACTGAGCCACAGCCGCCCCTTTAAAAAAAGAAAAGGACACCAGTTTGTTTTCTATTCATGGAAAGGTTTTATTTAGTCCCCAAACATTCTCCTGTAGGTCCAGTGTCTGTGTGTTTGTGAATTTTAGGAGATGTTTCTCTGTTTGAGATCATAAACACAACGGATGATAACATCAGCTGCAAGTCGTGTGAAGTGGTCAATATGTTGGTAGAATATGAGCTTTCCGGGCGATTGTAAGACACCTGGGATTGAATGCCTGAATGTATGTAGACAAGATGTGTGGAGTGGGCCGGCAGTTCGAGTTTCCATCTATCAGGCAGCTGTGTCTCCTAAAAGCCTCTCAGGAGAGTTCGAGCTGCAGCGTCTGTGGTGGTCAGAACTTCAATGGCAAATAATCAGCAGAACATTTCCTGCACCTGCGCTTTCTGGAAATGTTATTATAAGTCATTTGTGTTTCTAAAACATCCTGTTTTTGCAGCCTTGTTGCTCAGAGACTGGATTCCAGTTCTAACATCTACTGACAGCAACCTACTGTTTTACCAAATGATGTTTGCGTGGCTTGTTGTACGTATCGCGGCTGTTTCCTGGTGAAATGACAACTCGAGGCGCTTCAACAACAAAGGTCGATTCAAAGGCAGATGATCACTTCATAAACACTCACTTTTCGCCTGGTTCCTCATACAGACGCTATCTTATGACATCTAAAAAGTTTTACTATAGCGCATGACTCATTTTAACATTTGCTTTACATAACCAACTACATTTACAAGCTTGTTTGAGTGCGATCAAATTGCGTTAGAATCAACTGATTGAGCGTTGAGCATTGAACTTGCGATGCAACAGACCAGGGTATGAGTCCTAAAGAGCACATGAGTCGACAAATGAGCCGAAAATGTCATAGAAGCACCACAAAATGATGCTGTAGCGTTTTTCATCTCACATTTGCTTTTTCTGACAGTGTCGGTTAGGTTTAGGGTTTAAGGTAGGGACGTTGGTTTTGTTAACTTGATAGAGCATTAACTCGCTTTTAGCGCCACACAGTGGACATTTCACCTCAGAACTGCTGTGATACATGTAATGAACCACGTAATCTCATTTTTGCATTTTTATGCCACAGTCTTGTAATTTTCATGAGATCAGGCTGACCGATAACCTTTCGATGAATAGTAATAAACAATTTCTGTGGTAAATGTGTCAGATTTTACACAAATGTAATTTCAGCTAAATTTGTTGTCATTAAATTGTGTTATGTATTGTGTGTGTGTGTATATATATATATTTATATATATATATATATATATATATATATATCTCGCACCATTTTATCGGTCAATCTGCTCCAAATATCGGTCATCGAAAAAGCCATATTGGTCGACCTCGACATGAAACTTTATTGTGCTGAGCTCAGGATCTGTTCATGAACAGGTGTGTTTGTGTGTGTGTGAGAGACAACTCACTAAAGCACAGTAAATACACACATCTACAGAAAGAGTCCGTATGTGAAAGCATGAATCATTCATGGTTTAAACCGATCTCACCTCATGTCCTTCATCTGTGATTTGAGCACTGAGTTAAGTACATTACATGCTGCTCTTAAATAACATTACACTATCTTTCTCGTGCGTCCCATGTTAGTCAGTAACACAGATCAGGTACTGTGGTATATGTGTATAATGAGTCCAGTCCTGCATGAAGCTGGTAGACGGTTTTTGTGTATGAATGATTCAAAGGACTCCGCATCTGTGGCCGCTCAAAGCACTTACAGCGGAAAAATGGAGCAGTCTGCTTTATTTGATCAAATTCAGCTGCTCATGAAAGCCCTGGACTCTTGAACAGTGTTCAGAGGGGGATACCGTTGTGTTTTCTCAAGAATCGTGTGGGCAGTTCAAACGAGTCTCAAACTGTGTTGGGAATGGACACAGGACGAGTCCGGTCAGGAATGTCAGATGTCATGCCCTCTGAAGTACCTCTTTTGTGCGCTAAACAGTTGTCGTCTTCTATCAGGTTTGACAATGCTCTTAAATAAAGAATGACCATTTGCTTTCTGAAAATATCCTCTTGGAAAGTGGACTGAGTTCTCTCCTAAACTCGTGGTCCGTTCGTCAGAATATCTCAGAACTCAATACCTCTCATAGTTGCATTATTTTTCTTTAGCCGTTGCGTCGTTCTCATGTGGCTTTTCCTGCATTCCATTAACGTCCGGCTCACTGGAGATACAGAAAGAAAAGCACAAGTGTCATATATCTCCAAAAAATGTAGTTTAACTTGATTTATTTCAGACTTTTCAGCATTTTGCTCTGAGAGTTCTTTCAGAGCGTTCCTGTACCCTAGGATTGGCCACATAAAGGTGACTCACTGACAAAGGGCATCTCCTATCAGACGTTCTTGCATCGGCTGCAACGTTTACCTTCATCCGTGGCATGACCGGAAGTGCATTGCGTCAGCAGTGTGGGAGACCCAGGTTCAGATCCCGCATTGAAACCATGAAGTATCTATGTTTGCATATTCAGTGACGAGCGAGATTCGGGGGATGCCATTTTTCCATCTAACATTACATATTTACTCCACTGACGGTTAAATTTAGGGTTGGGGTTCAGTTTTTAAACGTGCATTCCTCTTCACTGTTTTACAACCTGTATAGCTGAATACAACTCCCTTTTGGCGCCCCTCTGTGGATGTTTCACCCAGAAAATGGAGCTCAAACGTGCCCATACGGCCAACAACACTTGCCGCTTTGACCACTGGGGGCAGTGTTTCGTATTTCTGTAATCACAGACCGATTTCTGCTAAAGAAAAGTCAACCTACTGTTTCCGATTTCACTGTAAGATCAGTCTGATCAATTACTACCCCACCTGCCATTAATACACAAACAAAAAAGCTGCATCACTGTCTAAGGTTGTACATTGAACCGGTGAGATACAGACGACAGATAACTTGGCACAAGTGATAAGCTTGATGTTTACTAAAAGATTGCATGCTCCAGGTATTTTATAACTACTTTACAAGTAGATGTTGAGGTTTTATCACATGAGTCAGTTTATGACATATGCCAATTGGATCTACATTGGATCTACAAGTTAAAACTATTTTAACTTAAAGGAGAACAGATATGTTAGAGAGTGCAGCATAAAAATAACTGTTACATGTAGATACTGTATTGCCTGTTCCCAAGCGGTAGCCATAGCATCTATTATTTTAACATTTACGAACTGACTCCATTCAGTTCCATTGTAAGTTTCTCACTGTAACCTAAATGTTTCTTTTCTTTTAAATAAATGAGGGATGATCATGATTCATTTCATATGAGAACTTAAATCATATTTCTCCCTAATTTCAACATTTTGTAACATCAGGAGACACAAATGCACTTCTTGCGTTATATAATTCCAATATTCTTCTCAAAGAGCCACCAGCATTTTGTAAATACTCATTTCGTTTGTCCTAAGCGTACAGAGAAAGATGTAAACTCACGGTTTGACACGGTTTAAGAACGTCCGTCGCAGTAGCAGAGCGATGGTGGTCAGGACCATGATGGTGGTGCACATGATTGCCGTTACAGTGTGAAACAGGACTCGACAACAATACCCAAGACATTATTTACAAGCAGACCAAGTCAACTGAACTGAGGTCACACACACTTTCTCTCCTGCATGTGAATGAGATTATCTGGATTAAAGATAATCTCAGTCAGCGTGAGCCGTGCTACTAATTTCTCAAATTCTAATAGAGTTTGTATCATGTTACTCGAAAACAAGATCATGACCTTAAAAAACGGTTTGTTTATCAAACTGAGACACAAACATTTACAAATTCTGATGAGTCACTTTATTCTCCTGAATCACTCTGGGTGGCGGGATGCTGATAGATCACATGACCATGGCTAATTATCTGTCTGATAAGAGGAATGTGGTAAGCAATGTGTGTTTCTGTCATTTGTTTATTTGTTGTGTTGCTAACGGAGGGGGGGGGAGACAATATAAACCCTGATATACACAGACTAACCTTTCATTCCATGTTCATGAGATCTTGAAGTTTGCAGGACACAAAAATCACAATTGAGATGTTTTTATTATATAATTTTTTTTCTCCTGATATTAAATAGAGCAAACATAGACTTCAGCTGAAGTGTGCTGCTCAGTATTTTCTCCTGAGACAGAGTTTGTCTCAGATATGCAAAGAAGTGCAGATCTTACTCATTTTGTGTCTTGTTTTTCTCTCCCAATTATCTGAAATAAAGTGGGTATAAAATGTTCTTCTGGGCAGATTCTGACTTCTTGTGTTGTGGTTGCAGCTCTGGTTGTTTGAGAGAAGACTAATCCCTCAATCCTCTGTTTTGCTGAGTCAGACGAAGTAATCTGTGGTCTAATCTCTGCATGAAAACACTCCAGAGTGTTCTGGGACAGATGGATAATTTCAAATTTGAAAGAAGCATTATTGGCATGATAAGCGATTTGCATTGTCTAAACCGTAATAAATCATACACTTACACATGAATATCTGACAGGTCAACACAATTCGCTGTACATCAATGCATAAATCAAAAGCTTGAACAAACTTTATAGACTGAATTGGTTTTCTAATTTTCTTAAAGACCTTTTGAATGAGTCTGTTTTACCAAAATTGTGACACAGTTTATTCACAGCTCATCGCGCCCTGATGCTGATAACCGATAATTCGCAGCTCGTCGCGACTGATGCCGATAACCGATAATTCGCAGCTCATTGCGACTGATGCCGATAACCGATAATTCGCAGCTCATCGCGACCGATGCGGATAACCGATAATTCGCAGCTCATCGCGACCGATGCCGATAACCGATAATTCGCAGCTCATCGCGACCGATGCCGATAACCGATAATTCGCAGCTCATCGTGACCGATGCCGACAACCGATAATTCGCAGCTCATCGCGCCCTGATGCCGATAACCGATAATTCGCAGCTCATCGCGACCGATGCTGATAACCGATAATTCGCAGCTCATCGCGCCCCGATGCCGATAACCGATAATTCGCAGCTCATCGCGACCGATGCTGATAACCGATAATTCGCAGCTCATCGCGACCGATGCTGATAACCGATAATTCGCAGCTTATCGCGCCCTGATGCTGATAACCGATAATTCGCAGCTCATTGCGACTGATGCCGATAACCGATAATTCGCAGCTCATCCCGACCGATGCCGATAACCGATAATTCGCAGTTCATCGTGACCGATGCCGATAACCGATAATTCGCAGCTCATTGCGGCCGATGCTGATAACCGATAATTCGCAGCTCATTGCGACTGATGCCGATAACCGATAATTCGCAGCTCATCGTGACCGATGCCGATAACCGATAATTCGCAGCTCATCGTGACCGATGCCGATAACCGATAATTCGCAGCTCATCCCGACCGATGCCGATAACCGATAATTCGCAGCTCATCCCGACCGATGCAGATAACCGATAATTCGCAGCTCATCGCGACCGATGCCGATAACCGATAATTCGCAGCTCATCGCGACCGATGCAGATAATCGATAATTCGCAGCTCATCGCGACCGATGCAGATAATCGATAATTCGCAGCTCATCGTGACCGATGCCGATAACCGATAATTCGCAGCTCATCGCGACCGATGCTGATAATCGATAATTCGCAGCTCATCGCGACCGATGCCGATAATCGATAATTCGCAGCTCATCGCGACTGATGCTGATAACCGATAATTCACAGCTCATCGCGACCGATGCAGATAATCGATAATTCGCAGCTCATCGCGACTGATGCTGATAACCGATCATTTACAGCTCAATGCGACCGATGCGATAACATTATCACATTAATGGAGACAAAACTGCATTACTGATGTGACAATAGTAAAAGCGGCACGTGTCTGTGCATGATGAGGAAAATCAACCAAAACACATTGAAAGCAGCAGACTTTGACTTCTGAGACATCAGCATTATATCTAAAGTGCTGTTTTGACAAAGTGAATGTACTGTACAGTATATAATTCTCAGACAATTCCTGGAAAAGGCAAATTGTTAACATAAGGTTCAAATAAACAGTTCTTTGATCCTTTGCAACCATGAAATATGGCTGGTTGGAAATGCTTTAGAAATGGAGCCCATGTGACGTGGATAAACATTTTTCCTCAAAAATCCATTATATCGCTATAATATACAGTTAAACACAGAAATAAATGATCAATTTAAAAGTCTTTTTATATTATCAAGGGAATGGTTGACATTACCCAACATATGCATCATATGAAATAAAAATAAAAATGTGAGATATTTTTTCTTGAACTGAAAAAAATCTGGAAATGTAAAAACATTTTGGAAGTAAAAAATAAAGGTTTTTTTCACACCAATCCTCAAGCCTAGTATATTTTTACTTTATCATATCGTGGATCTCATAAAAAGTTTGGCCTGTCATGTTCAATGTTTAACAGATACAATCCATGTTTAATGGAAATAATTTATTGTTAGAACAGTAAAAAGCGTTTCTAACACTTTGTACATATTTAGCATCATTTTCAAGCAAAACAGCGATCTGATGTCAATTAAAGGTATGTTAAGCTCAGTTCTTCGTTAGTTCAAATTGATATAGGACATGCATTGGGTGCATGTTCCACTTCATCAAGTGAGCCTGGTGGACTGACCGGTCTGTGTCTGTCTAATTATATCTCTTAAATCTTCCTTCTGTGTGGGTTAAATTGGTCACAGTTCTCAAATTGTTCTCGAGCTGCAGGATGTTTTTACATCTGCTTCATGCGCATCTGTGTAAACACACACACTCCCAGCTCTGCTATTAGGCTGGATGATATTTCTCATGTTGAGTTGCCTTGATTTGATCCAGACTGACATTCCTAATCGCTGCTTTATCTTGAAACACTGGCATGCATGGTATAATGCAGCTCTTGATAATGAAGTTTTCATATTTCCATGTAAATTTGTATGAGGTCAGTGGTTGAATATGTCGCCGATAGCACCAGCAGACCGCTGTTTGGTGTGCTTTAGATCATCACACACATACAGTACCTGATAACACCTGATAAATGTGGCAGAATATAATATAGATGTATTCAAACATTGGTCCTTAAAAATGTACCTACATAGTTTCCATACCATGAGAACATGCTCTGCCATTCTGCTTCCATGCAACGCCTGACTTGCCATCCTTTAATCACGAGGAACAACACATATATATATATATATATAATATCTGTGTGTTTTTAACATTTAAAATGAATTTCCTTTTATTATTACATGAATGTCCTAATACGTTTAATACAAGTCTAGCTCAATTAACAGCATTTTTGTCATAATGTTGATCCCCACAAAAAACGATTTCAACCGTGACTTATTTATTTAAAAAAACACAACTCTGTTACAGTATGTACACAAATGTATTATTTGTAAAATGTATTTAAGATTAACGCATTTCAATTTCAGAACGAAATCAAATTTAATTGACTAATATTTAACCAAACAAAATAAAAATGTTTCCTTGGTTTATTAATGACATAAAATAGGCATATTTTTTATTTTACCCCTATATATATATATATATATATATATGTGTGTGTGTGTGTGTGTGCCTATTTTTAAGATAACTACATTTATTTGTGTAATTATTTGTGTATATGTTTATAGTGTGTGTGAGTGTGTGTGTGTGTGTGTTTTATTTATTTGCATAATGGAAGTAAATGTATTCAATATGTAAATGTTAAAATTAGAGATTGACTGATATATCGGTTTTACCGATTAATCGGTGCAGATATTTGGTTTTTGGAGTTATTGGTTATCGGTAAAAATTGATGCCAATAGTTGCAATATTTATTTTTTCATCATCAACAAACCTCATCAGGTGAAAAATAAACATGTGTATCTATCTATCTATATATATATACACACACACACACACTGAGAGAAAACACTCTTTTTGGTTTTACCGATTAATCGGTGCCGATAGTTAGTCATTTTTTCTGGTTATTATTATTAAGATTTTGGTCAATAAACTGCTTTAGTTTTTTTTGTTTTCATTTTTGGACTCTTGCAGCTTCAATGTCTGTGTTCTTCATCGTAAGAAAATATTTATAAATTTGTATCATTCTATAAATCCATTTTAGAAAACAAAAAAGGGCAGATTAATCGTTCATTTGCCATTTCAGCCACCGTAGTTTTCAATTCAGCAAAATCCACGATCGACCTCTAGTTAAACGACTCGCAGTTTGAAAAGAATAGAGACAACACGTAAACATTATGCACTATCATCACTTACATTTTCTGTGTAAAGTAATAGCCAATTTTACAACTACATGTATGTTGCCATGACAACGTAACAAAAACTACAATTCAACTTTAAGACAGAAGAATTAATGTTGGTGCTTTTGTAGACATTTTGAGTTTCACACTATTGGCCACATTCACTTCCATTGTAAGCAGGAGTGGTGGTGTAGTGGGCTAAAGCACAGAACTGGTAATCAGAAGGTTGCTGGTTTGACCCACAGCCACCACCATTGTGTCCTTGAGTAAGACACTTAACTCCAGGTTGCTCTGGGGGGATTGTCCCTGTAATAAGTGCACTGTAAGTCACTTTGGATAAAAGTGTCTGCCAAATGCAGAAATGTAATGTAAATGTAAGTGCCTCACTGATTTTTGCTTTTTAAAGAAGAGGAGGGACGAGTCGAAATAGTTTTTTGGGCATAATGAAGCACAATAAGGAGTGGAGAAGCGATGATCGCAGCAAATTGTTGCAGAAACATCTTTCACATGTCTGAATAAAGTGATTGACAGAGAGACAATAATGCATAACTCCAGTCATGAATCCTCAAACTTAAGGTTTTATTTCTGAATAAATGAATATTTCACTGTTACAAAAGTTTTTATTAAGTACAAAAAGAAGTCTATCACAGATTAGACCTGTGATTCATTGTGATTAGTTGTGCACACAGGACGGACACACACAGCACAATATAAAAACACCCAATCTCTTCCAAAATCATTCACATAAATTGCACTCGATATTTGTTACGATTTTTACTCTATTCATAACACTCATAAATGCACATTCTTGTACGTTAAATGTGGTTGAGTACTGGCCGTTGATGTATCGGGAGTATGTGTAAATAATTCCTGGTATGTGTGTGGGAGATGTACAGATGCATTGATCAACACTGTGTTTATATCAGGGCAGAAAAACATACGGGACGGTGTTTGGCAGTATTAAAACACAGATATTTAATCATGTAATGTCAGTGTATGAATATATGTCATTTTTCCTTTCTTAAGCACTCTTATTGTCTTTTTAACCATTACATATATAAATGAATCAAGTGTATGAGCTTTCTGAGACAATCTTTGGTGTCAGTTCGTGGGCGGGGTCTAGTAAAGATGGGCGGGGTCTGAACGGGAATCAGACTGTCCATCTGTCTGTCACCCTGCTGATTGTTTATATCCAGTTAAACTAATCCGTCTGCTGTCGTTCTCCGTCACTTTGTGCCGTTTTTGATGGACTCCCAGCCGACTTCAGCGTACACTCTCTTCATCTGCCAGTACAGGACACCCAAGAGCTTAGACCATGACCCCTGAACTGACGGCACACTGAAGGATTGTGGGAACGCTTCAACCAGTACCTCCACAATCACACCAGCCAGAATCTGTGAAAAAGGACAAAAGATTAGCTCAGTCATTAAATCCTTCTGAGCTCAGCTAATGTACTGCATACTGTACTGAAAAATGTAGCTGTCATCCCCTTTTAAAAAATGAGTATGTGAAATAGTATGCAGTATGCAGTATGTAACAATCATTTCAAACCAAAAAATGCTACACTATTGTCACATGATTGCATGTTTAATTCAGCGAATGGCGTCACTGTTCAGTAAAGTATGTATAAACCGGGCACAGTATGCATAAAGAATAATAGTAGTATGCTAGTATTCATAACATACAGTTTAATGACTAGCATATCTGTACATGTGCATACCGTGCACAGTATGCATACTACTGCCTAAAGAATAATAGTAGTATGCTAGTATTCATAACATACAGTTTAATGACTAGCATATCTGTAAATGTGCATATCGTGCACAGTATGCATACTACTGCATAAAGAATAATAGTAGTATGCTAGTATTCATAACATACAGTTTAATGACTAGCATATCTGTAAATGTGCATATCGTGCACAGTATGCATACTACTGCATAAAGAATAATAGTAGTATGCTAGTATTCATAACATACAGTTTAATGACTAGCATATCTGTAAATGTGCATACCGTGCACAGTGTGCATACTACTGAAGAAATAGTAATATTATGGTATATATCCGAACATATAAAAATGTGCATAGTATTCATACTGCATACTACTAGTAAGTCGTATTCAGTATATACCTGAAGAGAAACTTTGTCTTTGTTTTATACTTACTTTAAAGTAAACGGGGTCCACCTTGTGTCTGATGGCATGGGATTTGCCCATCTGCTGGAAGATGCTGTTGAGTTTGTCTCCATCACGGAGGTTCTCCACCATCATGTTGAGGGCATTCATCACCCGCAGAGCGTGTTTCTTCAGGTGAATGTTTTGACGCATCTCCTCCGGATCCTGGATGTCACGGAACTGAGGAAAGTACTGCTTGGCCGACGGGAAGTTTCCGAAGAACCTGCAGGGACATACGGTACTTAGAGTTACGGGCCATAGCAAGAATAGTATGAATATGACCATAGAACTACATAATATCACTGTTTTGTGATATTATATATTTTTAAAATACCCTATTAAAGACTCATATGAGATGTGACATATCTGGAGAGGTACTCAAAGAAACTCATGGAAAGTCTGTTCCACTCAACTTAAATATATTGATCTGAGAAGCAGTTTTGAGGTGTGTTTGTGGCGTGTAACATGTTTGACATGGTAAACCCTGAAGCCTGTCACAGCTGTGTAGTTCAAAGCTCAGCTGTGTTTCTTTGTGTTATTATTAACCTGAGTTTCATCCAGACGCTCACAGCCTGTTTAATGTTTGTGTCACCAATTCATCTCTCTGTCTCTCAGGTTCAGCTGGTGTTTGTTTTTGTCTGTTTTGAAGCATCGGTCACAGGTGCAAATCTCTTAAATGCGCAATAAGATTCATATTATTCCGAGTATTCCTTTGAATTCGTATGAAGAAAATGTGAGTGGTGTTTCTGTTGGCATTATACACAAAGTTGCTTGTTAGCATGAGGGTGGTGTTGATGCAGTTGCTATGCAGTTTCTAGGGTGTTCTGAATGGTTTTTAGTTTGTTCCTAAGTGGTTGCTAGGGCGTTTTGTACGGTTGCTCTTAGGGATGCACCAATCTGATGTCTGGATCTTATCGGCTATCGATCAAGTATCGGTATGACGAGTCCGATCCAAATCCGATACTGTGTGTTATTCATGGCCGTTACTGTCATGCTCCAAAAATGACATAAAAGAACCACATAAAAACATAGTCCAGATGACTCATGCAGTGGTTTGTGTTTCTTTACATATAAACGAGTACCCTGATTAGCTCCACACAGGGAGATATAGATATTATAAACTATGGTATCACAGCAGGGAACCGATGGAGTGCGTACTCCGGGTAGGGAAGGAGGTATTGCCCCAAGTGAAGGAGTTCAAGTACCTCGGGGTCTTGTTCACGAGTGAGGGGACAATGCAGCGGGAGGTTGGCCGGGGAATCGGGGCAGCGGGGGCGGTATTGCACTCGCTCTATCGCACCGTTGTCATGAAAAGAGAGCTGAGCCAGAAGGCAAAGCTCTCGATCTACCGGTCAATTTTTGTTCCCACCCTCACCTATGGTCATGAAGGTTGGGTCATGACCGAAAGAACTAGGTCGCGAATACAAGCGGCCGAAATGGGCTTCCTCAGAAGGGTGGCGGGCTTCTCCCTTAGAGATAGGGTGAGGAGCTCAGTCATCCGTGAGGAGCTCGGAGTAGAGCCGCTGCTCCTTTGCATCAAAAGGATTCAGTTGAGGTGGTTTGGGCATCTGGTAAGGATGCCCGCTGGGCGCCTCCCTAGGGAGGTGTTTCAGGCACGTCCAGCTCGGGGAAGACCCAGGACTAGGTGGAGAGATTACATCTCCACACTGGCCTGGGAACGCCTCGGGATCTCCCTGTCAGAACTGGTTAATGTGGCTCGGGATAGGAAAGTTTGGGACCCCCTGCTGGAGCTGCTGCCCTTGCGACCCGACATCGGATAAGCGGTTGAAAATGGATGGATGGATGGATGGTATACACTGCTATTGGATTGGTATTTGTATCATACCGAAAATTCAGGTATCGGAATCGGATCGGGAGAGAAAAAGTGGTATCGGTACATCCCCTTGTTGCTATGGCATTGCTAGGTGCAAGGTGGGATTTAAACATTTGTATGCAGATATGATATCTGATTATTTGGAACAACATGAGCCGATACCGATAGATTGGTAGGGCTGCGTTTCTGATGCTACCCAATGTTGATCGAGCAAACAGATAGTCCCGCCCCCAACACAAGCCAGACTGCATTTATCGGCCAATACCGATGTTTGGCCGAAACATTGGTGCGTCTCGAATTTCTTCACTTGCTTTACTTAATAATGACTTAAAGGAATATTCCGGGTTCAGTGCAAGCTAAGCTCAATCACCAGCATTTGTGCCGTAATGTTAATTACAAATAGAAAAAACAACGATTTAAACAGCTTTACAGCTCAAATAATACACAAAGTTTTAATAGAAGAATGAATGTAAGTGGTTTTATAAAATTATACGCTTCACATTTCTGCCTTTAAACACTCCAAATATTGGCCCCATTAACTCCCATTTTCAGTGACTCAAGAACTTCCAATTTTTGCTTTTTAATTGTTTTGTGGTAATTAACATTATGCCACAAATCTCATATGAGTCGAATGACCTTAAGTTACATTGAAACTGGAATTTTCCTTTAATAGAGATGCTTGCTTTGGCGAGAGCACATGTAGCTGTTGTCTATCTAAACGTTTTGCTATTTGACCCACAGTTGAAATGACTCTTTAAATGCTCTTTACGGCAGCTGTTAGTCAGAGTGTGTTAATGTTTCCGTGTTAATGAAGATGACCTCTGGTCTGGAATGCTACTGTTTGCTGTTCTTCTCATATAACACATTCAGATGATGTTCCTTTGAAAGCTAAAAGCCTAAAACTGTCTCCGTTAAAAACTGTTTAACAAAATTGATGGGCTACTTTCCCAATAACCAGCTAATCATAAATCCTGCGATCCTGAACTTTTAAGCATCCTCGGGGAGCGAATTTCAACACAGCTGTTTAAATGGATGACTGCCTGAGGAGTGTTTGTTATGATTGTGTATTTTGGCACATCTCCTCCATTCAAACACACACTTGCTGTGTTATCTTGTATCTGCAACCCTTCAGTTTCCTTTAAAGCGCTTAATGTTTCAAAAGTGCTGTATACTCAACATATCTATTCTGAAATAGTCATTACATAAATGTACAGTGGTTGACATGTGGTTAAATATCTGTAAGATCAACCCGAAGGGTTGCTGGTTTAGTATTAATTGAAAGATTGGATAGAGATGCAATTCGAAAAACCCTCTAGGAGGTGAGATGCCCCCTATTTGCCCTGTTCAACTATATCTCACCTCTTCATGACAACAGAATGTAGGAGTTAGTTCAACCACATTAACTCCAGATGCCTCGACTGTAAGTCAAACAACAAAAGGAAAAGAGGCTTTTCTCCATCAAGAAAAGAAGAGATCAGGTTAACCCCATTATACATGTATCGGTAATTACCATAGCAATATAATACCATATATGGCATCACCATTGTACATGTCCAAAATAATGGCATTACCATCGTAAATGTCCAAAAACAATTGGTATTACTGTCGTAAATGTCCAAAATAATGGCATTACCATAGTAAATATCCAAAAACAATAGCATTACCATTGTAAATGTCCAAAATAAATTGGTATTACCATAGTAAATATCCAAAATAATGGCATTACCATAGTAATTGTCCAAAAAAATTGGTATTACCATAGTACATGGCCAAAATAATGCCATTGCCATAGTAAATATCCAAAAACAATAGCATTACCATCGTAAATGTCCAAAAAAATTGATATTACCATAGTAAATGTCCAAAAAAAATTATTATTGTTGTACATGTCCAAAAAAATTGGTATTACTGTTGTACATATCCAAAATAATGGCATTACTATTGTAAATGTCCAAAGAAATTGATAGTAAATGTCCAAAATAATGGCATTACCATAGTAAATATCCAAAAACAATGGTATTACCATAGTAAATGTCCAAAGAAATTGGTATTACCATTGTACTTGTCCAAAATAATGGCATTACCATAGTAAATGTCCAAAAACAATGGCATTACCATCGTAAATGTCCAAAAAAATGGCATTACCGTCGTAAATGCCCAAAAAATTGGTATTACCATAGTAAATGTCCAAAAAAATTGGTATTACCATAGTATGTCCAAAATAAATTGGTATTACCATAGTGAATGTCCAAAATAACGGCATTACCATAGTAAATATCCCAAAACAATGATGCCATATAAAACAGGAGGTAAAACATGATGATTTATTGACATTGTTCTCTTGGGCCATAACTCATGGTTGAGTAGGCTAGCTCTTAACCTCAGTCGCCGTGTTTCTATCGTCAACGATTAGAGGGCGAAAAAAAGGCAGTAAAAACTTGCAGACTAGAAACGTGAAACCAATCATGGTGATATTAAACAAAGCTAAATGCACAACGAGATTTTGACTGTTTGCTTGTTTGCTTGTTCTTTTCTGAGCAGTTTGGTGTCGTTCTATGAAAGGTAGTCAAGATTCTTCTAAATTTCCTATGGGTTTAGAACAACCTATGGTAAAGTAAATAACTGTTGATAACAGCTATATTATTAGCTGAATAATTCAACAGACCTGCTTCATTTGAGAAGGAGAGTGAGATATAGCCGTCTTTTCCTCTGACTATATGATCTGAGCCGTCCACTTAAAAGCACATATCCCCTCTGAGAAATCAATCTCATTTCAGTAGCTGAAAGAGTCTAATTATAAATCTTTATCAGAGCTCTTCAGGTGTCGTCTTCAGAGAGCATGTGAGGTGTTATCTTTAGAGAATCCTTTCTGAGCTCTGAAATGACTTTCAACTACAAAACATCCATCAAAATACAGCACTGGTAGATAATGGACTGTTAGAGATGTTTTTAAAGCGTTGAGGTAAAAAATGAAGAAATGTCTTCTGCAGGGAGGGGGTGAGGTAATGGGAGGATTTGATGTGGAAAAACTTCACACTGTGGCTGAACGATAAGCTCAAATTCACAAGATTTTAGAACATCAGAAGAAAAACGAGAGAGAGAGAGAGAGAGACAGAGAGATCTTACAATATAGCTAAAAAAAAATCTCATAGACATTGAAAGAAAGACTTGTTCAAACCTCACTGTTACCCACATTTCCACCAGCAACCCTCCTGCACCCAATTTACTGCCTTTTCCTTCCATCGAAGACAATATTAATCATTATCTATCACCACACAAGCAGTTCCAGCGGGATTTATTTTCACAACTCTCATGTGATGTGACCATAGAGCAGCACCCTGGATTTATCACAGCGTCAGTCCACCTGGAGTAAACTGACATTAAGTGTTTTGATCAAGAGCACACTTGTGTTCTCACTTCTTGTGGGAATCGAACCAGCAACCCAAGCTGTAACTACAATACATTTGGGAGTCCCGATGTAACGGCTAAATAAGCCTGCTCAGGATGTCTAAATAAAAATGCAAAAATATGGAATTACTGTAGTAAATGTCCAAAAACATGGTATTACCATGGTTCATGTCTCAAAAAACAATGCTGTTACCATAGTAAATGTCCAAAAACAATGGCATAACCATGGTACATGCCCAAAAACATGGTATTGCCATAGCAAATGTCCAAAAACAATGGCATAACCATGGTACATGCCCTAAAACATGGTATTACATGCCCAAAAACATGGTATTACCATGGTACATTCCCAAAAACATGGTATTACATGCCCAAAAACATGGTATTACCATGGTACATGCCCAAAAACATGGTATTACATGCCCAAAAACATGGTATTACCATGGTACATGCCCAAAAACATGGTACTGCCATAGTAAATGTCCAAAAACATTGGTGTTACCAAGGTACGTGTCCCAAAAACTATGGTATTACAATGATAAATGTCCAAAAAACTATGGTAATACCATAGATAATGTCCAGAACAATGGTGTTACCATAGTAAATGTCCAAAAACAATGGCATAAACATGGTGCATGCCCAAAAACATGGTATTGCCATAGTAAATGTCCAAAGACATGGTATTACCATGGTACATGCCCAAAAACATGGTATTGCCACAGTAAATGTCCAAAAACATTGGTGTTACCAAGGTACGTGTCCCAAAAACTATGGTATTACCATAGATAATGTCCAGAACAATGGTGTTACCATAGTAAATGTCCAAAAACAATGGTATTACCATGGTGCATGCCCAAAAACATGGTATTGCCATAGTAAATGTCCAAAAACAATGGTATTACCATGGTGCATGCCCAAAAACATGGTATTGCCATAGTAAATGTCCAAAAACATTGGTGTTACCAAGGTATGTGTCCCAAAAACTATGGTACTGCCATAGATAATGTCCAAAACAATGGTGTTACCATAGTAAATGTCAAAACTATGGTATTACTATAATAAATGTCCAAAAACATGGTAATGTCATGGTTCATGTCCAAAAACATGATTTTAACATGGTACATGTCTAAAAAACAATGGTGTTACCAATGTACATCTCTCAAAAAATATGGTATTACCATAGTAAATTTCCAAAAACATGGTATTACTGTTGTACATGCCCAAATCAATTGTATTACCATGATAAATGTCCCAAAAACTATGGTATTGCTATAGTAAATATCAAAAACATGGTTTTACCATAGATGAATACAGAAGACATGGTATTACCATGGTACATGCCCAAAAACAATGGTGTTACCCTACTAAATGTGGGTATTATCATGGTACATTTCCAAAAACAATGGTATTACCATATGTCCAAATCAATTTTATTACCATAGTAAATGTCCAAAAACTTGGTATTACCATGGTACATATCGGTGGTATTACTTTGGTATTACTTTGACACTGTGTCTAAAACACCAGTATTCAAATGGTAAACCATAGTAATAATATGGTACCATTTGTTAGTGGTCGCTGTGTTTATAAAGCCCCACATGTTAGACAGACATACAGTACCTGACGAGTACAGCGACTCCAGCGTCCTCCTTGTTGTCGTTGACGGGTCTCCATGTGTCCTGGATCACACACATGTCCTCCTCTGTGAGCGTCTCAGGAGCCTCTGTGTGCTCCACAACTCCATCTCGCTCCATTCAGAACAATAGCTGAGAAAACACTCCACACACACACAATCAACCTTGCCTAACCCTCACACACACACTTCAGAGAAAGCCGTGTGTGTCCCTGGTGTCTCACTGCCTTAGTCTCTTTTCTGTCTGTCTCTCTGTGTGCCTTCAAGAGTCTCTCTCTCTCTTGTGTTGAAGAGTTGCTGCTGAATGAAGACGGTCCTCCCCCTTCCTCTCTTTTATCTGCTCTCTCTCTCTCTCTCTCTCTCTCTCTCTCTCTCACACACACACACACACACTCACTCAATCACATACTTGCATGTTTTCTCAAGCTTTTTTTCTCAAAGTTCTTAAACACTCTTCTCTGACATCCATACATTCCACATTGAGATTCTTTAAGACCTCAGCTGTTTTTCTCAGAACACAATGCAAGATTTTGTGCTTCTCAGATGTTTCTCCCGAGACAAAGACCCCTTTATTCTCAAATGTGTCTCCAAGAGTTTCAAAAGAGGTCTCGATGTCTCTAACTGTGCTCAGATTTGCAAAGACACAAAAGTCTGCAATCACATTTGTGTGTGTGTGTGTGTTGTGAAAAGCTCTATACAACTACATTTACCTCAAGAAAACATACAATACATCCCACAAAGAGTTTAACAGCAAATATGCGTCTCCACCTTAAGTCACGACATTAACACATGGTTGTAATGGTGTCTGTCAATGTTCAGCTTAGGAAAAAATAAACACACAAATGAGTCAATTGTAACACACAGTAAAAGTTTAGAGCTATAAAATTAAAGGAATGTTCTGGTTTGAGGTTGAGGTCAATTAAAAGCATTTGTGACATAATGTTGATCACTAATAAAAATAATTTTCACTCGTCCCTCATTTACTTAAAAACAGCAAAAAATTTCGGTAAGACACTTACAATGGAAGTGAATGGGGCCAGTTGATAATCATTAAAATACTCACTGTTTCAAAAGTATAGACACAAGACATAAACAATATACATGTTAACATGATATTAGTGTGATAAAATCACTTACTAATCTTATCTGTGTAAAGTTATATCCAATCACGATTACAGTAAGACACTTACAATGGAAGTGAATGGGGCCAGACGATAATCATTAAAATACTCACTGTTTCAAAAGTATAGACACAAGACATAAACAATATACATGTTAACAAGATATTAGTGTGATAAAATCACTTACTAATCTTATCTGTGTAAAGTTATATCCAATCATGATTACAGTAAGACACTTACAATGGAAGTGAATGGGGCCAGTTGATAATCATTAAAATACTCACTGTTTCAAAAGTATAGACACAAGACATAAACAATATACATGTTAACATGATATTAGTGTGATAAAATCACTTACTAATCTTATCTGTGTAAAGTTATATCCAATCACGATTACAGTAAGACACTTACAATGGAAGTGAATGGGGCCAGACGATAATCATTAAAATACTCACTGTTTCAAAAGTATAGACACAAGACATAAACAATATACATGTTAACATGATATTAGTGTGATAAAATCACTTACTAATCTTATCTGTGTAAAGTTATATCCAATCATGATTACAGTAAGACACGTACAATGGAAGTGAATGGGGCCAGTCGATAATCATTAAAATACTCACTGTTTCAAAAGTATAGACACAAGACATAAACAATATACATGTTAACATGATTTTAGTGTGATAAAATCACTTACTAATCTTATCTGTGTAAAGTTATATCCAATCATGATTACAGTAAGACACTTACAATGGAAGTGAATGGGGCCAGTTGATAAACATTAAAATACTCACTGTTTCAAAAGTATAGACACAAGACATAAACAATATACATGTTAACATGATATTAGTGTGGTAAAATCACTTACAAATCTTATCTGTGTTGTAAAAACGGGCAGGCAAAACTGCTAAAAACATATATATTTGCCCCTTGAAGGTCTCTGCGTTGTTCTGTCTTTTCTGAGCACTGAAGTAAAGCATTTATTGTTAATAATTTACACTTTACAAATTCATCCCGTTATTAATTTTATCTGACTCCAATTTTATATAAATCTGACTCCATTTTTAAGTTGACCTCTAATTTAGAATTAAAGCTCTAAATACGTTCTGATCATTCTTTTATTTTAATCATTTAAGTTATTGATTACTCTGAATCCTCTTCTATTCATTTACCTTTTGATCAGTTTCTAATGAGATTCAAACTGATAGTCTTTATGTGGCTTCCTCCTACTTTAAAGCTTCAGTTATGATATAAAATGGTATTCTTCTGCTCGGTTCCTCCAGAGCAGTTTCTCCTATTTTAAAGAACCAATATTGATATAAATGATTTCAGAGGAACACAGAATAAATCAAAAAGTTACAATTTATTTGCCAGGTAAGATTTAAAACACAAGATAAAGAAACAAGTCAAAAGAACATACATGACAATTGAAAACTACATGTAATTGCAAAGCATGGGAAATCTGAATGCAGATTTCTGTTATTAAAGTTACACACAAGGTGTGCGGGATCGTCTGACTAGTGAGAACCTTGAGCTCTGGGCCAGCCTTCCTTAAATATCCAGACAGAATACACATTGTGTACCAAATGGTATTGTCCTTTGTGTATTTGGGGGTGAATGGGTTCTTGGCTTCCTGGTGTTAAACCTTAAAGGAGGGGGATAGACCTCCAGAGTTATTCAGTATTTGGCAAAGACCTTATAACTTTGTTATCATTGAGTTTTATAAACCTGGGAACAAAACACTATACCAGACGCACTGAGACATTTTGAATGATACCAAACATGTTACACTAGTTACATTATTTGTATACATCAGATATGGTCTCTTGTTACATACAGATATTAGGTGAGTTTGAGGTGATTCTGAGCTGAGGGGGAATGGATGAAGAGGAGAGGGATGTGGAAGGGCAACAATGAGGTGTGAATTTGCAGTCTTCGCTCAGTGGGGTATGGTGCCTCAGGAAGAGATGCTAATTGTGAGAAAGTTCATTTGTTGATCTTCTGGAAGATCATACATTTTGCCTTTGAATGTAAACACATTAGCATCCAGCCTTCTTTTGTTACATACAGAAAATAGGTGAGTTTGAGGTGATTCTCCTCTGAAGGGGAATGGATGAGGAGGAGAGGGGAGAGAATGGGGCAGATGTGGAATGGGGCAACAATGAGGTGTGAACTCGCCCAGTGGGGTGCGGTGCCTCAGGAAGAGATGCTAATTGTGAGAAAGTTCATTTGTTGATTTTCTCGAAGATCATACATTTGCTCTTTGCCTTTGAATGTAAACATATTGGCACCCAGCCTTACAGTGTAAAGTTATATCCCATCATGATTACAGTAAGACACTTACAATGGAAGTGAATGGGGCCAGTCGATAATCATTAAAATACTCACTGTTTCAAAAGTATAGACACAAGACATAAACAATATACATGTTAACATGATTTTAGTGTGATAAAATCACGTACTTTTTACTTTTTTTTAATGATTATCGACTGGCCTCATTCACTTCCATTGTAAGTGCCTCATTGAGATCTCTGACTTTTGAGCAGAGTTTGAACTCTCTGAGTAAACTGAAATGGGTTGCTCAGTCACTCCAGAACATGATAAAAA